>VZTY01012320.1:11016-21697 GCA_013400935.1 Turnix velox | reverse complement strand
TCCAATCCCTGACACTCTGAGATGTGATTCTGTGTGTGGGGATGGATGGATGGATGGATGGATGGATGGATGGATGGATGGATGGATGGATGGATGAATGGATGGGGGCTGATGCCCTCACACAGCCCAAAGGGAGAAAGTTCCTCCTTAGCATCACTCACACCTCCTGTGTGGAGGTGTTCCTGATCTGGGTGTTCCTGCTCTGGCAGGGGGATGGGACTAGATGATCTCTTGAGTTCCCTTCCAATCCCTGACATTCTGTGATTCTGTGTAATTTGGGAGTTACCAGGACGAGCCAGCACACCCTACAGGCAATCTGCACATGGCCACTCCTTGGTGGTAAAGGAGATTTTATGACATGAAGATGTCCCAGCCCTACAGTGAGGCTTCAGGAAACCAAGGTTCCCACAAGAGTAGGTGCAGTGGAGCAGTGGAGAAGGTCAATACAGCAGCTTTTCTGCTGAGGGTCCATGAGCACTGCATCCAGCAGCACAAATGAAGATTCTACATGCCCAGATGTCCCCAGATGCAATTTTAGTGTGAAGAAAGAAGAGGATCTGTGTCCCTCAGTACCACCAGAAGCCCTAACTTGAAGGATCCTGTGGCACTAGACAAGGTGGCTTCAGACAATGGGGAAATTCAAGAGTTTTGTACCCCAGAGAACCAGGGCCATGAGGAACTCAAGTCCAGCAGGGTAATTAATGTAAATCAAATAAATGAGCAAGTGTGGGGAAGCCTGGGAAAACAGGCAACAAAAGTGTGGGCTGAGGGGAGTGGGTGGTGTGCAGTGAGAGATCAGCCAGAGCAGAAGGTGGTGTGGGATTGTAGCAGGGACAGAACAAAGGGGCTGTTCAGGTAATGGGCTTGTCAGGACCAAGTATCCCTGACATCATTGTTGTAGAATGAATAGTCCCAATAATCCTTACATCTGAAGACAAATAGTGCTGGGTTTTTGGAGAACCTTCCTGGTTACTGCCCTGGCTGAGCAGTTTAGAATCATTGAATGGTTTGGGATCTTCAAGATCATCTAGTTCCAACCACGCTGCCATGGGCAGGGACACCTCCCACTACACCAGTTGCTCAATACCTCATCCAGCCTGGCCTTAAACACCTCCAGGGATTGAGGGGGCATCCACAGCCTCTCTGGAAACCTCTTTTAGGGCAGGGGGCTGCCATGGTGGGGCCTGTTTTCTTAGACGTCAGCTCAGAGACAGCCTGGAAGGAGAAGATACCAGAGCTGCACTCTCTTTAGAATCACAGAATGGTTTGGGTTGGAAGGGACCTGCAAGATCATCTAGTTCCAACCCCCCTGCCATGGGCAGGGACACCTCCCACCACACCAGGTTGCTCAGTGTCTCATCCAGCCTGGCCTTAAACACCTCCAGGGATTGAGGGGGCATCCACAGCCTCTCTGGGCAACCTCTTCCACTGTCTCACCACCCTCACAGTGAAGAATTTCTTTCTTCTCTCCAGCCTAAATCCCCCCTCTTCCAATTTGCATCCATTCCTCCTAGTCCTGCTATCCTGGACCCTATTCAAATGTCCTACCCCAGCCTTTCTGTATTGAGAAGCTCCTCTGAGGGCCCCCCTGAGCCTTCTCTTCTCCAGGCTCAACAATCCATCTCCTTCAATCTGTGCTCAGCAGGGAGCTGCTCCAGCCCTCTCAGCATCTTTTGGATGATTTGGGGGAATTGGAGTTTGGGGGAATGGGAGATGCTGTGTGCCTCGAGCTGGGAATTCAGCAAAAACACTCAGTTCCCTGGGACACTTTCTGTGTGTGAGATGTGCTGTCCCCACCCCAGCTGTCCTCATTCCTGCCCATCCCTTGAAACCATCAAGTGTTTTTCCCAGGTCAAGAGCCAAGTTGTGACATTTCTGAGGGAGCAGTAATCAGCACGTGGTGGTGTCGGGGCTGGGCTTCAGCAACTGCAAATAGTAACACCTCCGAAACCCATCCATCCTAACAGACAGACAGACACTTAAGGAGAACAAAAAAAAGCCCTATGAGACCAGAGAAACATCCCTGGGGTGGGGTGAGGGAGAGTCTGCTTTTTAAAAAGCCATCACTCCTCCAGCACATGAGGTTTGAGGTCTGCCAACAGCCAGCTCTTTCTTCTTCATGAACCCAAACTCATGACAGACCTGGAGAGAGAGAGGAAAGAAGGAGCAACCAGACTCTTGGGTGGTTTTTTTTTTGGAATTTTCTTTTCTCAGCCTTGCAGAACTAGGGGGGGAGGACAATTTTCACTCCCCCCAAAAAAATTCTCCAGCCTCTGTCTCCCTGATGGCTTTTGGGATCAGGGACAAGCTCTGTGAGATTTGTGGAGAGTTCTTGGAGTCCCTCAGCTCCACTCTCCTCTGGCTTAAACACACCATCTCAGGAGGCATCAAAGCTTTAAAATTCAGCAGGTGGGGATCTAAGTTCTGTTTTTTGGGGTTTTTCCCATTCTCTGAAATCCTTCTGCACTCACTGCTCTTGTCCCACAGCATTAAGAACATGCCATGAGCCAGCTGTGAGCGTGGAGAGGAGAAAGGAGAGCATAAAGGCAGCCCCACAGCCCTGCCATCACCCCTTCAGAACAGAAGGTAGATAAGATATTGCCTGCTAATGGCTTTCCATATAAATATTAGGACCTTCCCTCTCCACCAGTTTATTCTGTTCACTCAACCCCCCCCTCCACCTCACCCTCACCAGGGTCACGGGGAATAGGAAGCTGTGGGAGGTCCCCAAGTTTTATAAATGAGAAGGTTTCTCTGCGCAGACACGTACCATGAGGCTCCTGGGGAGCCAAAGGCACTGATTGATGGTGCCAAGAAGGTCTGCTGGAGGGGAGCAGAGTCTGGCCAGCTCTGGGGAAGGATTACCCAGAGATTTTCAGCAGTTCAGGTGGATTAAGGGTGATTTGTCAATTGTCTCCACCAAAGAATAAAGAGTTTTAGAATGGCAAAGGGCTGAAAAATCATTTAGTCAGAGCAGGAGAATAAAAAAAAAATGGCCATTCCCTTCAGGTTTGATGAAGCTGAGGTTCGGATGTTGGTCCAGGTTCATGGTGACCATCTCAGCCCAGAGAGGCTGTGGATGCCCCCTCAATCCCTGGAGGTGTTTGAGGCCAGGCTGGATGAGGCATTGAGCAACCTGGTGTGGTGGGAGGTGTCCCTGCCCATGGCAGGGGAGTTGGAACTGGATGATATTTGGGGTCCCTTCAGGTTTGATGAAGCTGAGGTTTGGATGTTGGTCCAGGTTCACAGTGACCATCTCAGGGTGGTGTCAGGGACAGGACAAAATTCAGGGTGTGCACAAGATCTACCAAGCAGCACATTTTTCCAACATTTGACCACTTTTTGCTGAGAGAGATGAATGATCAAGAGGAAGAATGAAGCTGTTTTGACCTTCACTGGAAGAGGCTGCCCAAAGAAGTTGGAGCATCTCCCTTCTGAGGACAGGCTGAAGGAGTTGGGGTTGTTGAGCCTGGAGAAGCGAAGGCTCAGGGGGGACCTCAGAGGAGCTTCTCAATACTTGAAGGGGGCTACAGAAAGGCTGGGGGAGGACTTTTGAATAGGACTAGGAGGAATGGATGTAAATTGGAAGAGGGGAGATTTAGGCTGGAGAGAAGAAAAAAGTTCTTTGCTGTGAGGATGGTGAGACACTGGCAGAGGTTGCCCAGAGAGGCTGTGGATGCCCCCTCAGTCCCTGGAGGTGTTTAAGGCCAGGCTGGATGAGTCATTGAGCAACCTGGTGTGGTGGGAGGTGTCCCTGCTCATGGCAGAGGGGTTGGAACTGGATGATCTTGAAGGACCCATCCAACCCACTCTATGTTACTGTCCAAACCCTGCAGAGAGGTTCTGCTGGGCAGAAGATGCTCAGTGAGAGCCTGCAGTGATGGTGCTGGTGCAGGGGAGATGCCTTGAAACAGATCTCTTTAGGTGGCCACCTCACTTTTCTGCTCACAACTTGACCAAACCCCCTCTAGTTTTCCCTTCTCCCCCTGCCACCATCAATGTCAACCCAGCTCCCCAGCCCCAGTGGGGCCCCGTTCCTGTGCTCCCTCCTGAGGACCATGTGGGTCCTGGTGCTGGTGTGGAAGGAGCTTCAGCTGGTTCCCATCCCCATCCTCCCAGCAGCTGCCCCCAATTCTCTCCAGATGTGGGTCTGGGAGAGCTGGGGCTGGAGAAGCAGGACTGGAAGGGAGCAGGAGGAGGAGGAGGAGGAGGAAGCCCAAGCTGCTGCTTTTATCTCCTTTTCTTTGTTTATGAGAAGAGAATTAGAGTGTGGTTGCCAACAATTTACTCTGCTGAGGGCCCTCCTCCAGAAATACTTTCCCTGCCATCAGAGCAAGAGGATATGGCTCCCTTTCCCTCTCAGCTTTCTTACCACCATCTCAGACCTGTGGCCCCAGAGTGACCACTAATTCCTGGAGAAGCTGCTCCTTGAGCTCACCCCAACCTCTCACAGCAGGTCCATACCCATGGGTGGCCAAGTAGCCCCAAATCTTGCATGGAAGGAGGGCAAATCCCACTCTGCTCAGAGAGATTTCTCCTCTATGTGCACAGAGAGTCCAGTTGGCTT
This sequence comes from Turnix velox, assembly GCA_013400935.1. Classification (NCBI taxonomy): domain Eukaryota; kingdom Metazoa; phylum Chordata; class Aves; order Charadriiformes; family Turnicidae; genus Turnix; species Turnix velox. The sequence goes on along the minus strand of VZTY01012320.1, from coordinate 17,130 downwards.
TGCTTTGGGTTACCCTAAAGGCTGGAGCACCCCATAACTCACATCCCAACCAGGATTCAAAGTCCCCTGAGCCGTGAGGTGGCTGTGACATGAGCATGTTGGGCTGCAAGAGGCTTTTCCCCATGATCTCCAGAAGGCACCCAAGGGGAAGGGGGATTCAAGATGTAGAGCAAAAATTCACTCTCCATGTAGTTGAGGGATACAGAAGGTGAGAAGCCATGTCCTTGGGTGGGAAGTCACCTGTGCTGCTGGACCTTGTGTTTCTGGAGAGTTCTGCTGGCTCAGTGGCAGGGTGGGAACCCAAAAACTGGAAGAAACTGAAGCCCCAGTTTCCCAGCAAGATGGGGTCGGGGTGGTTTTCCTCCCAGTGTTGATAGATAATTGGATTAAGAGGGAGCCAGCATCTGCTCAAGGTTATTTATTGCTCTTGAGAGTGGAGCTTTATTTGGGGTTGTGTTTTGTCTTATCTTGTTGGGTCTGAGTTATGGCAACATCTCCTGGATGCACCAGCATCCCCTCTGTGTGGTGTCAAACCTTTGCCAGGAGGAGGAAACTTCAGATGAGCTCCAGGGAAGCTTTGGCAGCCAGCTCTTCCCTCCCACACCTCCTGAACATCCTCCCACACCTCCCCAGCTGGACCACTGAGATGCTTGCAAGGATGTCCCCAGGGAAGGTGGCATGGGGTGGGATATCACTCTTCCTGTGCTACCAAGGGTCTGCAGAAGGAATTCCTCTTGCTCAAAGCACCCATCCAACCCATGTTTCATAGAATTTTGGGTTCTACAGAGCTGCTTTCACTGCTCTACAGGCTCACTGAGCTGGTTTTGCCCATAATAATAATAAATAATAACTAGATTGAGGGCAAATGGCAGGAGGTGCCAGTAAGGACAAAGGGCTGAGCACAACTCACATTTCTCACCAGCTTCTGCTCTTGTGTCATAGAACCATAGAATGGTTTGGGTTGGAAGGGACCTGCAAGATCATCCAGTTCCAACCCCCCTGCTATGGGCAGGGACACCTCCCACCAGTTTGCTCAATGTCTCATCCCGCCTGGCCTTAAACACCTCCAGGGATTAAACAGCCTCTCTGGGCAACCTCTTCCAGGGTCTCACCACCCTCACAGTGAAGAACTTCTTCCTTATCTCCACCCTAAATCTTCCCTCTTCCAATTTTCTTCCATTACTCCTCGTTCTGCCATCCTGGCCCCTATTCAGAAGTCCTCCCCAAGCCTTTCTGTAGCCCCCTTCTGCATCTCCCCACTCTCCTGCTGAAACACCTCTCCCCTGGACTCTCCTGTGGCTGTGCCAGGTTTGGGGGTACCTGAGGGGTGCTTTTCAGGTCGAGGGAGGACCTAAGAGTTGCAATATTCATACTATGCCTTTCTGTAGTCCTCTTCCTTCAGGGATTGAGAAGCTCCTCTGAGGTCCCCCCTGAGCCTTCTCTTATCCAGGCTCAACCCCAACACCTTCAGCCTGTCCTCAGAAGGAGGTGCTCCAGCCCTCTCATCATCCTTGTGGCCTCCTCTGGACCTGCTCCAACAGCTCAATGTCCTTCTTCTATTGAGGGCTCCAGAACCGGACACAGTAACTCCAGTTGGGGTCTCACCAGAGCCCAGTAGATGTTCTCCCCTTACTGCTGATTTTGGACTTGTCTCCTCAGGAAGCTCTTAGCTGAGCCTGGATCTTGAGCTCTCATTGTTATTCTGCAAAACAGCTGCTTATTTCTTCTTAATCCCATCCCAAACAGGCTGAAATAAGGAAAAATTTGGGTTTGTGCCAACCTGTGCAAGAAGCCACCCTGAATCATATCTCCGGGCAGACGGGCTCTTGTGGGGCTTGTAAAATACTGAGCACCTTCTTGGCACAGTCACAGGGATTAAAAGTGAGTAAAAAAATCTTGGCTTGGCCTCCTGAGGAAGGAGGGGAGGGCTCCTGGCCCAGCTCATTCCCAGTGTTGCTCCAGGAACATCACAGAAAAGGGCTTGCAGCTGAATTAGGGAGGAGGAAAGAAGAAGAGAAAAAAATCCTTAATATTTAGGGGAAAACATCCCTGTGAAGAGGATGGTCCCAAAAGTGCACTGGGAAATTACACTCATATTTCTGCTGCTGGCTGAGATCTCCAGTGGCTGGATCCAGCCTGAGATCTCCTTTCACATAATCATAGCGTGGTTTGGGATGAAGGGATCTTCAAGATCATCCAGTTCCAACCCCCCTGCCATGGGCAGGGACACCTCCCACTACACCAGGTTGCTCAATGCCTCATCCAGCCTGGCCTTAAACACCTCCAGGGATTGAGGGGGCATCCACATCCCAGTGTCATTGTCCCCTGGCTGCCAGGAGAACTTGTTTTTCAATGACCCACATGTATAGGAGCCTGGCAGCAAGGTAGTGCTTTGAATTTTTCTCCCTTTTTTTTTTTATTTAACAGAACAAGAGCATCAGGATTTTCCCCCTGGAAAAGAAATGCACAGCAAAGTCAAAGCTGGGGCACCAGAAGTTGTGGAAGAGCAACTGGGATGAGAGAGATTGGCTTTACTGCAGAGGACATTGATCTGTTAGAGCAGGTTCAGAGGACCCCACAAAGATGACCAAAGGGCTGGAGCACCTCCCTTCTGAGAACAAGGTAGAGGAGGTGGTTCAGCCTGGAGAAGTTTCAGAGGAGCTTCTCAATACCCCTTCAGGGGGCTACAGAAAGGCTGGGGGAGGACTTTTGAATAGGGTCCAGGATGGCAGGACTAGGAGTGATGGATGCAAATTGGAAGAGGCAAGATTTAGGCTGGAGAAGAAGAAAGAAGTTCTTTGCTGTGAGGGTGGTGAGACAGTGGAAGAGGTTGCCCAGAGAGGCTGTGGATGCCCCCTCAATCCCTGGAGGTGGTTAAGGCCAGGCTGGATGAGGCACTGAGGACCCTGGTGTGGTGGGAGGTGTCCCTGCCCATGGCAGGGAGTTGGAACTGGATGATCTTGAAGGTCCCTTTCAACCCAGACCATTCTATGATTCTATGAAATCCTTCCCCAGCAGCAGGGAGGTTGAGGCAGCCATGGGAGAGGGGGCACCCAGTGATGGGTGGGTTTGGTTTCCCCACACTCCAGGTGGGTTTTAGTGGAAGTTTTTCCCAACTCTTTGAAAAAATGGAAGCCAACAGTGTGTGTCGTCCCCCCCCACTAAAGCTTGATTTTCATCCTGGGAGGGAAGAATCCCTCTCCCTGGAGAAAGGACCCAGTTTAGGGTCCTCTCTGGGATGTTTTGAGAAGAATGTCCTGCTCCCAGTTGGCTTCTCCCTTCAGAAAGGACTCAGCAGAGGTCCCCAAGCTCTAAGAAATCGCTGTGTGAGGAGAGGGGGACACTGGCACCCAGATTTAAAGCAGTTTTGATGCAGTTTTTACCCTTGGGTTTGCAAACAAATAGTAACCCAGTGCTGGGTGGGTGCTCAGGAACTCAGAGCCACCCTCAGGGCAAGCTGGGCTCCCCATGTCAGCTCAGCTAAGATAACAGCTGAGGATTTTCAGAGCTCAGGATGGGGTTATGCTAAACCCCATCATCCAAAGGGATGAAGGATGCACGTGGTGCTCAGTTTACCACCTGCCTGAGCGTCTCCATCTGAGAAGCATCTTCAAAGGGGGGTCCTACAGCTACAGGAGCTGCATTTATGCTGCCTGCTGAGAGCTGAGGTGCTTTAGGCTTGGATTATTCCTAAATAAACCAACAGGGGAGCAGGTCAAAACTGCAGAGAACAGAACCTGTCACTGCACAAGCTGGGAAATGCCATTTACTTCCCACTGAGCATGAAAGACCCAAAAACCTTCCTCATCCTGACTTTATCCCTCCTATCCCAGCTCCTCTCTGGATTTCTTGCTTATCTTTTTGATAATTTGCTGAGATTACTTGAGTTGAGCTTTATGTTTATAAATATGGAAAGGGTGAGTGTGAGGAGGATGGAGCCAGGCTCTTCTCAGTGACACCCAGGGACAGGACAAGGGGCAGTGGGTGCAGCTGGAACACAGGAGGTTCCACAGAAATAGGAGGAGAAACTTGGTGAGGGTGAGGGTGAGAGAAGTGTCCCAGGCTGCCCAGAGAGGGTGTGGGGTCTCCTTCTCTGGGTGTTCCTGCTCCAGCAGTAGGATGAGACTCAATGATTTCTCCAGATCCCTTCCAATCCCTGACATTCTGTGATTCTCTTTGGGGGTGGTTCCTGTGGGGTCTCCTTCTCTGGAGACATTCAAACTCCACCTGGACACCTTCTGTGGGACCTGATCTGGGTGTTCCTGTTCCAACAGTAGGATGGCACTCAATGATCTCTCCAGGTCTCTTCCATTCCCTGATATTCTGTGATTCTGTGATCCCTTCAAACTGGAAGAGAAAATCCCTGAGCAGCAGCCCTGTGAGCAGCACGTTGTGAAGACAAAGAGAGATGTGTGTGCTTCTTCACTCTCTGACATTTTCAAGAGGAAGAAAAGAAATAGCAAAGGAGAAGCATCATTTGTCATCTCCTGCTCCAAGTTCCCCACAATTTCATACCCCAGTAAAACTTGAGACTCCTGGAGGGCCCAGAGCCCACACCCAGTGGGGGTGGGTGCCAGCAGGAGAAGAGTCTTGGCCCCATTTTTGGGAGCACAGATGACAGGGGGGGCTGAGCAGAACCCTGTCCTTGACGTCAGGAGGGAGCTCCCAGGGAGCAGTGTAGAAACAGCCTCCTCTGGTGTGAATTAGGTTGGATCCTGCTCTCAAGAAGAAGAGGGGATTAATTAAAACACCACCACATGTCAAGGGGGGTTGTAGCAGATTCTGAGATAATCTGAAAATATATTTAATATATTTTCCCTTCCAAAGGGTTGGGTTGTTTTTTTTTTTAATTCTTACAGTTCAGCCTGGCTTCAGCCTTCACAGAGGGATGTAGAGGTGATGGTGTGGTGTTGGGGTGAGCTTTGGAGTGACACAGAGCAGGTTGAGGCAGTGACAGTCACAGAATCCCAGAATGTCAGGGATTGGAAGGGACCTGGAGAGATCATCTAGTCCCATCCCCCTGCTGGAGCAGGAACATCCAGATCAGGTCCCACAGGAAGGTGTCCAGGTGGGGTTTGAATGTCTCCAGAGAAGGAGACCCCACACCCTCTCTGGGCAGCCTGGGACACTCTTCTCTCACCCTCACCCTCACAAAGTTTCTTCTCCTATTTCTGTGGAACCTCCTGTGTTCCAGCTGCACCCATTGCCCCTTGTCCTGTCCCTGGGTGTCACTGAGAAGAGCCTGGCTCCATCCTCCTCACACTCATCCTTTCCATATTTATAAATATTAATGAGGTCACTCCTCAGTCTCCTCTTCTCCAAGCTGAAGAGCCCCAGCTCCTTCAGCCTTTCCTCAGCAGGGAAATGCTCCAAATCCTTCATCATCCCTGTGGCTCTGTGCTGGACTCTCCTTCAGGTCCTTCCTAGACATTAATGAGGTCATTAATGAGGGCTATAACTCTTCTGCAAAATGGATCACCAGTCCCAGAATGCTTTTCTTACATCTTAAAAATGCCTTCAGGTCCAATGGCTGCCTCTCCACTGAGCTTAAAACAGCCCCATGTGCTCTGCAGGCTGCAGGAGCCTCCCTGAGTCACATCAGCAATTGGAGGTGCTCAAATCCTCCCCCAAAAACCCCGGGTCCCACTCTGAAGTCATCAGTCTCCAGTAACACGTGTCATCAGGAAGGAATTCGTGCTGTGTTTGATAGTGGGAGATGGATGGGAGCAGCAGCTCAGCCCTCAGACCACAAAGCATTTCAGCAAGTCTTTCAATCGTCCTGCTCTCCCTGTGTAAGCTGTCCAAGGACCTGGCTCATTCCAGGGCATCCCTGACCTCCTGCTCATAAATCAAAGCATTCCAGCCCTGGTTTCTTCTGTGAGCCCATGAACAGAGGGTTTCTCCTTTAGTGAACTTCATCTGGGCAATTGTTCAAAAATGTTAATCTAACCTGCTCCTTTTATGCTACAATGACAGCCCGTGGAGGCATAATTTAGCCCAGACCTAAAGATGTCTGTTTTAAGGCATCTGCCCTGCACCAGCACCAGCATTGCAGGCTCTCACTGAACATCTTCTGCCCAGCAGAACCTCTCTGCCGGTTTTGGACAGAAACAC
>VZTY01012316.1:3667-15820 GCA_013400935.1 Turnix velox | reverse complement strand
GAGGGTGCACTCCATCCCACTGAGCTCTTCCCTTGTCCAAAATGCTGTGCTCTTGGCTGTGGCTTGCAGGGGAAGGTTGGATGGGGGTGCCTGTGAGGTGCAGGTAGGGTTTGCAGTATCTGGGGTGTTCCCTGGAGCCTACCTTGAAGAGATGAAGCAACCCCAGAGCTCATCCCAGTGGCACAAATAGCAGTGTGACCTCCTTTCAGGGCTGTAGGACAGCAGCACAGGGCATTGACCATTGCCTCACACTTCCTTCAGCCCACGCAGCTCCTTGCCTGCTGTCATTTATAACTCCCAGTGGGTAGACCAGCACTGGGCTGTCCTCTGGTAAGGTCAACTCTTGTTGCAGAATCACAGGGTGTCAGGGATTGGAAAGGACCTCAAAAGATCATCTAGTCCTCTCCCCCTGCTGGAGCAGAAACACCCAGATCAGGTCTCACAGGGAGGTGCCCAGGTGGGGTTTGAATGTCTCCAGAGAAGGAGACCCCACACTGAAGCCTTTATCATAGAAGGTGTTGGGTTGGAAGGGTTTTTCCAAGGCCATGGAGTGACACCCCCTGCAGTGACAGGGACATCCTGCACTAAATAAGGTTCTCAGAGCCTCAGCAAACCTGGACTTGGATGTCTCCAGGGATAGATGGGGCCTCCATCACTTAAAGGTTCCTCCATGAAAATGGGGAAGTACCAGGAGCACAAGAAAGGCTGGGGTAGGACTTTTTAATAGGATATGTGATGGCAGGACCAGGAGTGATGGATGCAAATTGGAAGAGGGGAGATTGAGGCTGGAGAGAAGAAAGAAATTCTTTGCTGTGAAGGTGGTGAGACACTGGAAGAGGTTGCCCAGAGAGGCTGTGGATGCCCCCCTCAATCCCTGGAGGTGTTTAAGGCCAGGCTGGATGAAGGACTGAGCAACCTGGTTTGGTGGGAGGTGTCCCTGCCCGTGGAACTAGATGATCTTTGGGGTCCCTTCCAACCCAAACCATTCTAAGTCCCCGTCAAAGGTCTTTATTGAGCCAAACCTTTCTCAGAGGTGTCTCCTGTAGGATTTTGGGTGATTCCACTGGAATTGAGGAGGTGAGAAATGCCACCCAGCTGTTTGTTCCCAGCCTGTTTCTTGCTCTGCTCTGGGGACAAGGTGCAGAGAGTCTCCATAACTGGTTCTCACCCTTCTGCTCTTTCAGGATCTAGGTGTATCTCCTTAGTAGCAGAAATTTATATAGGTTAATTCCCACACTCCCCATGAATGAATCATTAAGGGAACAAAGAAAGGTGCCTCCTTCAAAGTATCAGTGCCACCTGCACCGGGAACACACGCCCAGCTTTGCCTCTGCATGTTTAACCCCTTATCACAGCCCACAAGGGACAGTCTCTCACCCTGCCCGGGTCACTTGAAAGTGATGTGCACAGCTCAGAAGAATGCTGCAAGAGGAAACAGAACCTGATGTAGGGTTTATTTCAGTAGAGCAGCCTAGAGGTATGTCCCACCTCCCACAGATGTCTGGGGAGCAGCCACATCCTGGAGGGGTGCATCAGAAGGACGTTGAGCTGTTGGAGCAGGTCCAGGGGAGGCCACAAAGATGCTGAGAGGGCTGGAGCAGCTCCCTTCTGAGGACAGGCTGAAGGAGTTGGGGTTGTTGAGCCTGGAGAAGAGAAGGCTCAGGGAGGACCTCAGAGTAGCATCTCAATACCTCCTTCAGGGGGCTGCAGGAAGGCTGGGGTAGGACTTTTTAATGAGGTCCAGGATGGCAGGACTAGGAGTAATGGATGCAAATTGGAAGAGGGGAGATTGAGGCTGGAGAGAAGAAGAAAGAAGTTCTTTGCTGTGAGGGTGGTGAGACACTGGAAGAGGTTGCCCAGAGAGGCTGTGGATGNCAGAGCTGGGACAGCAGCAGAGCTGCTCAGGGATGAAGATGAAGGATGCCTTGGTTTCCAGGGAGAGCAAATTATTCCTTCCTGAGTTAGGAGTAAGAACATCCTCCCCAGCAGGGCAGATGGGTCTGCCTGTCCAGGAGAGAGGGAGGGATGTGCCTCCCTCTGTGTTTTTCCCACTGGGTTGTCTTGTGAGTGTGGAGTCTGGCAGAGGTGTGCCCCAAGGATGTGAGAGGAGATAAGGCTGTGCTCTATTAGCACATGAAAGGAGCAGAGGGGTGGGAGCTTGCAGAGATGGCAGAGGTTCAAACCCTCTCCCTTGCAGTAGCAGATGGTGGTGGTGGCTGCAGCAGCCGGGGTGTGGCCCCAAAGAGGAGAAGGGAGCCCGAAGTTGAGTAATGCCAGGGCCATTCTTAGCAGGGAATCCTATTTTTAGTACAGGTTGGCTTGGAATAGAAATGGCTTCAAAATCAGAGAGGTGGTGGAAGGAGAACTCCAGTTCTGCAGAGATGGAAGCACAGAATCCCTCTGAAAAGAGCAGTGTGGGCTGTTGGGCACAGAGCTGCTCCTTCCCACTCCCCTCTCTTCTACCCACCATTAGAGGCAAGATCCTGGACTTTTCCTTTGGTCCTGGCACTGTGGAGCTCAGGGCTGTGCAGCCAGGGTCTGCTCTTCATCCCAGCAAGGAGGCAGAGACAGGACAAGGGGTATGGAGTGACATCTCAAGGGGCAGTGGTTTGAAACTAGAGCAGGACAGGGTTAGTTGAGATGTGAGGAAGAAGTTCTTCCCCAGGAAGGTGATGAGATGCTGAAGAGGTTGCCCAAAGAGGTGGTCTAGGTCACATCAATGCCTGGAGACACCCAAGGCCAGGCTTGCTGAGGCTCTGAGCAACAGAGCAGATTAATCAAAGAGATGTTGTCTCTGAGAAATGGGCAGTCTGGCCAGTGCTCTCTGTGTGTTGCAGACAGGAGCTGTGATTGCTGGAGGTCTGATGCCCTGACTCATCTGTGGGACATCAAGAAGAATGTTGGGCAAACATCCAGAGGCCTCACATTTCCACCTGGACACCATTTCCCAGCAGAAAGAAGGGGGGGAAAAAAAGAAAAAAAAAAAAGAAAATAAGAAGAGGTTTCTAACAGATGACAGAATGGTTTGGGTTGGAAGAGACCCTGAACATCATCTAGTTCCAACAGGGACACCTCAGGTTGCTCAGTGCCTCATCCAGCCTGGCCTTAAACACCTCCAGGGACTGAGGGAGCATCCACAGCCTCTTAGTTGAGAGAGAAAGGGTTGTTGCACAAAGATCTAATTTCACTCTCTTCAATCCCAAACTATTTTTACTCTGGAAACGATCATTCCATTTTTAACAAATTTTTCCCTCCTCCAATTAAGAAACCACTCAAAGAAAGGGAATATTTTGTTGTGAGCAGAAGACATTGTGTTTGACCTGTTGCTTTGTCTTTGGGTGTGTTTTCACTGGGGTGAGGAGGCAGAGGTGAGAGTTCTCCTGGCTGCCTCACTGGGGACCTGCATCACCCCTTGGCTGGGTGCTGCTGATGTGAAGCTATCTGTGTTTACCCTGGGCTGACCTAGGTGTAGGGCTTTGTCCCTGCTGCTTATCCACCCAAACACACCTCAAAGTAAAAAGCAGGTGGCTATAAATAGTTTGGGATCCTTCAAGACCAAACAGAGGTGCTGCCACAACCACAGGTCCAAGTTTCTCAAGGTGACAGAAGAAGTCCTGCTGGAATCTCTGGTTAATTTTGGAAAGTCAGGGAGTACACCCTGGTGGTTTTTTTTCCCCTTAGTCTCCACAGGGCTTGTGCTGAAGGCAGCTGAAAATGCTTCTCTGATCCCACCTCCTCAGTGGTGTTGGAGCTCTGCAGGAGACAGGGAGGGCTGGCAGTTCTACTCCTCTCCAGTGTAAGTGCTTCACCCTAAATATAGAGCCATAGAATAGTTTGGGTTGGAAGGGATCTTCAAGATCATCTAGTTCCAGCCCCCCTGCCATGGGCAGGACACCTCCCACCACAGCAGGTTGCTCAGTGCCTCATCCAGCCTGGCCTTAAACCCCTCCAGGGATTGAGGGGGCATCCACAGCCTCTCTGGGCAACCTCTAACAGTGTCTCTCCACCCTCACAGCAAAGAATTTCATTCTTCTATCTACCCCGAGAGTGGCTGCAATGTCCAAAATCTCCTCCTGATAACTATTTTCAGTCTTCTTTCTCTCTGCTGGGGAGATGTGAAAGTGTGGGGAGAAAACTGTGCTCCTGTTGGGCTGGGCAGTTTGAGTCCTGATGTTGGTTGGTTTTATGTTTCTGTGCAAACCCCTGGGGTTTTTTTGAGGTGTTCTTCCAAGGATGGATGGGAGCACACAGCAAGAGCTGGAGATGGTAAGGAGCTGCTGTGAGTCTGGGTGTGGAGGAAATATGTGAAGAGCTTGAGCTGGGACTGGCTGGCACTGAAAAGCAGGGAAAGCAGGAATAGAGCTGGTAGGGTCTTGGTGAAGCCACCTGACAGGTACAGCAGAGGTGGAGCAATCCCAAAGGGCTGCAAGGCCAGCCCAGAGAGGAGGAATAGGGTAGTGGAGAGGTGGAAACTCAAGAGATGGGAGTGACACATCTGCCTGTCAGCCCCAGGCTGCTCTGCTGCTGAGGGCACGTGGATTTGGTCCCATAAATGATGCTTTTGTGCTGGCTTGAGCCTGGAGAAGCAGCAGGAGAAGAGGATCAGCAGGTGCCACCTGGAGATGCCCAAACTTGTGGTTTCTGCTGGGCTAATCCAGGTTTGACATTGTCCTCCCAGTGCTTCCTGCTGGCCCTGGCTATGAGAGCTCAGTTTCTCCTGCAGGAGGGGAGAGAAAAGGACCCTGGCAGCCTGGTCCTGCTCCAGTGAAACCATTTCATTTGGCTCAAACCAGCCCCAAACAAATATTGTGGGAAATAATAACATCTTGGGAGGCAGGGAAAGAATTGCTTTGGCTTCCTTTTTTCCCTTCCCTTCCCTCCCTCCCTCTGCTGCCTGTTCACAGGAGAAGGTGTTAGTCAGGAGAAAGGAATGAGGAAAGTGCAAGGCTGTGTATCACCATCTGCTGATGGAAATGACAGGGCCCATCCTGTGGGAAGATCCCTCTTTTCCTTGGAGGTGCCTGCATGGCTCTTGTGAGAGCAGCACCAGTTAAATTCATATCCCTGCCTTGTGCTTGGCAAAGAGTGAGCTCTGGGATCTCCAGCCATGGGGACAACCTCACATTTTTGGGAAAGGAAGGTGTCCAGGTGGGGTTTGAATGTCTCCAGAGAAGGAGGAGACCCCACACCTTCTCTGGGTAGCCTGGGACACTCTTCTCTCACCCTCACCAAGTTTCTTCTCCTATTTCTGTGGAACCTCCTGTGTTCTGTCTTGCACCCACTGCCCCGTGTCCTATCATTGGAGGTGACTGAGAAGAGCCTGGCTCCATCCTCCTCACACTCACCCTTTCCATATTTATAGACACCAATGAGGTCCCCCCTCAGTCTCCTCCAAGCTAAGAAGATCCAGCTCCCTCAGCCTTTCCTCAGAAGGAGGATTGATGTGAAAAGAGTATGAACACAGGAGACCAAATGCTGTGAAAAAAGCCCTCTGAGCAGCCAGCAGTAGAAGAGAAAGTTGTGAGGTGAGGGAAGCTTGAGAAAAGGGTTTCTTCTTCCATCTACAGATGGCCAGATGCAGGAATTCCTTGGGTTTCTTCTGAAATTGGTGTCCCTTCTCCCTCTTTTTTCCCTAATCTCCTTGCTTAGGCTCAGCCATGTGAATGTGTGCAGTGTCCCTGAGAGGAGTAGTTATTAGAACCAATCAGGGAATTATATTTTAGCCCCAACAATGGGAAGAGATGCCTGTGCAGGGAAGAGGGATGTCACATTTGCATACAAATGAATTTGCCTTGTTTATATTGTGTTGCTGTTTACCTGGAGTGAGGATAATTGCTGGGCTGGGCTGGGCAGAAGCTGGCTGGATGATTTGCAGCTTGGGTTCTGCAGAAGGCAAACCCTCATCGTTTTGTCTTCATGACTTTTGATGTTATTTCATTTACATTTGACCCAGGCAGGGACTAATTTCATGAGAGGGATGGAGGTTTTTGTGGTGGGGAGGCCAAGGGACAAAGGACAGAGGCACACGATGAACTGGGAATTATTAATAATTCCCCTGCTCAAAGAAGAGCTCGTTTGGAATTAACCTCAGGAAATGCTCTTTTTGCCCAGCCCAAACCTCTCTGCAATTACCAGGTGGTTGTGAGAGGGTTTCACTGCAAGCTGCAGCTTCACCTCCCAAAACAGGTCACCTCTGACATGTTCTCTGGCTTCTCAAAAGCCAAATCACATTGTGGGGAGGTGGGGAAGAACTTCTGGTGTGTTCTTTCGAGTAGTGCAGCCCTACCTGTCTGTACTAAGACTGAAATATCTCAACATTAAAGGAGATGTTGGAACCAGATGATCTTTAAGGTCATCTAAACTAAACTGGGTGCTGACTGTAGTCAGACTGAAATGTCTCAGCATTAAAGGTGATGTTGAAACTGGATGATCTTTAAGAGTCCCTTCCAGGCCAAACTGTTGTATGATTCTGTGTTTTCCTCTTTTCCAGTGTGGAGGATGCAGATGTGCACAAAGCTGTGCTGCAAGCCTGTGAGGAACAAGGAGGAGAGGACATTGTGGTGACATGTGCCTTCCCAGCTGAGCAGCCTGCCTCTCACCTTCAGCAAGGTGCCTTGGAAGGTAAGAGTAGCCACAACATGTACATGTAGGATAAGCAGAAGGTGTGTAGGATTGGAAAGGCTCTTCAAAGTTCATCAAGTGCCACCCCCTGCAGTGACAGGGACATCCTGCACTAGATGAGGTTGCTCAGAGCCTCAGCAAGCCTGGCCTTGAAGGTCTTCAGGCACCAATGAGGCATCCACCACCTCTCTGGGCAACCTGGGACAGTGTCTCACCTCCCTCATGTCCCAGCCTTGCTCTAGTTTCAGACCACTGTCCCTCATCCTGTGTCTCCATATCCTGGCAAACAGCCCCTCCCCAGCTTTCCTGGAGCCCCTTCAGGCACTGGGAGGCTGCTAGGAGGTCTCCTTGGGATCCTCCTCTTCTCCAGCCTCAAGATCTCTCTCAAGCTGTCCTTGTAAAAGACTATTTTTAGCTGGTAAGGCTTGATGATAGTTCTAGCTCCTCCAGATCACGTTGCAGACTGGTTTCTGGAGTCCTTCATGCCAGCAGGCCACCAGGGGCTCTGGACTTTTTGCTTTTGTGCCCCACTAGAGATGCCCAAATCAGTTCCCACCAGAGCTGGAGCCATGAGGTGGAAGCTAAAAGTGAGGATCCTTGCTTCTGAAAGCCAGCATCACACATCTGCAGGGATTTCATACAGTTTTTCTGTGAGGTTCCTGTTGCTCCTTGTCATTTCACAGCCATCAGGGCTGAACATCACTGTCTGAATTCCCAGTGTCACCAGAAATGTTCCTGGATGGAAGCAGTAAGAGGCTTGGGAAGATTAAACCAAGGCTGAGGTGCATAAGGGGGGTGGAAAACAAAAGAGAGGAAAAAGAGCAATTGGAAGAAAAAGTTAATTTGCTTTCTGTGGAAATGTTATCACTAAGGGCTTTCCCCCTGGCACATGTGAAGCAGAAAAGGAGAAGGTGCATTTTAAAGGTAAAAATTGGGTAAAAATAGCTGTTATTTGTTATCTTGCTGCTTTGTTTGAATGGAGGAGATGCAACAAACTCCTCGCAGCCTTGGGATAGCCTGAATCCAAGCAGTGGCAAGTCTGTTATTTGACATTGCCTGGAAGGCAAATCCCCATGCCAGGTTTGAAATGAAAGGGCTGTGATTTGTGTTTCCTACTTCTCAGCAGGAGCAGGGAGTGTGCAAATGGAACACAACTTCCTCTTTCCAGCCTTTCAGGGAGCTCACCCTCCTGTCCCTCTCCCCCCCTCAAAAAAAAACCAAGCAGAAAGGATGTATCCCCTTGGTGTCTGCAGCAGGAAGGATCAGACGTGTCAGGGCAGGACTCAGTCTGAGTGAGGGCTTTGATAGAGGAGCAGGAACACTCAGTGTGTGGGGACACTGGTGGTTCTTCCTGTCCCAGCTCCCCACTCCAGCCCTACAGGTGCCGCCTCTGCTGCAGGGGGTGTCTCACTCCCTCACCCATGCACTTTGTGAGCAAAAAAAGGAAAAAAACAGCCTGGTTTCACCCCACCCATTGTGTGACCTTAGTGATTCCTTGGTGGCAGATCCCCCTGAGATGTGGGGCAGATCCCCCTGAGATGTGGGGCAGACCCCACTGTTCCAGTCCCACACCTGCTTTGTGCTGGGAGAAGCAGCACTGGGATCTGTGGAGGGAGCAATTGGTGTCCATCCTAAAAGATGGGATGGTACAAGAGGCAGTGTTGGCAGCTCTCTGATGTTGGAGTGACTCTGTAGGGCTCAGCCTCTGCTTTGGGGGTGAGTTTCCAATTCTCCTTCTCCTTGGAGGAGAAGAGGTCTCTGCTGAGCCAAACAAAGGCTCTGCACAGTGAGGTTTTTTAGGGTGATTGAGCTGGAAGGGGGGTTCTTTGACCATGGAGTGGCGCTCAATGCAGTGGCAAGGGCATCCTGCACTAGATGAGGTTGCTCAGAGCATCAGCAAGCCTGGCCTTGGATGTCTCCAGGCATTGATGGGGCCTCCACCACCTCTCTGGGCAACTTGGGCTGGTGTCTCACCACCCTCTTGGGGAGAAACTTCTTCCTCATGTCTCTCCTAACCCTGACCTGCTCTAGTTTCAAACCATTTTCCTTGTCCTATCACTAGGTGCAATCTCATACACACATTGGAGGGGACAATAGGGAAGGAGCACCACATCTGCACAAGCTTTACATCCATCACATCTTCCACAAATGGTCCCTCAGAGAGTCCCTTGCAGCAGCTGGGGGGACACCACGTGTGGCTCTGGGTGCTTGTCTTCAGGTGGGGTCATAGTTGATGTGCTTGCTTGTGTTTGGGTCATATTTTGAGCCAAATCCTGGGGTACCCTGACCTGCAGGAGCAGTGGTAGAGATCAGGCTCTGCTCTACCCACCTGGCTCTAGCCATTGTGGCACAGGCTGGTCACACCACATGCTTTTAGGGCACCCACAGCAGCTCCTTGCCCATGAGGCTGTGCACTGGGAGCAGCAGCAGGGTGGCTAATGGGCTGTAATTAGGCTTCAAAGTAACCCTGATGATGAAAGGGGGGAGATCTCACATTCCTCTCCCCACTGTCATTTCAGGCTGCCTGGCAGCACCTCTCCATCACTAGATACTTGAGGAACATCTCACTTCTGCTTTGCAAAGACCTTTCTTTCCAGGGGTTCTGAGGGAGGAACTCTCTTCTCCCCATTGCTGTGGGTTGTGTTTGCCCAGCCTCCAAGTGCTCTGCAAATATTTGAGTGGAAATGAGATAAGGGCAGCTGATAGTGTCCCTGCCAAGCTGTATGGGGTCTGCAGGGCTCTCTGCCAGCTCGGGGTGTCCCACACTCAGCCCTGCTCCCTCCTCACCCTCTTCCATTTCCTCCCTTTAGCCCTCCATGTCTGTGATAGTGACATTTTTTCATTTCTCTGCTTGTCTCTGCCCCACCACTCTGTGTTTCACACCATCTCAGCTGCCTGCCAGGAGGAAGAATGAGGGTGATGCTATTGCTGTTAAACCCTGGGACATGTTTAGGACTGGTTTATACTGGGAGAGGACCTTGCTCTTCCCCAGCTGCTCCTCTTTTGGAAGAAACAAGTTGGGGAATCTCCTCTCTGCACTGCTCTTTGTTGCAAGCCTGTCCTGAAGGATATTTGCAGTTTCCATCCTCCTCCTAATTCCTGTGCCATAAAACATCCCTGTTAGTGAGGAAGCAGGGTGCCTCCATCCTCCTCCTTGCCTGCTGCCTAATTACCCTCATTAGCCGGCGAGACAAACTTGTCAGGAGATAAGGATTTGCTCTCCCAACCGGGTCATCTGGGGAAGTTCTCCCTCCCTGCTGCTGGGTAAATGGGTCCCCTCAGTGGCAGCCCAGGTCCCTCAGGGCTTGGGGGCTCCCAAGCAGCCTAGTGCAGGGTGTCCCTGTCACTGCAGGGGTGGCACTGCATGATCTTTGAAGGTTCTTTCCAGTGCAACACGCTTGATCATTTTGGGGTCTTTTCTAAGGCTTCGGGTAGTTCCAGCTTAAGATCTCAAATTCCTGACTCCATTTAAACCATAAGATGGGTCCAAAGTAGGGCCATGAAGATGAGTCCAAAGTAGGGCCATGAAGGCTGGAGGAGTTGGGGTTGTTCAGCCTGGAGAAGAGAAGGCTCAGAGGGGACCTCAGAGGAGCTTCTCAATCCCCCCTTCAGGGGGCTACAGAAAGGCTGGGGTAGGACTTTTTAATAGGGTGCAGGATGGCAGGGCTAGGAGTGATGGATGCAAATTGGAAGAGGGGAGATTTAGGCTGGTGAGAAGAAAGAAATTGTTTGGTGTGAGGGTGGTGAGACAGTGGAAGAGGTTGCCCAGAGAGGCTGTGGATGCCCCCTCAATCCCTGGAGGTGTTTAAGGCCAGGCTGGATGAGGCACTGAGCAACCTGGTGTGGTGGGAGGTGTTCCTGCCCATGAAACTAGATGTTGAAGGTCCCTACCAACCCAAACCATTCTATGACTCTATGAGCTTTGTGCTTTTGGTCTGTAGACTCACCCCAAACTTTCCAGGCCCTTCACAGCATCTCCCTTGGGGATGGCTGTGAGTGTGTTGGGAATCATACAATTCTAGGATGCACTGGATTGGAAGGGACCTTCCAAGACTACCCAGTGCCACCCCCTGCAGTGACAGGGACATCCTGCACTAGATGAGGTTGCTGAGATCCTCAGCAAGCCAGAGATTGATTGGGACCCCACCACCTCTCTGGCAACCTGGGCTGGTGTCTCACCTTCCTCCTGGGGGAGGAACTTCTTCCTCATGTCTCATCTAACCCTGCCCTGCCCTAGTTTCAAGCCATTGCCCTTCATCCTGTTGCTACAAATGGCATCAAATAGTCTTCCTCCATCTTGGAGCCCCTCGAGGTGAATGTAGGTCTTCTCATGCTTGGGCAATGGAAGGCTCCAACACCTCTTACCTAATTGCTTCCCTGAGTAGGTGAGTGGGAGGAATCCTGTCACCCCAAAGCTCTGCTGACACTTGGCTGGGGGCAACAGCCCACACAGGTCCTGCCATGCCTGAGAGCCTTGTGTCACTGCATTGCCCTCTACCCAGCCATGGCATCAAGGGGATCCCTGTTGCTCCCCAAAGGAAACACGTGGAGTTCTGGGCTTCTGTAGCCATGGCTGCAGCCAAACAAACACTCCCTTCCTCCCTCTCCTCTCACCCACGCTTCTGCCTGCCCTGCACATCTGCCACACTCTGCTGCCCTCCTGCAGGAAGGTGATCATCCTCCCATCCTCATCCCTGACACACAGGCTGTGGGAGGCAGCCAATTTCCTAATTCATTCACCTGGCAGCAGCCAGCCCCAGGCAAGTGGCAGCTCCTGGAGGAGCCCTGGTGAACACCAGCCCCTCTGGGAACAGCACAGTGGGAGGTGGCAGAGGAAAGGCTGAGGGAGCTGGGGCTCTTCAGCTTGGAGGAGACTGAGGGGGGACCTCATTCATGTCTATAAATATGGAAATGCTGAGAGCAAGGAGGATGGAGCCAGGCTCTTCTCAGTGACCTCCAATGATAGGACTCAGGGCAGTAGTTGCAAGCTGAAACACAGGAATTTCCACAGAAATAAGAGAAAGAACTTTGTGAGGGTGAGAGAAGAGTGTCCCAGGCTGCCCAGAGAGGGTGTGGGGTCTCCTTCTCTGGAGACATTCAAAGCTCACCTAGACATCTTCCTGTGGGACCTGATGTGGGTGTTCCTGCTCAAGGATGGGACTTGATGATCTTTGATGTCCCTTCCAGTCCCTGATATTCTGTGGTTGTGTGAAAGATGTGCTGCAAGGACTGGAGACCCTGCAGCCATCCTTGAGAGGAGGGGACCTTGCTGCCTGGGGGCTGGAGCATCAGAGGACAATCCATGTGTTTCACATGGCATTTTGTTCATTAACTTTTACCTCCCTCTGCCCTCCCTTGCAGAGCAGTAAAAGCAAGTTGGATAACATCTCTTTTGTGCAGAGTTGAGATCTCCTGGTGGAAAAATGCTGGATGGAAACATGGGTGGATCTTACATTCCTCTCTGTGCCAGATCCTGGAAGGAAATTCTCATCCAGCAGTGGTGGGAGACCCAGCTGTGGGAGAGGGAGGTGC
>VZTY01012307.1:5990-16548 GCA_013400935.1 Turnix velox | reverse complement strand
AAAAAAAAAAAAAGGAAGAGAGTAGGGGGAGAGCAAAGCAAGAATTACTCAACTATTTAGTCTAAAAATCTGCAAAAATCAAAAGGATTGTCTGACAGATTGATATCGTCTCTAATGGAAAACACACTTGTCCTGGGAAAACTCTTCCCCATGAGCCTCCGGTCTGATAGAAAACAATTATCTGCAATTTGGAATTAGTCCTTCGTGCCCACATCAAGGAGTATTTCTCTCAATGCCCAAGGCAAAGATAATTCCATTAAAAGAAAAAGCAGAAACCATTGGCTCAGCTCTTCACAGAAACATCTCCCAAAGGCTGTGGCAGGCCGGGTAGCCGGGGCCATGCTCTTTCTGAACACAAACCCATGGAAATCTTTAAAAGGAAACGCAATGAAAATCATTAAAACATAAATCCATAAAAATCATTAAAAGCACCGGATCTGAGAAGCTCCGTGATTTCCTCGGAGGTGGCCGAGCTGGGGTCGGTCTTCTCGGGGGAACGGGCCCTACCGACTGGTTCTGGGTGTGTGTCCGGTAACAACGGGTGTTTCTCAAACAATGCGGGTTCCTCTGCCAGCACCCCCGGGCCCCCGGCCGCTCCCACGGGCGCCGGCAGCGCTCCGGGCTCAGGGCGGAACATGGCGGCCCCGCGGCCTAGGAGCTGGGGGACCCCGGGGATCATCGGCCGCGGCAGTACGGGGATACCGGGGAGATAAGGGTGAAGCGGGGGGAACACCGGGAGGAAGCGGCAGAACTGGGAGCAGAATGGCCAGCCCAGCGCCACACGTTGCCATGGCTGCCGGAGGCCGGGCCTAGTTGTCATGGCAACCCGCGGCGCCTGCGCAGCCATTACAGTGTGTACCGGAAGTGCGTCACCGCGTTGAGGTGTGCGCCGGAAGTGCTTGCTCCGCCATTTTCTGACCGGCGCGGCGTGTGTGGCGGCTGCGGCGGCTTTTTGGTTTACTATCCCGGTGTCGCCGCCCGCTCGCCCGCCACCATGGTGAAGCCAGGCTACAAGGGCCGCAGCACCATCAACCCCTCCCGCGCCAGCACCAACCCCGGTGAGTGGAGGGGCCGTGAGTTGGGCTGTACCGGGATCCGGCCGGCCTGTACCGGGGCTGGGCCTGGTCCGACGCTGTCTTATCCCCGCAGATCGTGTGGGGGGCGCGGGAGGGAACAACATGAGGGACCGAGCCACCATCCGCCGCCTTAACATGTACCGGCAGAAGGAGAGAAGGTGAGAGGGGGTGACTTTTACCGGCGGGGTCGGGCGCGTTTGGATCCCCGGTTCCTCCCGGTGCCGGCTGCGGCTCCGGGCTCTCTCCGTGGGGGAGCTGAAGGCTTGCGGGGCCCTGGGCTGTTGTCACCTCTTCACCCCCTTCCTGTCTCTCTCTCCCTCAGGAACAGGCACGGGAAGGTGATCAAACCTCTGCAGTACCAGTCCACGGTGGCACCGGGCACCGTGGCAAGGGTGGAACCAAATATCAAATGGTTCGGTGAGCTTTTTTCTAACTGTCACGCTGAGAAAGCTTAAAGACTGCTGGATTTTGTGTGTTCAGAAGGTGCTGTTGTCACAGTTGTGGTCTTGGGGTAGAACATGAGGGTCCCCCCAAGGCATGGGGTGGACACTGTGACCTTACATGCTGCCCTTTAATGTCCATGGCATGCTGGTGTGTTCCTTAAATGATAGAAAAGGATTTGACTTATTTATGTCACAGCAATGGGATGCCTGTATATTCCTTAAATACTGAAAAAGAAAAGGATTTGACTTGTTTATGCCAGCACAGGGTTTGTCACAAGTAAAACCCTCTATTTCTTTTCACTGATATTTCAATTCCAAATGGAATATTAATTTTTATAAGCGCACCTGTGGGCTTTGCAGTCATTCAGGGACAGCTGGGTGCAGAGTTGACTTTCCCACACAGGAAACACACGTGTGATCAAGCAATCCTCCCTGCAGAAGTTCCAAGAGGAGATGGAAACAGTGATGAAAGACCCCTACAGGGTGGTCATGAAGCAGAAGAAGCTGCCCATGTCCCTGTTCTACGATCGTATCAAACCACATGTGAGTTTAGTTTGTTGTCTTTTTAGTTCTCAGGTTTCTTTCTTGTCAACTGAATCGTTCTCTTGGACTCTGCTGCTGGTTTTTCACGTGGAAACTTTCCAGCTTTATGTCATGAAAACGTTCTCTAACTGAAGGAGGAAGTTGTAGGAAACTAAAAGGTGCCTTACAAAACCAAATTGCTTTTCAGCAGTGTGTGAAATGCTGTTCCAAGAGCAGTTGGCATTTGTTACAGGCATTAAAATCTCTGATTCTGATGGTAATTATCCATGACAGAACTCTTTGAATTTGGCAAGATTGGGGCACTTGTTAGAAAAATGAGAAATTATCAAAGGCAGCAGCTGAGTTTTCATCACTACAGCTTTAATCAGGTTTGACACCACTTGTAGGGGGAGAACTGAAGTAGTTATTTTGGCAAGTGCCGTGTGTTTTGTTGCTTATTAAACACCCACCCTTCTTTTGCTTGAGGATTAAGCTGGAAAACTCAAACATCATTAGGGAAGGGCCCTTAACTCCTGTCGCAGGCTGTGGAGTTGTGTTGGACTCAGCTCTGGTACACTCTGTGCCAGGAGAAATGAGGTTTGCAGGTTTCTTATCAACCTGTTTTATTTCAGACTTCCAGGGTTCATATTCTTGACACAGAAACATTTGAAACAACGTTTGGCCCCAAATCTCAGAGGAAAAGACCAAATCTCTCTGCGAGTGATGTGCAGTCCTTGGTGGAGAATGCTGAAGCCTCATCAGGAGCTTATGACCAGGCCAAGGACCGGGACCTGGTGACAGAGGACACGGGTGTGAGGTAACCAGAAAGGAGACTCACTCATTGGGTATCTGGTCTGGCTGTAGAGAAGACAGCTCTGTGACCCTCCCAAGGTTGCTGATGCCTCTAATCCACTCCCAGGGATGAAGCACAGGAGGACATATACAGGAAAGGACAGTCCAAGAGGATCTGGGGTGAGCTCTACAAGGTGAGAAGTGTTTGTGTTCTTGTCTGTCTCCCAGCTTTTCTGAAAATGGGTGTTCCAGCCTAGCACTGAGAATCTTGAACTGCAATAATGGACAAAGTTCTGAATTTCTTCCTATGTGGCTGCACAGAAAGCACCAGCTGTAGAAGAGAGCAGGGATGAGGCATTTTTAACTCTGTTTGAGCAGACTGATCTAGAGAGGAGCTGGTGGTGTGAAGGTAGGAGCTTCCTTTAGATTTCTGGGCTTCACCACAAATAAAGCAGCCACCTGCCCTGAAATTTCTTTAGGCTAAAACATCTGGCACCTTGATAGGGTAATCTTTGGAGGTTTTTTTGCCTCAGCTACCAGAGGAGGCTGAACACAAACTGGGTAGTAAGAGCAGAGTGTGTGTGTGGGTGAGCTCTTGGTGACTGGGGAGTGTGAAATTGCTTGACTTTTTTGCTCTGAATTTCTCAATGTAGTTTAAAACCTTTTCATTTCAATCTGACAGCGATGGCAGTGATACAACAAAACAGATTTCAGTAAGAGGCTGCCAAAATTGCAGGAAATGGCTGTGAAACAAATTCTCTTGGCTTGAGACAAGTCACAAAGTGCCAGTGCCTGGCTGGAGACCTCCACGGGGAACAGCAGGTCCTTGCTAGTTGTGTGTTTCATACTAGTCCAGAAAACATAGTTTGCATCCTGTTTCTTCGTGAAATGGCAGAGTTGAATTGCTGCAGGATGGATGGGGAGCACTATTTGTCTGCTGAAGCAATTAATTTTTATGTTGAAGTACAGAGTTTGCTTTCCTGAGTGTGGAGGAGAGTCAGAAGGAGAGAGTGGAGATCAGTGAGTGTTACTCTGAGCTATAGGGAAGTAACAGTTGTTAAGGGCACAAAGTCTTTAATGATGTGGTTTAGAAATCTCCTAATTTTTGTTTTGGAGGAGCAAATGTCTTGCTTTCTGTAAAATCCTTTCTGTTTTCTCCAGGTGATTGATTCATCAGATGTTGTCGTCCAAGTCCTTGATGCCAGGGATCCCATGGGCACTCGCTCCCCTCACGTGGAATCTTACCTTAAAAAGGAGAAACACTGGAAACACCTTATTTTTGTCCTGAACAAATGTGATCTTGTTCCTACCTGGGCCACTGTAAGCATACAGGCCTCTTACTCCATGGCTCTTTGTTCCTTTGCAGCCTCTTCCCTGACCCTGCTACTGCTGCTGCCAGCCTTTATGCTGCTCTAAAGGTCATGGGAGCTCTTCTTGTCTGCTTAGAAAAGTAATAGTTCCAGTGTAAATCTGTCCAAGTTGGGCTGGGTTGAGCAACACTCACCAGCCACAAATTCCCTGCTTCCTCTGGATTTAACAGTTCAGCTGATGTCTCCAGAGCATGCTAAATGTTTCTCCCCTTAAGATCCGTATCCACCACAGCTGGTTTGCTTTATATCCTTAAACTAATTAGTTTTAGCTAGCAGTGAAGGCGTTTTTGGGAAACTCTTGTGTCTTTTAGAAAAACAATACTCAGTCCTTTGAGCTGCTGGGTTGGTGAAATGCTTCAAAGGATCTCATGTGGCAGTTTTCATGCTGTGACCCGAGTGAAGATGCTGGGGGGGGGCTTAGAGGAGGGGGGTTTCTCCTCCTCCCCAGGCAGAATCCCTCACCCTCTGCTTTTCTTCCCTGCAGAAGCGCTGGGTTGCTGTGCTGTCCCAGGAGTACCCAACACTTGCTTTTCATGCCAGCCTCACCAACCCTTTTGGCAAAGGTGCTTTCATCCAGCTCTTGAGGCAGTTTGGAAAGGTACAGAACCATCTGGGACTGGTGGGCTGTGGGAGTGGTGGATTTCAGTGTGGAGTGTTCTTTAGTAGCCTTTGGGGTCCCTCAGCTTCCCTGCAGACATTCTGTCAGCAAATTACTCCTTCTCTGAAGATAAAATGGGAAATGTTCTGTCTGTCTGTCAAACTGAGGAGACCCAGGGAGAGCTGGTTGTACCCTGCTCTGGTCTCCTTTTTTTGACCTGCTGCTTTCCAACATGGAGTGAGCAGCAGCTTTGCAGTGCTTGGAACTAGAGTAGTAATTCTGTTTTTCTCTCTGAGTGGCTGAAAAATTGTTTCCCCACAGTTACACTCTGACAAGAAGCAGATCAGTGTGGGTTTCATTGGCTACCCCAATGTTGGCAAGAGCTCAGTCATCAACACCTTACGGTCCAAGAAGGTCTGCAACGTAGCCCCTATTGCTGGTGAGACAAAGGTAGGAGGAGTTACCAACATTTAAGGGCTACAATTAATCCTGGAAGAGTGTTGTCAGCTCAATGACACACAGGGCTCCCAAGATGGCAGGAGAGGTGATAATGGGAGACCCCCTGCTCTCTCCTAGGTCTGGCAATACATCACCCTGATGCGTAGGATCTTCCTCATTGACTGCCCAGGTGTGGTTTATCCCTCAGGAGACACAGAGACAGACATTGTGCTGAAGGGAGTGGTGAGTGTCTGCTGAGTGCTGGGGAATTCTTGCTGTTACCCATGTGCAAAGAAATTGGTTGTTGTTTATTGTTTGTTTCCATGTTACCTGTGCCCAAAGAAATTGGTTGCTGTCTTCTACCTTCTGTTTCCATGTCACCCGTGCCCAAAGAAATTGATGTCTACGGTCTGTTTCCAGGTTCAAGTGGAGAAGATCAAGAGCCCTGAAGATCACATCAGTGCCGTGCTGGAGAGAGCCAAGCCTGAGTACATCAGGAAGACCTACAAAATTGATTCCTGGGAGGACACAGAAGACTTCCTTGAGAAGCTTGCTGCTAGGACTGGGAAGCTGCTGAAGGTGGGACACCTTTCTGTGTGTGTGCAGGCTGGGAGACTTGTCACTGAGGATGGAAATGGGAATGTTTTGTTGCTTATGGGTCTCAGAGAGGGGTTTGCTTTGCAGATGTGAGTTGTTCCTGGGTTCTTTCAGGGTGGTGAGCCTGATGTGCAGACTGTGAGCAAAATGGTTCTCAATGACTGGCAGAGGGGCAGGATCCCCTACTTTGTGAAGCCACCAAATGCAGAAACAGGTCCCCAGGTGAGAATTGATGCTTTTACCTCCCTTTTTCTCACATATCCTTTGGTTTTCCAAAGGTAGGTGATGTATCCATTGTGCCTTCTTGTAGCCTCCTGCACAGGAAGTAGCTGTGCCATCAAACCAAGAGAGTAAAGAGGTCTCAGAGTCGGCAGCACTGAGTGTGGAGCCAGCAGAAGATAATGCAGACAGTGAAATGAAGCAGCTCATGTCACGCGTGAGGCAGAACTTTGGGAGGATCAATGTGGCACCTCAGTTCTCAGAGGAAGATCTGGTTCCCGTGGATGTGCCAGGCTTTGAGGAAACAGACAGTGAATGCTCAGGAGAGGAGGAGGAGGAGCAGGAAGAAGAAAAAGAGGAAAAGGAGCCACAGCAGGATTCAGTGGAGGAGGACTCACAGGTTCCTGTTGCCAAAGAGAGCTCAAAATCTGTTCTTAAGGCTTTGGAGGAGAAGATTGCAAAATATAAAAAGTTTCTGGATAAAGCTAAAGCAAAGAGATTCTCAGCAATAAGGTACCTGTGTCTGTTTGTTCCTGTTTATTTCACAGGAAGGAGAGGTTTTAATCTTCTGCCATGTTTTCCCTCCAGTCACACTCACTTGACTGGTACCCACGTCCTTGCACACGAGTTGCTGCTGTAAATACTGAGCTTTGGACAAGCAGCTGCTTGGTTTGGAAAGATTTTATTCCAAAATGTGCTGTTTTAATTAAAAATGTTGTGACTTTCAGAAACCAGGCCCAGTTTAGCAGCTTGGCTTTATAAAACTCAGATTTCAAGGTTAAGTTTTACACTTTATCCTGCACAGGAGCCTGATACCTCCAGAGAAAACTGCCATGGAAGGGTTTTTATGTATGGATAGGCTACTGGGATGTACTGGGACTGATCACCTCTTGGAGATAATTACATTGTATGTTGTGATGTTCTTCTCTTGCTTATTTTCTATGTTGTGATGTTCTTCTACTGCTTGTTTTCTGTAGAATCCCAAAGCAGCTGAGTGAAAAAGTATTTGCCAAATCCCTGCAGGAGTCTGAAAGACCCAAGGAAACCGAAGACAGAGGTAAAACAGGATCAATAGATGTTCTCAGTCTGCATTTGGTAGAGGAGAGGGGTTGGTGTGGGCAAGTCTTATGATGTTTGATCTTTTCTTTGCAGGTGCCACAGAGAAGAACAGAAAAAGGAAAGCAGAAGATGATAATGAGGAGGAAGAGCCTGTCAGGAAGCTGACATCCAAAGAAGTGAGTGTTATTTTCTTTAGTATGGCACAGGAGCAGGGCAGCAGAGCT
Organism: Turnix velox; assembly: GCA_013400935.1. Taxonomy (NCBI): domain Eukaryota; kingdom Metazoa; phylum Chordata; class Aves; order Charadriiformes; family Turnicidae; genus Turnix; species Turnix velox. Next base: position 9,210 of record VZTY01012307.1, on the reverse strand, counting down.
GGATTTTTTTTGGGGGGGGAGAGAAAGAAAGGAATTATCTGTTTCCTTTAAGGAGCTGAAAGTGGGCAGTGGTGGGAGAAGGGATAACGGGGAGGAGGGTGAAGATAAAACCCATTTTCTGAAAGCATGGGGGGTGGGTTCTATATAGATTGTTTCTCTGTTCTCATCAGTTATGTTTGAAGTGAATTATTTTACCTAATTCATGGCATAAGGGAAGGTGTAGGGTGGGTTTGGGGGTGTCCTGGGCTGCAGTGACAACGTGGTCTCTCCTCAGCGCCGTCGAGCCGAGAGGCAGCAGCGCCCCAAGAAGGTCGGGGTCCGTTATTATGAAACTCACAACGTGAAAAACAGGAATAAGAACAAAAAAAAGCCTGGCTCAGAAGAACAAAGATCAAAGCGAACAAAGCACAAACATTAAGCAGTAACTGCTTGTTCTATTAAATTTTACATAAACCAGCCCCTAGTACGCAGTGCCTTTTTCATATAAAACTTGCAGCTGCTGCCTTCACCCCCCGCCTTGGACGTGGCTGTTCCCAGGAGTCGTGTCTCCCCCTTTTGTTTCTGCACCATCTGAAGGTTCTTTGTGCAACTGGAGGTCACGCTGTTTCCACATCTCAGGCCAGTGAAGGCTGCTCTGCCAAACGTCCCCAGGGCTCTCGCTGGCTGTGGGTGTGGGCTCATTCCTGTAACTGCTTCACCCAGCTTTTTCTCTGACTTTTGGGGAGTTACCTGCCCCTGCCTGCTGCTACAGCCACCTCCAACCACGAGCAGGGTCCCTAGGGTGGCATCACACCCTCTGCTCCACTGGGAACAACCCCAAGGAGCTTTGGTTCTGCTCATCCTGAGTCACTGGTGGCCCTGACAGGGTTGGGATGAAACTGAGCTGGGAACTTCCCTCTGGGTTCCTGTAGCCTCTTGCTCTGCCTTACCTGAGGAGCCTACAATAGATTGTTTCTGAATTTGCTATACATTTTCAAAGTAGTAACAGGGAGATGCTGCCTCTAACTGTTTATTAGTTAAAAACTTAACCAAGGAAGGGGTCACCCACAGGCAGGTTGGGGGGATGTGAGCAGAAGGGGCTGGGAGTTTTGGCTCTGTGGGAGAAAAAGAAGGAACAGGGTTGTGCTGCCTTCAGCTGCTGGGAAGTGAAAACAGAAGACACTTTCATGAAGGCAATTCTGGGTCATTAATTGCAAACGTCTTACTCTGACAGCTCTCTTGAGTGCTGCCTGCAGGACAAAACATCTACTTGTTTGGCGCAATGATGCTTTCAAGCTGGGCCTGAAAAATTGAGGAAGGCAAATTAGATTGGAGCAGAAACTAAACTGGCATCACTGAGAGTGATAAATGGGCTGGTGGAGACTCAAAGGGGGAGGGAGGGTGAGAGTGCTGCAATGTTTCAGCACAAACAGGCCAGGGTTTGGTCCCTGCTATTCCCTCGCTCCCATCTTTTCTAAATTAACTTTTCATTCTTGGCCTGGGCACTTGTTGCATTTGGAGAAGAAAGGAGCTGGCCTCGATTCTGTGCAATGAGAGGAGTTTCTAACACAAAGCATCACAGAGGAAATTCAATAAGAGCTGTTTCACAGTGCTCTGTGTTCTGAGCACGCTGCTGTCGGGCCAAAGTGAACACTTGGTGCTGAGGAATTTTGAAACAAACTGGGATATGAGTAACTGGGATGTGCCTGTCCCCTCTCTCCCTGGGGGTGTGTGGCCAGATGGGCCAGGGTGAGAGTTGGGGCTTGGTTTGGGCTCCAGCTGCCAGCAGTTTTTCCTGCTTCTGAGCCAAGTGGCAGCTCTCACCTTTGTTTTACTCACCTTTAGCTGCTGGTTGGTTTTTCTTAGGAACTGCACCTCCTCTGCATGTTTCTTCTCCTCCAACAGTCGCCTCTCATTCTCCCTCTTTTCAATGGCTTCACACTCAGCTTTCTGCTCCCTCAACTGCTTCTGCAGCTCCTGCTTTTCCTCCTCCAGCTCTGCAATCTTAGAATCATAGAATAGTTTGGGTTGGAAGGGACTTCAAAGATCATTGAGCTCCAACCCCCCTGCCATGGGCAGGGACACCTCCCACTAGACCAGGCTAAATCTTGGAAAAGGGGTTTGTCAATAATCAAAGAGGGTTGTTTGCTAATAATTTTGAGTTAAGATAGAACAAAAGATCTTGTTTAGAGTGAAACAGACACACCGTGAGCCGCACTTACACCCCAGGGAAGCAACGAGACGCGAGTTTTGATCTTTGCTGCCATCCAGTGGAAAAAGAAATAACTGATTCTTACAAAACTTTACTTGGGCGACCTGGGACAAGTTGACAGCCCGACTCACCCTCTGCTCCATCTTGGCTTTGCCTTTCTCGGCCAGCAGAGCTTTGCGAAGACCAAAGGCCACGCTGCTGCTGTAGAGGGTCTGGTAGGCGGCCATCGTCATCCTCAGCTCGTCCCGCACCTGCAGCAGCAGCAGCCCTCGCTCCGCACAGTTAATGGTGACCTCTCGGATCAGCTCGTCTGGGGAGGTGACAAAGCATCATCCTCAGCGGGGGTCGGGATTTCACCCTCCCGGTGCTTCAGTGAATCGAAGGGGAACAACCCCTGAGGAAACAGTAGTGATGTCCACACCCCCCCGCAGCCTGACACCTCAACGCGTGTTGTCACCTCCTGGGGAGCCCAGAAGCCCGAGCACCGCCGAGGTGTGCGGGCACAGAGGGCTTCAAGTTCCTAAAAGCGAACTGAGGGGTTATGCGCAGCACAGGGAATTCTTCCCCGCACCTCCTGCTGTAAAGGTGTGTATTTTGCTTAGGAGACAGCAGAATGAGCCGAGGGCCGGTGTAAGCTCCGGTGGTGGCAGAGCAGCCCCGGTGCTTACCGAAGCACTGTGTGTAGAGCTCCCTGCGCACCGGGCAGATGCCGGTCTCCCGCGCCTGCCGCTGCCGCAGCTGCAGGTCCAGCTGCTCCCGGAGCTGCACCACGTCCAGCCGGGTGCTGGGCGCGCTGGAAACCTCCTGCACCCACAGCCGGTTCTCCTCCTCCCACTCCCTGCGGATAAAAGCGGGGCCCGGTCACGGGCTGAGCCGTACCGGGGGCTGCCCGGAGCTCCTGTGCCCGGCGCCCCGCTCACCGCGGCGGCAGGATGGAGTTCAGGATCTCCTGCGGCGGTCTGCCCGGCTCGGCGGCGGCGGCGGCGGGGCGGGGCGGCGGCGGGACGGGTCCGCGGGGGGCGGGCGGCG
>VZTY01012304.1:1365-27819 GCA_013400935.1 Turnix velox | reverse complement strand
GGGGGGGGTCTGCAGACAGGGATGCTCATCCGTATTCCCAGCCCTGACTTGGTACTCTGTGTAGCCCCCCCATATGCGTGTGGTTCGTTCACAGGTGGGAGTTTATTTTTCACCTCCCCCCCCTCCCTTATTCTCCCCTTCCTCCCGGCTGTGCCGCGCACACACGCGTGTTCGTGGAAGAGGGGCGTGCAAGTTGCCATGGAGCAGTGGAGCATCACTTGGGCTGCCCAAATTTGCCTTCATTCCCCAGCCCTCTCCTCCTTGGCGCTGCCGATGATGTAACGGGGATCTCTGCGGCGTCCTGCTCGGGGGGAGTTAGGTAAGAACCACGACCCCGAGGCTGGAGGAGCATCTATTTGAATAGACGGGGCTTTAATGAACCTGCCCAAAAAGATCAATAAATAAACGCACCAGAGGTGTTTGGCCCCAAACACCTTAGTGATGCTGCTGTCGGCAACCCAGAGACTCCCAAAGAGAGTCCTGCCTGGTGCCCAAATGCTTCCAGATAGCTTTAAGGTATGCAGCTCAGCCTGGTGTTATTTCAGATGTAATTTCAGCCCCAATCAGTGGTTTGCAGTGATTGCCTCCTGATTTTACCCACTCCAAATGGAAAAAAAAAAGGGAACAAGGCGTTAAAGGAGCGCCCGAGCTTTGCTGGCGTCCTGAGCTGTTTCTCTTACTCACCAGCAGCTCAGACCTTTTCCACCCACCAAGTTTTTACTGGTTTCTCTGTAGCACCTGCCTCCCCCTTAAGCACAGCCACTGAATCCCTTGGTCTCTTCCCCAAGAGCTTCTCTGGGCTCTTGTGTGATCTGGGAGCTGGAGGAGAGCAGTGGTGGGAGCAGCTCATGCAGGTCTGACACTGCAACTGCCCCTAACCCCAACTGGAAGGAGAAGTGTGGGGTCTCACCTCACTGGACTGCAAGAGGATCTCCCCCATTAGCCTGGAAAAAAATCGGATTTTCCCATAAAATAGCTTCATGAGGCCGGGATTGACAAAAGGACTGGATCACCCAGGTTGCTTGCATCACGTAGGCAGCTGCCACTGAAATGACACACTTGATTGAAGGCCAAAAGAACCACAGACGTAACTGCCAGTGATTAAGCTCCATATGATGCCTCAGAGCAAGTAAAAAAAAAACCCCTTCCTTCATCTCGTCTTGTTTGTAGCGAGACAACCACCGGCAGCAGGGATATCATTCGGGTCATGTTGTGGCTTTTGGGGGATTTTTTCTTTGTTTTGTTTTGGGTTTTTGGGTTATTTAGGGGTGGGTTTTTTTGGTGGTTTTTTTTTTTGTTTTCTTTTTTTTTACTGCTTCTGGCTGTAAACTTCCATGACTTGCACCGCTCTGCCATCGCACCCCTGTGCGATGCCCCCTGAAAGCCTGCTGCTCTAGGTGTGCTGCTAGCTGGGAATACATATTTTACCAGGTAAGAGCTCTCAATCCCATGATTTTTTTGTCATTTTATTATTATTTTTATTATTTTTTTCATTTATTTTTATTCTTTTTTGTTGCCCAAGGAGTATTCCAGCTGGCTGCTTCTGGGGAAGGAGAGGGTCTTTGCATGTCTCCTCTAGCGTATGCATGTCTGCTGGTGAGACTTCTTTTGCAGGGCAGGGTTTGGAAGGGAAAGCTTAAGCTTTTTAAGTCTTTGTGGATGTTTAACTGTGTGCCTGGTACCTGTAGATAAATTCTTTCTGTGCTGCACCTGTAGATAAATCCTCTGCCCCAGCTCTCCAGCAGTTTGTCTGGCTCCAGCTGCGTTCCCACAGTTTGTATGGTCCTCACCGAGCAGTGAAGGATGGGAAGGGTGGGGGAAGTGGGGAAAATCTTGTATCAGATGAAACTTCCAGGTGTAAGGACCAGAGGGATCTCCTTGGGTGCAGCTCTTTGGTAGCCTGAAGCCCTCAGCTAGTCCTCATAGCATCATCCCTTCACATTTTGGTGGGGCAGGATCCTGCAAAGTGTTGGTCCTTCACCAGCGAATGATCCTCCATCAGTGAAGGGTCAACACTTTGCAAGTGTCTCCCTGCTGTTGAATCCCTGGACAAAACTTGTTTTGAAAAAGAAAAAAAAAATACCCCAAACCAACAACCTCCCTCACATTTAAAGAGAAATCATTTGCACAAATTGCTAATTTAAACAAAATCTCCCTCCTTTGGTATCTGAGCTGTCTGGGGAGTAAGGTCAGAGCTCCTCTCTCTGGACTCACTTCATTATCATGCAGGTTTTTTCCTGATCAGAACGTGTTGGAGGATTGTGCTGATGCAGCTCGTTCCTACCATATTGTAACAATATGGGGATAGATAAATAGAAGTGCAATATATGGATATGCAAACAACATTTCTGTGGCCATTTGTCTGGGATTTCCTTCAGGAGATTTAATCCCAGCCTGGCATCGCTGGGTTTAAATGGCTGGTCCCCCACAGCTCACCTGGCTTCCAGAAAACCTTCCTCCTTAAGTTACAATGAATGCAAACCCTCTCTTTTCAGTTTTTTCCTTTAAAAGGCCTCATTTCCAAGCAAAATAATTGCTTGGCCAGGAAGGAGATGATATAGTGCTTAGAGTGTTTTATCTTTCAGAGTTACTGTGAGTCGAACAAAACACACACCGAGAAACAGCTTGTGTTAAAAATCCCAGTAAACAGCATTTGGGTCGATTTGAGCACATATAACTTTATTGATCTGGCATGAAATATGGCAGGCAATCTGTGAGGAGATGTAAAATGAAAGGGGCAGGGAGCCTTTGCAGGATAAGCTGGGAAGGCAGAATGGGTTTTGAGAGGGGTTTGTTTTTAGGGCAGGTGAATCACTAAGGTAAACAGCAGTGGTTATTTTTATGAGTCCTGGAAACAAACCCAAGTTTTATTCAGTTTTATACTGTCCCCAGCTGAAGATGCAGGACCTCAGCTGTTAACTGGGAGAAATGGTACATGCAGAGAAGCTTTTTAAGGCTTGGAAAAGCTTTGATTGTATATTTTACCTGGTTAGTATTGAAAGTGTAAGAAAGGTACTGAAGGGAACACTCAGTATTATGCAATAGTACTTGGGCTATGGAGAGGACACTAGAAACAAACTGGTTTATAGGTCTGCTTTTAATTAAATGTGGTCTACTTCGATAAAAGCACTAAAATGTGAAAACATTTCTCAGCATAAAGGCATTAAGTGGTGGTAATTAAAGCCACAGCATGGATTTTAGTCTGTTGAACCTGAAGTGCCTGGATAGGATGTGGAAAATGTTCAGAGAAATCCAGTGGGTGGTTCTAAAGCTGCCCCCTCATTCCTTGAACTTCACGTCTGCTTGTGGAGGCTCACTGGGCATGATTGTGTGTATGTTTTTACAGCATGGTAGAAGAAAAGCTTAAACATCTGCCTTGCATGCTGTTGGTGGGTCTGTTCAGAGCTGAAGCTTTCAAGCAGTGTTCACCTCCCTTTTTCATGCACTACCCAGCCATGTAACCTGGTCTGTATCCATCCCATGGTGTGCTGGCATCCCAGCAGGGCTGGTGGGTACCTCCTGGGGTAGAGATTGCAAAGCAGGGGGGCTGAATCCTTATCTCTGAGCCCCCAGCAGCCAAACCATGCTCAGCAGTGTATGGTGGAGGTACTTTTTTGGGGCTCTCCAAGACATCCCTGTTCTTATCCTCCCATATTTTCATCATCACTATCACATGTGTTTACTGTAGTTCCTCCCTGTGGTGTCTGCAGAATGGGTTTGGGTATTTATAAAAGCAGCAAGAGGGCAAAATTTGGCTGCTTTGCCCATCAGATGGGGCTCAAGCAGGTACTGGCTGTGTCTGTGGTCACGTAGGATCCTGGAGGACACCTGCAGGGGATGAGACAGGTGGCAGAACAAGATGAAATGGCTTCAAGTTACACCAGGAAGAGGTTTTGATGGATATCAGGGAAAGTTTCTTCCACCAAAAAGAGCTAACAATCATTATAGAATCATAGAATGGTTTGGGTTGGAAGGGACCTTCAAGATCATCCAGTTCCAACCCCCCTGCCATTTTTTTTCCAGCCTCCCACTACACCAGGTTCCTCATTGCCTCATCCAGCCTGGCCTTAAACACCTCCAGGGATTGAGGGGGCATCCACAGCCTCTCTGGGCAACCTCTTCCAGTGTCTCACCACCCTCACAGGAAAGAACTTCCTTCTTATCTCCAGCCTAAATCTTCCCTTTTCCAATTTTTATCCATTGCTCCTGGTCCTGCCATCCTGGACCCTACCCCAACCTTTCTGTAGCCCCCTTCCTTCAGGTATGGAGAAGCTACTCTGAGGTCCCCCTGAGCCTTCTCTTCTCCAGGCTGAACAACCTTTGGAACAGGCTGCCCAGGGAAACAGTAGAATCATCATCCATGAGTTTTTTAAAAGATGTGGCGCTGAGGGACATGGTTTGGTGATGGCTTTGACAGTGTTGGGTTGGATTTGATGGTCTTGAAGATCCCGTCCAACCTGGCCATTGTGTTCTATCCTACGCCAGTGCAGTGGGCACGTGTGGGCAGAGCGAGCATCCACGTGCAAAGAGTTTTCTTGGGATTTTTTATCCTTGATGCTGGCACATTAAAGGGAAACGTGAGTGAGCCTGAGGATGGCTCAGTCAAAGGCAGAGATACCACTGATAGCCTGCACAAATTCCAGTTTGGCTTTAATTCCTTCCTAACCTAAATTCCCTTCACATTCGGACTGGCTTTCATGCTGGGGACCTGATTCTGCAGAGAGGTCAGTGGGGCAGAACCTTGCAGAAGTTAATGAGTTGCAGTGGGCTGGTGGCTGAGCCTGGATTCAGGAGAAGGTTTTCTTCCTTCTCCTGTGTTTGCAGAACCATAGCTGTTTGCATAGACACAGGGATCGTTTTGAAGGGTTACCCAATCCTGCAAAGCCTTAGGCAAACAGCAAAGTAAATAATCCTTTGGCTTGGATGAGCTCTGCTGATGCTGCAACCTGTCCCAGGGAAGGTAACTGGGGTTGTGCTGTTGCTTCCAGTGATGGTTGTGTCCCTCCACCAGGGACTCCTGTCCCATGGACACGAGTCTGCAGACCTGGACATGTTTTGGGTTGCTAGTTGTTAATCTTCCCAAAGGGCACGAGGGCATGTCTGCAGGCAACCAAAGATGTCACAGTAATGTGTTCTTTGAGATATATTTATGTATTCATCCTTGATCTTAGATCCTTGGCTCTGACCCCTTTTAAAAACTGCAGTTTAACAAAAACACCCTCTCCACACTTTTTTTTTTTTGGTGCTGCTCAGTGCTGACCTCTGCCAGGTCACTGATTTCCCCAAGGAGAGCTGTCGGCACGTCAACTGTTATGCAAATCAGATTCCAAATAATTGATCATTCCTGCCAGGTATTAAGGTTGGGAACAGCCAGTCCAAGAGTAAATCCCAAGAAAAACAAGAAAATGAATGCTCCCTAACTGTTTCCAATTACTCAGTCTCGGTGATTCTCCTTATGTTTCAAGAAGAAACATGCGAATCATTCTGGGTCTAGCTTGTTTACAGAGTGCTCCTGGGTTTCAAATCCAGCCAGCATCACATTTCTATTGTACATTTCCTTCAAATAAATACTGAAACAAAAATAAGGATGCTGTAATTTGTGCCACCCTGAGAGCTAAATACTGCGCTCCAGCAGGAAATGATCATTTGGGTTTCTTGGAGCAGCTTTACTTATAATCTTCCAAAGACTGGTAGCTTGCAAAGAAAGAAGCACAGACTTTCTCAGCACAGCTCAGCTCTCCCTGGTAAGACCTGTCTTCTTCTGAATTAAAGTCTTGGATGATGAGGTGCCTCAGAATGTGCTCAGACCCTGCTGAGCACCAAGGAGTGCTTTGGTGCTTTGCCCTGGAGTTCCAACATTGCACTCCCTGGGAGGAGGTTCATTCCTGCCTACCAGTGTGCATGTAGAGAGACCATTGCAGGTTTGGGATGTACCTATATATTCTTCCCATTAGCAGCTAAATGATGTTGAAGAGCTGCTCTGGGTGGTTCTGGCCTGCAAGTCCTGTGCATCTAAAGACAGCTGATACCAAAAATAGGGCAAGAGGAAATGGCCTCAAGTTGCACTGGGAGAGGTTTAGGATTGATATTAGGAAAAATTTATTCCCAGAAAGGGTTATCAAACACAGGAACAGGCTGCCCAGGGAAGTCGTGGAGGTGTTTAGAAGATGTGTAAATGTGGTGCTGAGGGATGCTGGGGTTTAGGGATGGTTCTTGTCAGAGTTGGGTTGATGGTTGGACTCAATGATCTTAAAAACCCCTTCCAACCCATATAATTCTATGATTCTTCACTTCCAGTTTTCTGCATGGAGGGGTATAATGAGTTTTAACAGTCTCTTTCTCATCATAACCTTTTCCTGACTTAACACAACCAGCTTGGTGGGTCTGGAAACTTCTTGGTAGGACAGGTCTTCATTTTGTCCAGTTGACACTCTCCCAGTCAGCAAACTGGGATCTTCTTTTGAAAATCTGAATCCTCTTCTAAATCAGGTCCAAAGTATTTGTATAAAGGCACTTTCCAGGGAAAACTTATATCTCTGAGCATTTGCTCTTGGGAAATCCTTGGAATATTTATCAGTTTGAGTCTTACAGTAGGATCCATCTCAGGTTGGATGCAAATTACTCCAGTGTTGTGGTTACCCTTGCCTCTTTAATTACCTTCTGGCTCATTTATACACTTTGATGGCTCCAGTCCTCATAGCTCCTAGGGAACTTTCTGTAGGAACTGTCAGCGATTGCTTTTCCAAAATAACCCTCACCAGATGTCCAAAAGTCTCCTTTAAAGAGGCTTGGCATAAGTCATATTTATTAGGAGTAATTAATTGTCCTGGTTAAAAAAAACCTAAAATGTTTTGGCATTTCATTAATAATATATAAGCCATGCAGCCAGTTACTTTGTGAAATCTGCTGTGAAAAAGAAAAATTGTCCTTATTTATATATTTCATGTTTATAATTACTCATCTGTGACGCACTCGGGCTGTTGTGAATAATCCATTGTATATTGTTTTCTTAAATGGGATGCTTGCTCCCTCTGTGCTGGGGGGTGCCAGGAATTGCTGCTAATGATGTCTCCATGGCTGATTTGTGCCTGGGAAGTGGAGGCAACTAGACACGAGGAAATGAACAGAAGCAGGATCAGAAAACTGGCCTCAACACACTCTCGTTAAGCAAATGCTCAACAGTTGTCAGTGGGGGAGAAAATCACAGAATCACAGAATGTCAGGGAAATATTATCTAGTCCCATAACCCTGCCAGAGCAGGAACACCCAGATCAGGTGACACAGGAAGGTGTCCAGGTGAGGTTTGAATGTCTCCAGAGGAGATCCCACACCCTCTCTGGGCAGCCTGTGACACTCTTCTGTCACCCTCACCCTGGCAAAGTTTTTCCTTATATTTTCTGTGGAACATCCTGTGTTCCAGCTTGCCCCTTGTCCTGCCATTGGAGGTCACTGAGAAGAGGCTGAGTCCATCTTGCACCAAAATGGTGAAAGAGAACAGAGAAACAGGTTAGAAATGTGTTGGGCATGGGGGAGATGGTTGTTCAGTGATGTCTCCTTACTGTTTTGATTTTCTCTTCTTCTCAGCTAAAAGCTCTGCATGCATTTTTCCTGACTGCCAACAGGGCCCTCATTACTCTCTGCCATCACTTAGTTCTGAGTCCTCTCCTTGTGTCCTTCCACTCTGGAAACTAAAAAAAAAAAAAAAATAGGAGTTAAGCATTTGAGAAAAAGAGAAATCTGGTGTTTTCGTGCTTGAAGAGTGAGGTCTGTGGAGAGGTTCAGTGTAACGGGGAGAGCATTGTTCAGCCTGGAGAAGGCTCAGGGGGGACTCATAGTGACTTATCAATATCTGAAGGGGGCTACAGAAAGGCTGGGGGAGGACTTTTAATAGGGTCCAGGATGGCAGGACTGGGAGTAATGGATAGTAATGGGAGTAATGGAGAAAGAAGTTCTTCACTGTGAGGGTGGTGAGACCCTGGAACAGGTTGCCCAGAGAGGTTGTGGATGCCCCCTCTCTCCCTGGAGGTGTTTAAGGCCAGGCTGGATGAGGCACTGAGCGGTTAACCTGGTGCAGTGGGAGGTGTCCCTGCCCATGGCAGGGGGGTTGGAACTAGATGATTTTAAAGGTCCCTTCCACCCCAACCCATTCTATGATTCTATCTCCTGAGTGCCAGGGAAGCCAGCCACCAGGGGGGTGGGAATTTTTGAAGGCCCAGGAGGACTGTGGGAGCATCTAATTTGGAAATCGCTATATCACAAACCATCAGATATCAGCCCATTAACTCCCATACTGAGCTGAGTGGCTCACGCTCAGCTGGAGCTGGTCTTGTCTGGGAGTTTGTTCCAATGGTTAATCCCCTTTGCTGTTAAAAACTCTTGTTTAATTTCCAATTTGCACATTTATGGTCTTCAGCTTCCCATCACAGAAGCCCTTTGCCTTGTGATTTTAGAGCTTTTCAGTAGCCTGTTTTGTTTTATTCTCAGAATTTCTTATGGTAGCCTCCAAACAATCTGTTGTTGAAAGCCCCTGGCTGATGCTCACTGTGAATTTTGGCATCTCAGGCTGGATAGAAGAAAGAAATTCTTTCCCATGAAGGTGGAAGAGGTTGCCCAGAGAGGTTGTGGATGCCCCCTCAATCCCTGGAGGTTTTTAAGGCCAGGCTGGGTGAGGCATTGAGCAACCTGGTGTAGTGGGAGGTGTCCCTGCCCATGGCAGGAGGGTTGGGACTAAATGATCATTAAGGTCCCTTCCAACTCAAACTATTCTATCTTGAAGAGAAGCTGAACCCATAAGAGGGGATGGAAGACTGGTGCATGGACATTGCATCCTCCCCAGGGGTAAAACCTCCCTTTCCAAGTGGATTTCTTTATGTTTCCAGGTGAATTATCAGTGCAGGGGAAGAGAGGAAGGTTTTGAGATCTTTGTTGTGCTTTTGTTTTTTCTTTTGATTTTTAATATCAGCTCAGAAACTTTCAAAACCAATGTTTTTTTGTATGAAGATGGATGTTTTTGACTAACCCTGGCAGAACCCCTCCTCTGCAGTAGGAGAAAGTGGCTCAGTGGCAAAAAGAAGGAGGTGGCAGCAAAATCCCTTGATATTGCTGGCTGGGAAGAGGGAGGATGAGTTTGGGGCTAAGAGGAATCTGGATGGATGAGTTGATTATAAGGGTTCTTCAATTATGTAGGTTCAATCTGTTTGGGAATGGGAAGGGAATATTCCATGGGTCTGTGCAGAGCTATCAAGTCTTTCCAGCAGACTGACCTGAGAATCAGTCTAATTCCTAGTTAAAAAAATAACAAACAACAGCTATGGTTTCAAACAACAGNGATGGATGAGTTGATTATAAGGGTTCTTCAATTATGTAGGTTCAATCTGTTTGGGAATGGGAAGGGAATATTCCATGGGTCTGTGATGTGCTTGCTGGGAGATGCAGAGCTATCAAGTCTTTCCAGCAGACTGACCTGAGAATCAGTCTAATTCCTAGTTAAAAAAATAACAAACAACAGCTATGGTTTAAAACTGTCCCAGGGTGCTCTCACATGTTTAGCTTTAAGGCAAAAATGTGTCTATTTTATACCTGGACCCAACATCCCCCCCCTCCTTCCTTTCTGCCACATAAAATTCAAAGGCAACCATGAAGCTTCAGTTGTTCAGCAGTGTGATGATGTCTTTTAAAACAAATGACCTTCTTCCTCTTTTTAATTTCAAATTTTCTGGACGAGGCAGGGAAGAAAAGAAGAGCACAAAACTATCTAAAGCTCCTGTCACTTTGAAGTCCTGGAACCTGTGAGTTTGTCGCTCACAAAGTGCTGCCATGGCACTTCATCCATTAGGCTTGTCACTCAGACCTTGTTTTCTGCATTTTCAGAGGATTTTGTTCCCAGCTACATCCTCAAATGCCAAAATTGGTTCGAGGTTGGCTAAGTCCTTTTACTCCTTGAAGCAGGGTTCAAGGCCAGGGTGGACAGAGCTTGGTCTGATGGAAAGTGTCCCTCTCCAAGGGTGAGGGCTGGAATTAGATGAGTTTTGAGGTTCTTTCCAACCTGTGGTTGATCAAGATAGGAAATTTTATGGTTAGTCTCCCAACAGAGAATCTATCAGCAGGAAGATCTCCATTTTCTTCATCATTGACTCAAATAGGAGAATATTTTCTTAGGCTTATGCCTAAGCAGCACAAATGCTGTATATGGTGTGAAAAGGATGAGGGCACACGTGGGAATGGAGAGTCAGGACTGAAACTGGTCCCTGGGGACTACTTTTAGTCTATAACTGTGTCACCCACCACCAGCAAACACACAGTGTGTGCACTGTGGATTAAGATCTCATGGATTTTCAGTCCATGCACCCTTGTAAAAGGTATGAAATGAATCTGAACGGATTAATTTGCTGAAAGCAGCGGGGGTGTGTGTCAGTGCTGGGTTTGCCTTCTGATGAACAGCCCTGCTCCCAGAAGTTAGAAGCACTCTTGTTTTTCCACAAGTAAAACCTATTCAGAGAAAGTTTTAGGGCTCATTTGGACTCCCAGCCCAATGACTTTGCATTCCAGGCTGAGCAAATTTGGCTTCCAAAAATGGTCCGGAGTGTTTACTGCTCTGTGCAGGCTGCAGCAGTGGACTGGGAGCAGGGAGGCTTTTGTCTTTCTCTCCCTGCAAACAGAGCTGTTTAAATATAGCCCAAATGTGCCTTTCCATGTGTTTTGAGGGATTTGGCTTTATTGGTATCAATAGTCAGGAAATACAAACTTCCTCTAAGATTTTCTTCCTTGGGAGGATCTATTTTAGGGATTTCTTTTAAGGCTCCCTATGCACCAGACCTTATTTTTCTTGATCCCAAGGCACCCTTCCCAGACCTGCTTGTATTGATTTTGTAGCTACAGAAAAAGCCATCTGCCTGAGCATGGCTTTCATTCCTGTGTCTCTTTCTACACCTGAGCTGAGACTGATTAAACAAGACTTCTGCATTTTATCATGGCAGCTTAAATCCTCAAACCTCACGACAGAGCTCTCACTGTGTTCCTTTTCCTCTTCTCTGCATCCTCATCCTCCTCCTGGTGCCAAAACCTGGTGTTCGGGTCCTTCAGACTCCCTTTTGGTAGCTTGGGCTCCTACTACACTTGAGGTGCCAAGTGTTTTGCACAAAATAAATAGAAAAAAAAATAGTCTTTAAAACTACTGTTAGTGACAGTGAATGCAAGTGATAAGGGACAAAGTGACTCAGTGCTCTTCCCATCAGGAGGGCTTTGCCAAAGCCATGTGTCTGCAACAAAAAGCTTGACTTTTCTTCTCTTAATGATATTGGGCACAAACATAGAGATGGGGATTTAGTCCAGCTCCATCACTCCCACTATGGGCTGACCATGACCCTTAGCTGTGGCCACCTCTTGTGAGAGAAGGGACACCAGCATGGACAGTGAGGAAAGGAAATTATCCCAGAATGGCAATAAAAATCCTCTGGAAATTTTATTTCATCCCTCTGCCTGATATATCATGCCCAGAGTATGGAGGAGCAAATCACCCTTGGAATTTCCCAGGTTTCTTTACTCTCTGCTTTTCCCTTTGGATCCAGCCAGATATTCCACAGCCTACCTGTAAAGATAAGGGCAATGGTGCAGCTCAGGGGAAAATGAGATAATTTCTTTGGAAGTCAATGCTCTTGTTTGCATTGGATGTTGTAATGTTGCTCTGCCCAGGGGGAAGCATCTTTAGCACCATTACTTCACTTGATGCATTTTTTAAAGGGTTTGAGGGAGAGCAGGGGGACTTTAAAGCTGCCATTCTTGTAATTTTTTCAGCCTGCTTTCTTAGGAAAATGAAGCTTACACTGCACATGGGTGCTTGTTCACCTAACTATGTCTGACTTTTTTCCCTTGGTATCATCTTGAACTCTCTGTTCAGCGTCAGCCAGATTTGTGGGAGAGATGGAGATCACAATTTTACCACCTTCTCATGTTTCTCCACCAGTGTTGCTCCTCCCTGGTCTGTTTGGCACATGTGGAGTATGGCCAGTAGGCATCCAGGATGGGGATCTGTTTGCCCAGGTCCTACACAATCTCCTGGGCAGCAGCCAAGATCCAAGAAATTCCAATTGAGTCCATGATCCCATCCAGGCACAACTCCAAGCAAATGATCTCATCTGCTTTGTGCCCAAGGCTGTAAATCCAGAGCTACAGAAAGGCTGGGGTAGGACTTTTAATAGGGTGCAGGATGGCAGGACTAGGAGTAATGGATGCAAATTGGAAGAGGGGAGATTTAGGTTGGAGATAAGAAAGAAGTTCTTTCCTGTGAGGGTGGTGAGACACTGAAAGAGGTTGCCCAGAGAGGCTGTGATGCCCCCTGAAGGTGTTTAAGGCCAGGCTGGATGAGGCATTGAGCAAACTAGTGTGGTGGGAGGTGTCCCTGCCCATGGCAGGAGGGTTGGAACTAGATGATCTTTAAGTTCTCTTCCAACCCAAAGCAATCTATGACTCCAGGGCATCATTTTGTGCTGCAGAGAGGTTAGTGAGAGATCCTTTCCAAATGGGTAACTACCAAGGGAAATTTAGGATCAATACAAATTGATCCAGATTCCATCTTGTTGACTGATACTTAAGTTAAACCTTCCAGCTCAGTCACTGTGTGGATTTTCAATCGGGTCTGGAAGCCTTTTATAAAAACCATGTCAGAGGAGGTGCTGAGGGTTGGAAAGTGGAGTGAGCATAGACATGTCAGCATCATCAAATTGCCTTTTTTTTTTTGCTGATGAGTGTCTCATAAATTTCACAAATGTGGTTGTGCTGAAAGGGAAGAGCAAGGCTGGCAGAGCCACCACTGGGTGTTATGGGGGATGTAACCTGCTGGTGAGCTTGGCACAGCGACAGGAACCTTGGCAAGGTACCTTGGTAACATAGACGTGCTTATGGGTTCTTTGAGGGCTTTTTGGTTAAATGTCGGTGTTTTCTGATGCTATTCAAGGAGATTTCGTTGCTCCAAGATCCCAGTACTCCTTTCAAAATGACTTTCAGTTGCAAGTTTCTCAGTGAAAAGTATGTCTCAAGGGCTCAGAGATGGAGAGTGGAGCTTGCTGCTGTCTACCTACTTGAGGGCTTGTTGTACAGCTCTGTCAAATGGAGTGAGAGCCAGGGCATCTTGGAATCACAGAATCATAGAGTCACCTTGGGTGAAAGAGACCTTTCAGATCATCTAGTCCAATCATCGACCTGTCTTCCCCGTTCCCATCCAGAGGATGCAAATTTAGGACACTGAAGAGAGAGAGAGAAAGCTGTTGGCACCTTCACTCCAGCACCAGCATCTTCTGTCTGTGGAAGTGGATGGGTCCCATCAACACGGGGGCTCCTGTGATGTGAGTCTACACAGGGTCTTGGCTGGTGCTGGAATGAGCAGCCATAAGCAATGTTAAGGTTACCATGTCTCTAACGTGGAGATTTTGGCTAAATTAAAAATGAGCCTGGACCAGTCTGTCTGTCTAGGACAGAGCTCTCCTTCCCAGAGAGGCATCAGACACCTGTGTATTTCCATTAAGCTTTTTAGGTGTTTCAGCATAGAATCCCAGAATGTATTGGGTTGTAAAAAAACTTCAAAGGGCATCCAGTCCAACTCCCTGCAGTGACAGGCACATCCTGCACTAGATCAGGTTGCTCAGAGCCTCAGCAAGCCTGGCCTTGGATGTCTCCAGGGATGGAGCCTTCACTATCTCTCTGGGCAACCTGGGCCAGTGTCTCACCACACTCATGGTAAAAACTTCTTCCTGGTGTGGCATCTAACCCTGCCCTGCTCTGGTTTCCACTGCTCCTCATCCTATTGCTCCATGCCCTGGCAAACAGACCCTCCTCAGCTTTCCTGTCACCCCTTCAGGTACTAGGAGGCTGCTGTGTGGTCTCCCCACAGCCTTCTCCATCCTCAACAGCCCCAGCTTGCTCAGCCTGTCCTTGGAGGAGAGGTGCTTCAGCCTCTGGATATTTTCATGTCCTCCTCTGGTCCTGCTCCAGCAGGTCCATGTCCTTGTGCTGAGGGGTCCAGTGGTGGACACAGTATTCCAGGTGGGGTCTCACCAGAGCAGGGTAAAGGGGCAGAATCACCTCTCTCAACCCAAACGTGGTGCTTTGCTAAATGAGCTCTCCCACAACCCACTCTGCAGTGCCCTTTTTTGCCAATCTCTCTCTGCCCAAGCCCAGTTTTGGCAGCAGGCTCCTGTCTGCAGCATGGTTAATGCTCCTGAGGATGGCTCTACATCCATGTTTGGACATCTGGAGCTGCTGCTGGTCCAGTTCTGAGCATCTCTTATTAAAAAGTGGAGGCAGACTGATTGCTGCTGAGATTCAGCAAGTCTGCATGGTTTCCATGGAATAACTTTGCAATTTTAAAGGTAATCATATACCTAGGCAGCAGAATTTAATCCAGGATTTCTCACTCTGGGTTATCATGTGTTCACACTCCCCCAGTACTGAAGTGCATTACAAGATCCCAGGTGGGAGCACTTCAGCCCTCGAGGGAGATGCATTGTCTTTTTTTTTAAAGTCTGGAGATGTGAAAGCTCAGAAAGTGATTTCAGAAAGGCTTTAGTGCACTTCAGCTCACAGCTCGTGGCCACTCTGACAGTGGGTGAGCTCAGGGAGCACAAGTGTCTGAACTCCCTTCACCCAGGGGCTGGTGCTGGCAGCAGTCTCCAGCTCCATGGGTTCATTGCATGCTGCTTTTCAGCACCAGCTCTGCCTAAGCCATTGCAGAAGGGAGATTTAGATCTCTTTAATTCAGTAGTGTTTGGAAAAAACAGTGTAATAATTGTTTTTCCATTGGGTGTGTGATTATAATAATAATTCTGATAAGAAAGCAAGGATAGATTGTTGCCTGAGTACTTTGTGGTGGGACTAGGACTGAGGACAGGCTGAAGGAGTTGGGGTTGTTCAGCCTGGAGAAGAGAAGGCTCAGGGTGAATCTCATAGTAGTTGATCAATACCTGAAGGGAGCCTACAGAAAGGCTGGGGTAGGACTTTTTAATAGGGTCTAGGATGGCAGGACTACTAGGAATAATGGATGAAAATTGGAAGAGGGGAGATTTAGGCTGGAAAGAGGAAAGAAGTTCTTTCCTGCAAGTGTGGTGGTGAGACACTTGAAGAGGCTGCCCAGAGAGGTTGTGGATGCCCCCTCAATCCCTGGAGGTGTTTAAGGCCAGGCTGGATGAGGCATTGAGCAACCTGTTGTAGTGGGAGGTGTCCCTGCCATGGAGTTTGGAACTAGATGATCTTGAAGTTCCCTTCCAACCCAAACCATTCTATGATTCTAAGATGGTGCAAAGGGATGGAAGTGTCTTACTCTTCATTGGCACCTACAGCACTACCAAAGCTGGCATCAACTACGTGCCTCCCCCTGGGGAAGGTAGAATTCCCATCTTAGTGCAGAGCTGTATGTCAGAGAGCAATGTATCAGAATGAAATACATTAATTGGCAAGTGCTGGGAAATTACTGATAGGCTTAATGAAAAAGAGAACCTTGTTTATGTTTTCTAATGTGCTGCTGAAGAAAGTAGCTCCCAAATAAAAATACTTAAAATTGCTGTTAGTATTTATTTACATAATTGCTGCAGGAGAAATTCTAGGTACGTGCTGAGCAGTGCTTGGGAAACCTCATGGCTTTTTCTTCATCACTTTCCTGTGTCTCCAGGTTAGTTTGCTCTTGGTGAGCCTATTAAAGCTTTTACTAACTCAGTGAGGCAAGAAGGCATTTGTTACAAAATTAATGAAATATATATATGTATGTATCTGTTTTATTGACTGTGGTAAGAACATATGGCTGAGTAAGTGCCAGATCATCCTTGTAATTGTAGTTTTGGCTTGAGAACAATTCAGGAGGCAAAGGGAGCTCTGGTCCCAGTGTGGCTGTGATGAGAGTGCTCTTGGAGGTTGTTTCCAAGGGTCTGTCCCCCCATGGCTGGTGTGAGTGACATCTGCTAAAGCTGTCATACCAATTTACATTGATGGGTCATTCCAAACCATACTGCCTAGTGTGTCCTGCACACCTACCAACTGTGGAGACCCTGGCCCTGATTTTGAGCTGGTGCCTGGGTGGCTTTGGCGACTCTGCTGATTTATATCTGCTGGAAACACAGTATAGACCCACGATGGGGCTGTGCTGATTGAAACCAGCCAAGGGTATGACAAATCTTCCCCTCTGATATTTCAATTGACTCTGGCAAACTTGCCTCTTCCTTGTGTCTCCTAAATCAACGTGTAAGTGCTGCTGACAGTAATTTCCACTTTTGTCTGTGCAGATGGCTGCCCTTCACTAGGCTGCAGTATTTATACCTGCTAAGTTTGCAAACACTTTGCAGCTACAGCCTCTTACCGAGCAGTATTTTTCCTTAGCTGTCATATTTGGGAGATGGAAGTGTTCTTTGTTGGGCTCTGCTCGAATATGAATTTTCTTCTTGTGGCAAGGGCCACTGAAGGCTGGAGCAGAGGCATTGCTGCAATGGCCCCCAACATTGAGCTGTTGGAGCAGGTCCACAGGAGGCCACAAAGATGATGAGAGGGCTGGAGCACCTCCCTTCTGAGGACAGGCTGAAGGAGTTGGGGTTGTTCAGCCTGGTGAAGAGAAGGCTCAGGGGGAACCTTGTAGTAGCTTCTCAGTACCTGAAGGAGACTACAGAAAGGCTGGGGGAGGACTTCTGAATATGGTGCAAGATGGCAGGACTAGGGGCAGTGGACACAAATGGGAAGAGGGGAGATTAAGGCTGCAGATAAGAAGGAAGTTCTTTCCTGTGAGGGTGGTGAGACACTGGAGAGGTTGCCCAGAGAGGTTGTGGATGCCCCCTCAATCCCTGGAGGTGTTTAAGACCAGGCGGGATGAGGTACTGAGCAGCCTGGCGTAGTGGGAGGTGTCCCTGCCCATGGTGGCAGGGGGGTTAGATCTAGATGATCTAAAAGGTCCCCTCCCACTCAAACCATACTATGATTCTATGCAGGAATACTCTGGACTGAACCATCTTGTGGTCTCAATGCTCTGGAGCAGGGTCTGAGAGCTTGTGTCCGGACCCTGATATGACTTTGAAAGCCTATGACTTTTTAATTGCACATCTACATAGACCTGTATGCACTATATAATTTTTATGAAGTAGCAAATCTCTCATCTGAAAGCAGCAGTAGGAGTGCTAGAGGTTTATATTGTCCTCAGGCACCACTCTTCTGTCTCTGTTGATTCTCATTTGGTACAAAGAAGAAGCTACTGCTTTATGTTTATTTAACTCCTGTCTTAATCACAAAACAAAATCTGCAATCTACATAAGAAGGACATTGAGCTGTTGGAGCAGGTCCAGGGGAGGGCTGGAGCACCTCTCTTAATGAGGACAGGCTGAAGGAGTTGGGGTTGTTCAGCCTGGAGAAGAGAAGGCTCAGGGGGGACCTCAGAGTAGCTTCTCAATTTCTGAAGAGGGCTACAGAAAGGCTGGGGTAGGACTTTTTAATAGGATATGTGATGGCAGGACTCTAGGAATAATGGATGTAAATTGGAAGAGGGGAGATTGAGGATGGAGATAAGAAAGAAGTTCTTTCCTGTGAAGGTTGTGAGACACTGGAAGAGGTTGCCCAGAGAGGTTGTGGATGCCCCCTCAATCCCTGGAGGTGTTTAAGGCCAGGCTGGATGAGGCATTGAGCAGCCTGGTGTAGTGAGAGGTGTCCCTGCCCACGGCAGGGATTTGGAACTTGACGATCTTTAAGATCCCTTCCAACCCAAACCATTCTATAATTCTATAATCCCTCACCCAACTTCAATGCACTTTCCTGGGCAGAAGATACAGCTTTGATCCAGCTGCTCTTTTCAAGGCAGGCTGTTGTGCCATTCCAATAGAACAAAGGGCAATAATTAAAATGAGCTTTTCTCTTTTCTCTTTTGCCCAGGGAGAAGATGCCATTCCACCATGTAACAGCTGGCTTGTTGTACAAAGGCAACTATCTGAACCGCTCCCTCTCCGCCGGCAGTGACAGCGAGCAGCTAGCCAACATCTCCGTGGAGGAACTGGATGGTGAGCAATGGTCTTGTTGGCTTTCCAGAGGGCTTGTGGGAACAGGGAAAGGCTCATTTTTCACCTTCTCTGTGGGATTGTTGAGCAATTACTGAAGGTATTCTTGCAAGGAGCAAAAAAGGCAGGTCAGAGGTGAGACAGCTCAGCAGAAGAGGGACGAAGAAAAGGTCCCCGACCAAACTTATGTTGAGAGACAGATTTTAGTTTTAGATTTTTGTCCTTCTTCCTAAACAAAGTTTTGCAAGAAGAAATAGTTGATTAATATCTTCTTACAGAGATGTTTTTAGTCTTTCCTGTGGATGCCTCCTCCCTGGAGGTGTTTAAGGCCAGGCTGAATGAGCAACCTGGTGTAGTGGGAGGTGTCCCTGCCTATGGTGGCAGGGGGGTTGGAACTAGATGATCTTTGAGGTCCCTCCCAACCCAAACCATTCTATGACTCTATAACCTGCAGAACTGAGTCTGTCTTCCAAGCAGGTCTTCTTGTTTGCCTTGTGGCCATTCAAAAGTGTGGCTTCTCTCTGTGTTGCAGTGTAACACAGTGCATGGAGGTGTCTTGGGGCTTGGGAAGCTGGGAAGAGCTTAAAATTCCCTTTTGCAGGTCAGTGATTTGGAGCACAGACCAGCTCCAGGCTGCCAAAGGCTATCAGGAAGTCTGTCCACCTCTGCTGCCTGTGAGATCCCATAATTCCCTCCTTAGGAAATCATTGCTGCTAATCCCATCTGCCCTGCAGACAGGATGTGAGGCCAGGTAGACTCCCAGTCTGGTTTGTGGTAGCAAGGTCTCTTTCATAGGCAGTTTGTGGCACACTTCTAAGCAGAAGTTATTATCATTGACAGCTGGTCTTTGTGGAACAAATTGAAGCTCCTGGTTTGCTTCCCAGTGGACATTTGGTACAAGCCATGATCATAGTCAAGCATCTTGATGGAGAACCTGCTGAGGAAATGAGCAAAGGGATGGTACAAGGTTGAAACTGTCCTTCCAGGACATGATGGAGCTGTTTTAGTGAAACAGAAGGCTGAGATTTCCTTCTATCCTTCTCCTTTTCACCATTTCTTTGGTAAATCAGAGCCTAGTTTTCAAGCCTTTGTCAACTTGGAACCTCTGGATGTGGTTTTGCAAGTGTTTTGTGTCCCTGCTTGTCTTCTTCCCAGTGAACATGTGCTGAGTGTGTATAGTTACCATGTGAGAAACCACTTTCACTGCAGCTTAGCCAAGACCTGGGAGCACAAGGACTGCACATGCATCCTCTAGACTCTTCTTGTAGGTCTATTCTACAGGTGCTTTGCTTGGAGATGAGAAATGGTGAGCAGATCTGAGCTGGTACAGAATCCTATAGATGACAAAATGTGAGGTGAAGCTTAGCTGTTTCCCCTGGGCAGAATGGCATGGGCTGGTCAAGCAGGCAGGAGGATGTTGGATGAGGTAGGAGTAATGGATGCAAATTGGAAGAGGGGAGATTTAGGATGGAGATAAGAAAGAAGTTCTTTAATGTGAGGGTGGTGAGACCCTAGAACAGGTTGCCCAGAGAGGCTGTGGATGCCCCCTCAATCCCTGGAGGTGTTTAAGGCCAGGCTGGATGATACATTGAGCAACCTGGTGTGGTAGGAGGTGTCCTTTCCCATGGCAGGGGGGGCGGAACTAGTTGATCTTTAAGGGCACTTCCAACCCAAACCATTCTATGATTTGATGGGGTTTGTTTCAAATGCGAAGAACAAGGGGTTTTCTGCCTTTGGGATTTGCAAACAACTGTCAAGAGCTGATTCAAGTGGCAACAGGGCTGTAACCCAGTGTCTATCGCATGGGGGAAACTTGTCCTTGATTTGTTCCCCTGCTGCCCACATGGAATTGAATTGTGGCTGGACATGGGGAGGAAGCCCAATCCCCTTTCTGTCCTTCCCCTGTCTCCATACTGCCAGCCCAAGCCAAGCCAGGGTTTCTGCAATGTTCACCAGCGTTGCTCTCCCAAAAAGATGGAAGCCGCGTGTGGGGGAGGTAGCAGGACACGGTCAGACATCCCTACCCCAAGCACTCAGGAGGCTGTGGATCGTCTCTGTTAATTAACGGCAAATGGGAGCAAATTAGGTGTAAGGGAGCCGTCTTTTGAGAAGGCAGCAGCTGAGTTGTCGCTAATGTGAGTGCTGCGGCCAATGAATGTGATGGGCGCCCCATTAGAGCTGTGCTATGGAACTGGAGAGCTGGGGACTTCATTCATCTCTGCTCACAAAGAGTGTCCCTCTCTCGCTCTTCCAGGGAATGGTTAGAGCTCTTTAACTAATCAGCCGTTTATTCTCTGCCTGTTAAGCACAGGCTTCTTATTAGAATTTAGTTATTTCTTTTTTTTTTTTTTTCCCTGACAGCCTTTTTGCTTTTACAAACACCTATTTCCCAGGGCTTTGTGTCTTTGCCGTGAAGATATGCCCTGGTTCTTAGCCCGGCAGAGAAGAGCTCAACCTCAGGCCATTATTTTCCACCTGCAAACACAGAAGTGGCACCGAATTGATTTGTATCTGCTAAAGCCAGAGCAGCATAAGAAGCAAGAGATAGTTTTGTATGTGCCAGCTATCAGAGGAGCAGGGAATGACACGTAATACCAGGACAGCAGGCACTATCTGGCTGTGTTTTGTCACTCAGTCAGTGCCAGGGTGTGCTGGAGTTTGGTGATGGTTACCCAAAGCCATTTCTGCCTTGGAGCACAAACTATCTCAGGGTGAGTAACAAAATGTTCTCCCTCAAGAAGTTAATGTCAGTGGATGAGAGCTTTGTGGATGCATCAAGCTGTGATAGCTCGGTGCCAATAACATATTTGCATTTCATCTTACAGCCTGGGAAAAAGATGCCAAATTCTCCTTGGTTTCTTTTTCAATGAGATTTTTTTGGTCCCCGGGGTGCTCCAAGCCAATTGAGAAATTCCACTCGTGTGTATTAAATTATTAAAGGTTTGGTGCTGCGGGAAGTCAGTAGGAATAGCCTGTAATTCCTCCCTGTGCTCGAGGCACCAACAAGTGCCTGATGTTTTGGGTTTTTTCCAGCATTTTTTTTCTTTTTCCATGTCTAGCATTGCTTGTCTCAACACCATTGACTTTGGCTTTCTGGACTTGTGGGCTCTGGGCTGCCACAGGGCTGGAAGGTGATGTGTCCCCTTGTGAACACTGACCAAAGCTCCACGTTTGCAGCATGGATAAAGGATAATATGGAGAATGAGAAATGGGAAATGAAAAATCCTTCTGCTCCCTCTCTGGAGGTGATTAAGGCCAGGCTAGACAAGGCACTGAGCAACTAGTGGGAGATGTCTCTGCCTAGGGCAGTGGAATTGGAACTTGATGATTTTTAAGGTCTCTTCCAACCCAAACTATTCTGTGATTCAAGCAATCTAAAGGAGGAGGAGTTTGGGTTTTCAGATGAACACGCAGCGTTGTGAGCAGCATGCTTCTGGTGCTGCTCTGCTTCTTCTCCCACTGGTTATTTTTCCTCCCCTGAAAACTTTTCCCACTTGCATCTGCCATCTGTTGGCTTTAACACTGCTCTCTGGTTGTTGTTTTTTTTTTTTTTTCCATCCTGCTTTAAATATGATGCTGGCAGCAAGGAAAGAGGCTGGAGAGATAGCAGGTCATTCTGCTGATGGCTCATCTCTTCCCAGCAGCGGTGTTTGCTATTTGTGAGGCTGTAGTAGCGTGAGGGTTTTTAGAAGCTGTCACCATCACAAAGGGAATTAGCTTTTGGAAAGCTGTGTTAACTTTGTAACATCAAATAAATGGGGAAGTTAGAAGTGGCAGGCCATCCATAACCTGGCTCTTGGGGATGGTGAAGCACATCGGGGTCTCAGATGGATGTTATTGCCATATGCTTGGCAGCTTCTAGGCATCAGATTGTAAATTAAGACTGGGAGGAACTGTTTCACATACAGGTTTTTGTGGCTCTTGTTGGTTGATGTAGAACTGTGGCACAGTTTGTGCAAGCTCTGTGCTTTCCACATCCCATTTAAACCCAGTTTCTCTCTTCACATTACGAAGCACTGGGAGTATTTTTAATTAAAAAATGGTGGATGGAAATCATCATGTCAGGCTTGAGTCATCCACCTCCATAGGCACTATCTAAAGGCTATTGTCAGGAGGTAAAAACATTTCCATAGTAGGAATCTGACAAATATCACCTGAAGGGAGGCACATGCATTCTAAGCAGGCTTTGCAGAAAGTGGCTGTGAAACACATGTGAACCAGCACCTTGCAGAGAAAATCCACCTGGGAACCACAGTGGCAACTGTTTGTCCACAAAGATGTCCTGATAAATCCTTACCTGACTCACATTCCTTTGGGATCAGCAGTGTTCGTATCAGAGAAAACGTTGCTATTGGCATCTGGTGCCTCAGACCAGGCAGCCCCTGCCCCAGGTGGGAGTTTGTGATATCTACAAGCCTTTTTTTTTTTTTCCTGGCTGAGAGATATATTATTTTAACTTGTCGTGTTTGTAGACTTCAACCTGGCTGGCTTGATCCAGAGTGGAAATACCAGTGTGTGGTTTTACCTGCATAAACTGGGGTTGTCAGCAGAACAACCCATGAAATAGGGACAAAGCTGCTGGCTGCAGGAACTTGGAGAGCAGTAGATGTCAAGGCAGGAACCTGGGGATTTCCATACCAGGAGACTTTGCTATCATTATAAATTATACACCACATTTCAGGATGTGCTTTACCTGGTTTTTGCTTCTTCCCTGCAGCCAGCCTCCCATCTGCCATGGGAGGTGGAGGAGCAGAAGCTTTTAACTGGGTCGTTCTTCACTTGGCTCCTTGTGTAGAAGTCAACTATGAGCAGCTTCAGCCTAGACTGAGAAACAGCTCTTGATACAATTTGAAGGGCATTCTATATGGATTTTAAATTAACAGTTTTTTTCCCACATGCCAGTAATGTGGATGATGCCAAGTGGCTGAAGGTGTTCTGTGCTGGAGCCAGTTCTGCAGTCCCAGCAGCACATCAAGGTGGGCAGTCCTGGGGCTGGTGACACATTGGGTCCTTGCTAGGGGTCATACCAGGTAAAATAGAATCATAGAATGTGTTGGGTTGTAAGAGACCATCTGGTCCAATTATCTGCAGTAAGCAGGGACATCTTGCACTAGATCAGGTTGCTCAGAGCCTCAGCAAGCTTGGCCTTGAATGTCTCCCAGGATAGGGCCTCCACCACCTCTCTGGGCAACCTGTGCCAGTGTCTCATCACCCTCATAGAATCAAAGAATGGTTTGGGTTGGAAGGGACCTTAAAGATCATCTAGTTCTAACCCCCCTGCCATGGGCAGGGACACCTCTCACTAGACCAGGTTGCTCAGTGCCTCATCCAGCCTGGCCTTAAACACCTCCAGGGATTGAGGGGGCATCCACAACCTCTCTGGGCAACCTCTTCCAGTGTCTCACCACCCTCACAGTGAAGAACTTCTTTATTACCTCCACTCTAAATCTCTCCTCTTCCAATCTGCATCCTTCATTCCTAGTCCTGCCACCCCAGACCTTATTAAAAAGTCCTCCCACCAGGAGCATAGCCCTGGAAGAAGCAGCCTTTCTGTAGCCTCCTTCAGGTATTGAGAAGCTCCTCTGAGGGCCTCCCATGAGCCTGAACAGCCCCAACTCATGGAGAAGAATTTTTCCCTAATGCCTCATCTAACCCTGTTCTAGTTTAATACCATTCCTTCTTGTCCTATCAATAGTCCCCTTTCATGATCACAGCCATACTGTCCTAGCCCCTGACTTTGTAAATAAGGCCAAACTCGGAGTTGTTTAATCTCTTGTGCGTGTCTTGATGTGATGGTCGTCAGAAGTTGTAAGCCCTGAGAAGAGAGGGATGGCAATGCTGCAGAGCCCTGTCACTGCCAGTCTCTTTTGAGGGTTGTTGTTCAGCAAAAACCCTGGAAGCCATGAGGATCAGGGCTGATGCAGGTCTGAGTTTGCGTTATCAGAAAGGCTCCATAACCAGCCTTCTGCTTGCTGAAGGGTTGATGCTGCTGTGTGGCTCATGCTATCTCTCCCCAGGTGTTGATTTTTCTCTGGCTCTGCTTGTTTGCCAGCAGAGATTTAATCCTTCTGATGGGCACAGAAGGCAAAGAGGAAGGCAGATTCCCTCCAGCCTCCACAGCCAGCTGCCTGCTCCCTGCCGGCGGCTGGAGCTGATTAACTTTGGTGTCCCAGGTTAGATCAAAGGGTGTTTTGGAGGAGCAGTGTGCTCACAGAGGGAAACCCGGGGGCGAGAGGCATTAGTCACTTGACTGAGTCATTGGAGCTGCAACAGGCTGTGTCTGCTCTGCTCCAGCTTTGTGTTCATGGGAAGAGAAAAAACACTTGGAAAAAGGGAAGGAGAATCAAAGAAGAGCAAGCATCCTGCTGGCAAGAAAGGACCTGCAAGGATATTCTCCTGGGATAGTGGACATAGAAAGGGGGAGTGTAATGGACTATGGCCACAGAGCAGCCCTCTGCTCATGGTCTGCAAGTCTATGCTTCAGAGCTGCCAGCAGCCTGTTAATGAAGTGGATGGAACTGTATAAAGCTCACTTGCTCTTTTGCAGAGCTCCATTTTTTGGGAGAGCTTTATCCACAGCATCTTTATCCACAGTATCCAGGGGTAGGACTTTTTAATAAGATATCCGATGGGAGGACCAGAAACAACGGATGTAAATTGGAAGGGGGTAGATTTAGACTTGACGTAAGAAAAAATTCTTTACAGTGAGGGTTGTGAAACACTGGAAGAGGTTGCCCAGAGAGGTTGTGGATGCCCCCTCTCTGGAGGTGTTTAAGGCCAGGCTGGATGAGGCACTGAGCAACCTGATGTAGTGGGAGGTGTCCCTGCCTATGGCAGGGGGGTTGGAACTCGATGATCTTTAAGGTCCCTTCCAACCTGAACTATTCTATGATTTTATGATCTCCACTGTGAGGGACTGTGGCTGGAAATGGAATGATTTGTGTCTTATACTGGGTTTTGACAGTGTTTTCTGTCTCTGAATGTAAAACTGCAGCATCACCATGCAGCTTCTGCTGTGGACAGAGCAGCTGTATCTCTGCCTTCTGCTCAGCTCCTGCTGCTCATTTTCCACTTGCATGTGTTAATTACAGTGTGGGTTTCCTTGGGACTCAGTGGGTTTCAGGTGTGAAGCAGCTCTCAAAAAAAAAGTCATAAAAAACAGTGCAGTGTGGATATTCTGCAGGGTATTATTTAGCATAGAATGGTCTGAGTTGGAAGGGACCTTAAAGATCATCTAGTTCCAACCCCCCTGCCACCATGGGCAGGGACACCTCCCACTACACCAGGTTGCTCAATGCTTCATCCAGCCCTAGCCTTAAACACCTCCAGGGATTGAGGGGGCATCTACAACCTCTCTGAGCAACCTGTTCCAGCATCTCACCACCCTCACAGGAAAGAATTTCTTTCTTACCTCCATCCTCATTCTCCCCTCTTCCTCCTGGTCCTGCCAACCTGGATCCTATAAAAAAGTCCTACCCCATTCTTTCTGTAGCCCCCTTCAGGTATTGAGAAGCTCCTATGAGGTCCCCCCTGAACCTTCTTTTCTCCAGGCTGAACAACCCCAACTCCTTCAGCCTGTTCTCAGAAGGGAGGTTCTCCAGCCCTCTCATCATCTTTGTGGCCTCTTCTGGGGTTCCATGAGTTCTGTCCAAGCATCATTAGTTTCCAGGAGTCACTTTATACTGGGGCAAATACAATGCTCCTGCCCTGCTGCAGAACATCTTGGATCCCTGCACTGGCTTGCATAGAGCTGTCTCCTACTCCTCAAACTGTCATCCACTTCTCACCCTTGGCCTTCAGGAAACCTTTTCACTAAAATTAGTAGCATATCCCAGTCCAAACAGGCAGTCATAGTGTTTGAATGCCCAAAGTGGCTGAGCACAGGTTTGTCTCCTCTGGGTTTCACTGGAGAGGATGACCATGTCTTCAGGGGTTTAGCTGTTGTATTGTCTTAGGGACCATTGAGTGGTAAAGATGAGCACTGGATTTTCTCCAGCACTGGAGCTCCTCAACACGAAGTATCACAGAATCCCAGAATGATGGGGTTTGGAAGGGCTCTCTAGTGATTCCCCCAGTCCCTGATCCTGCCAGAGCTGGATCACCTAGAGCAGGTCATAGGTGGGTTGGGAATGTCTCCAGAGATGAAGACACCACCACCTCTCTGGCTAGCCTGAGCCAGGGCTCTGCCACCCTCATAGGAAGTTTTTCCTCATGTTGAGATGGAATTTCCCATGTCCATTTGTGCTCCTTGCCCCTTGTCCTATCACTGGGCACCACTGGGAAGAGTCTGGCCCCATCCTCTTGACCATTGATGAGATCCTCTCAGTTTTCTGCTCTCCTGCCTGAGGCTCTCAGCCTTTCCTTAGCACAGAGATGCTCCAGGCCCAGATCATCTCTGTAGCCCTTAAAAGATAGAATGTCACAAAAAGTTATGGACTGGGGG
>VZTY01012295.1:0-26389 GCA_013400935.1 Turnix velox | reverse complement strand
AAGGAAGTGATGGGGAAAATAAGACAAGTAGGGCAGCTGTTTGTCTTATTTTAGATCAAAATGTTGGTTTACTTAAAAAAATTTTATGCTTGACTGCAGACTTATGTGAAAATCTTGTCGTTGTATGCCTGTTAACTGAGACTTTCTCAAGAGGAATATTTTAGTAACACTTGGAAAGAAGAGGCACAGAAGCAAAAAGTACTGTTGTCACAGTGTGTCATTTGACAGGCTGCGAGGGAATTTAACATTCTTTGGTTGAATTCATTTCCTTCCAGGAATACTTTGGAAATCAAAATCATAGTTTTATGGAGTAAAACAGGCTGGGCTGAGAGATGGCCTAAGGGATTCACAGCATGTTTTTAATGTTTGGGTTTGGGGTTTTTTCTTTTAAAAAAAAACCCCAAACCCAAACCAGTGTTCAGAAACTTCTTCTGGAAGCTAAGCCCATTAGTTACATGCTTGAAGAGCACAAGGACTGTCCTATTCCAACACTGAATAATAGAATGGTTTGGGTTGGAAGTGTCCTTAAAGATCATCTAGTTCCAACCCACTGCTGTAGAGAGGGACACCACCCACTAGCCCAGATTGTTCAGTGCCTTGTCCAGTCTGGCCTTCAATAATTGAGTAAAATAATTCTCCATAAAGATTAATAATGGGAGTGTTGATCATATTTTAGCTGTTTGATTTAAACTTAATTCATGAAAATTGGACATATAAGTAAAAATCAGAATATTTTGAGTTGAAATATTATGTAAATCAGGTTCACTTATAAATAGTAATAATAATAATACCCATGAAGGACCAAAGAAGTAAAGAATAGAAATTATTTTGATTTTTGCTAANAATTTACATCCATTATTCCTACCACCATACATGTAGCTGTAAATGCCTACATGTAGATGCCTACCAGCATACATGGAGTTGTTTTGCTGCCTAGTCATTAAACAAAAAAATATTTTCACTGTATCAGTTTTCACAGTCATGCCCTAACTCTGCACTTATATATTCCTTTTCTGATGAATATTTGACATCCACCAAATAATTAAGAAAAACAATGCAGAACCATATGGTGCATATCTCTCATTCTGACCTCTGAGAAGTTGGTCAGGGAAAGCCAAAGCTCTGCCATGCCCATCTCTTTCTTTGCTGCAGTACTGGTACCTCTGTAGTGCTACTTAAACATTTCTTCCTGTCTTGTTCTCTGCCCAGACATAAGATTCTCTATTTCTGAGGTAGAATATCGTGTTTGTCTCAAAGATAAATGAAGGTATGTTTAAAGTCTAATGATTGGATTTTACTCCTTATCATGGTACCCTTTTTTTCCCCTAAAAAAAAGTTAGGTTTTAATTTTATTTTTAATGCTTTTAATGTTAAGGAAATTACAATTCTGAGTAACTAGTTTGTAATTTGTGATCATGCACAATTCTGATAGTGAAGGAATTCCATTACAGGTACGGTAAAAAGAGGAGAATGTATGTACATTTGCATGTCCATGTGCAGGTAAATAAATAGTAAACCACATTGATAACAGAGGCCATTATAATTTGAATAAGATAATATTCGCTCTAGGAGAGATAAAGGGTAATGAAAGACAATTCAAAGCTAGTTTGTTATTACTTCATCAAATACCTCAGCCTCAAGCTGATAAAATTCCCATGTATAGCTCTCACGAGACATTAACTGCAATGATGCTGTCAACCATTTGTAGTGATCTCTAAAAACATTAATATCACTATTTAAATGAGTTTGTGATGTAGTATAACAGAGGGTAAAGCTAGAGGTGAAACTGCTACATAAGCTTTCATAAAACAACTACAAGTGTGTTCCTGGGCATGACAAAATGAATTATTCTCACAACAGACACATTCTCCAAAGGGACTTTATATATCTTTGCAGAAGGCAAGTTGGAAAGTGCCTTCTGCAGACTAACTTTCACTGTCCTCAATACCTTGAAGGAAAGCCAGAACTTTTGTTTTCGTTTTTTTCCAACCAAGTTAGGAGCATCAGACTCACAACCAGATACAAGTTTGTTCATGTCTATTTGTTTCTGCAATTTCTCTTTATTTTTGTCACGTTTCCTCATTCTTATGACTATTAGAAACTTTTTCTTTTGCAGCCCAGTGTCTGTGAAGCTTTGGGCCAGTGTGTCCATGATCACCATAAAAATGTACATGGTGGAAAATTGGTATTTGGCAGGTAGTAACTTCAATGATTTTCTGCTCAAAGATGGAGGGAGTCATGTCATTCACAGAATACAAATCAGAAACATGCCGTAGTTTTGCATCAGAGGCTTCAGAGGGAACTGTGTTTAGATCCATTAGATTACAAATACACACATTTTCACTATGTTAATCCCTCCCCTAGCATCAGAAACAGACTGTTTCATATAGAATTAGGAAACTGCTGGCACTGTTGACTTGCAAAACAACTTGCAAATATGAAAAAAAATCATTCTCATTTTCTGAACCAAGGAAGTGATGGGGAAAATAAGACAAGTAGGGCAGCTGTTTGTCTTATTTTAGATCAAAATGTTGGTTTACTTAAAAAAATTTTATGCTTGACTGCAGACTTATGTGAAAATCTTGTCGTTGTATGCCTGTTAACTGAGACTTTCTCAAGAGGAATATTTTAGTAACACTTGGAAAGAAGAGGCACAGAAGCAAAAAGTACTGTTGTCACAGTGTGTCATTTGACAGGCTGCGAGGGAATTTAACATTCTTTGGTTGAATTCATTTCCTTCCAGGAATACTTTGGAAATCAAAATCATAGTTTTATGGAGTAAAACAGGCTGGGCTGAGAGATGGCCTAAGGGATTCACAGCATGTTTTTAATGTTTGGGTTTGGGGTTTTTTCTTTTAAAAAAAAACCCCAAACCCAAACCAGTGTTCAGAAACTTCTTCTGGAAGCTAAGCCCATTAGTTACATGCTTGAAGAGCACAAGGACTGTCCTATTCCAACACTGAATAATAGAATGGTTTGGGTTGGAAGTGTCCTTAAAGATNTAATAATGGGAGTGTTGATCATATTTTAGCTGTTTGATTTAAACTTAATTCATGAAAATTGGACATATAAATTAAAATCAGAATATTTTGAGTTGAAATATTATGTAAATCAGGTTCACTTATAAGTAGTAATAATAATAATACCCATGAAGGACCAAAGAAGTAAAGAATAGAAATTATTTTGATTTTTGCTAATCTAAAAAAAAAATTAAATTAAAAGTTTACTGGGGTGCTTGAGAACAATCTTTAAAAGACTTGTATTTTCTGTTTTATTAGCTAGCATCTATTTCAGCAATGGAAATAAACCAAACAGCAATGCTAGAAAACACTATCAAGCTGTATTTATAACCAGGTAGGGCAAGTTCTCCTCCCTTATTTTGACTTTTTATCAGATCTGATCAGTAAAAGAATTCAAGATTGTGCCTAAATTTCTTACTGATAAATGGAAATTCTTACTCAAATCAAGAGACCTTTGCCAGAACAGGGTCAAGGGAACTGTAAATGAACATGGAAGTGTACATGATTCTTGTAAGCATTAACACAAAAGGTTCTTCTCCCCGTAAGAAGGGATGTTACAAATGTTTAAGACTGTTTTGTGAGGTTTATTTTCAGTATCCATATTATAAACTATCTTTTGCAATAACTTGTAATATTGTCCTTTCTTTTTACACACTATTAGGATTTTTATTTTCTTAAACAGCAGAAAAATATTATTATTTTTAAGATCATAGAAAGATTAATATCAGGAAGGATCTTAAAGATCATCTAGGTAAACCCCCCTGCCATGGACAGGGACATCACCCACCAGACCAGGTTACTCAAAGCCTCAACCAACCTGAACAGTTCTAGAGATGGGGGTATCCTCAACTTCTCTGGACTGCCTGTGCCAGTGTCTCACTATCCCTACAACAAAGAATTTTTTCCTAATATCTGATCTAAATCTACCCTTCTTCTGTTTAGAACAATTATCCTCATCCTGTTGCTTCACTCCTTGACAGCATCCCTTCCCATCATTCCTGCAGGCCCTCTTTCAGTACTGCAAGGTGCTAGAAGTTCTCCCTGGAGCCTTCTCTTCTCCAGGCTGAACAGCCTCATCTCATCCTGCCTTCACAGGAGAGGCCCTCCAGCCCTCAAGTTTTGAGGCCGTCCTGTGGACTTGCTCCAATAGATTCGTGTCTTAATTATGTCAGGAGCTTCAGAGAAGGATGCAATACACAAGGTGAGGCCTCACAAGAGCAAAGCAGGGGGGAAGGATCTCCTCCCTTGACCTGTGGGACACATTTCTTTTGATACAGCCCAGGATGCAGTTAGCTTTCTGTGCTGTGAGTTCATGCTGCTGGCTCATGTTGAGATTCTCATCCATCAGTATCCACAAGTGCTGCTCTCTATCCATTCATATTTGTGCTAGACCCATGTGTAGGAACTTATAGTTGGCATTGTTAAAATTCATGGTGTTCACACTTCAGAGGACCTCCTCTAAAGCCTGTCAAGATCCCACTGGATGGCATCCCTTCCCTCCTGAGTGTCAACTGCTCTACACACCTTGGCATTGACTTGTGGAAGATGCACTCAATCCCACAGTCCCTGTTGCTGATGTTAAACAGCATCGGTCCCAATTATGATGTGTAGTCTCTTTCTCAAAACTAAAACAAAGTTACTAAAACAATTTGGTTTTAATGAAATAGGATTTTCCACTTCTATTCTGACCTTTTTTTGGCCTTTTACAATTATCAAATGACTGACAATGTTTCAAACAATAAAGTAAGTGCTGCATGATTTTGCTTTCAAAGCTACCCCTTATTCAGAGCTTACAAAATAATGAAGATATGAAGTTGCAGGGAAACAATAAATCTTGACATTCACAAAACTCTTCAGTTGAAGTCCTTCAATTTCTTTATTCACTTTCCTTCCTGGATTTTTCAGTCAAATTATTTCATACTCTCAAAGTGCTCCAGAGGTCTATGGACAATCAGAACAGTTCCCCTGTTCATTTGGGAATAAAACAGACATGGTAGATGACAGAGTCCTCAACTACCAAGAGTCTACCAAGAGTTGAAGTGTAAGGCCAGGCTGGATGAGGCGCTGAGCAACCTGGTATGGTGGTAGGTGTCCCTGCCCATGGCAGGAGGGTTGAAACTGGATGATCTTTAAGGTCCCTTCC
Source organism: Turnix velox (assembly GCA_013400935.1). Classification (NCBI taxonomy): domain Eukaryota; kingdom Metazoa; phylum Chordata; class Aves; order Charadriiformes; family Turnicidae; genus Turnix; species Turnix velox. Next base: position 21,226 of record VZTY01012295.1, on the reverse strand, counting down.
ATCTCAAACCATTCTATGATTTTTTTCAAAGCTTTGGTATCTTACAAATATCATATATATACTGCACAATGCCTTTTTCTTTCTTTTTTTTTGGTTCCCCATCCCTTCTGTGTTAGAAGCAATTCTAACACACAATAAGCACCAGGCCAATAAAATATATGTCCAGCTCTTCAAGGACTGATATTTCAATCTCTGTCATACATACATGCAGACAGGAGAGCTTACTTGTCAAGATTGTTTCTGTCAGCAATTGAATCACAACGTTCTGTCGAAGATTTGTTGTGCCAGGACTCTGGCAGCATCAACTGTTCCTCTCTGCAGCACAGAGATTACATTTGCTCTGCTTTTCCTTTGCTTCCAGGCTGTTCAGATGAGAAGTGACTGCTAAATGGCCGTATGCAGTCTGTTGAAAGACATGAGCCTGACCCACCCAAGATACTCTCCAATGCAATATGTTGAAAGATATGCCCCCTCTCTGGAGGTTTTTAAGGCCAGGCTGGACAAGGCATTGAACAGCCTGATCTAGTGGGAGGCGTCCCTGCCTATGGCAGGGGGGTTGGAACTAGATGATCTTTTAAGGTCCCTTCCAACACAAACCATTCTATGATTCTATGATTCTATATGAACCTGATGTACCCAAGGTGCTCTTCAATGCAACATGTTGAAGGATATGGGCCTGACCTACCCAAGGCATTCTCCAACGCAATATGTTGAAGGATATGAGTCTGACCTATGCAAGGCACTCTCCCTACTGCATGATACCAAAGGAGAAACAGAAGGGAGAATTCTGTGAAATTGAGTCTAATTTCAGCCTGCATGTATATCTCAAGGCACATTATATGGACAACCTCTAATACACTGTACAGACTTAATGTGTATGCTGTGATGATTAGGAAAATCATCATGCTCCAGCAGGATGTAACAAAAACCTGTGCAATTAAACAGCTCTGTCCTCACGGAGATAATAAAAAAAATATTTCCATTCATCTCAGTGAGAGCAAAAAGCCAGGAGGGAGGAATTAACAAAAATATTTACAATAGAATTACCTTTGTAAAGATTAGACTAGAAACCAGAGATTAAAGGATTGTGACTTCAACCATAGGGACATTTCTAGAAATTTATCAGCAGGACTGATCACACTTGCTAATGTTTTATGACTTATTAAAAAAATATTTCACCTTCCCACAACAAAATACTCATGAGGTTAGGGTGAAACATGCAAGCCATGCTTAATTCAGTGAGTGTTTCAGTATTACTCCTCAGGAAGCTATGTTGTGATGCAGATGGAGTGAGAAATCAAACTCCTTCATTTTCCAGAAGAGGATCATGTCAGAAACTCATTATTGGACTGAACAAAGTAAAAAATACCTGGGTGGCTTGGTGGAAGGACTGAAGAGCAGGGCTGAGATCAGCCTCAAACTCTACCCAAACTGGAGTTCCCTGCGTCCCAGGGCAGTCCCTAGGAGTCCTTCATCCCTCAGCTTTCTTGCTTAACTCTGCTGTGTCCTCCTGAGTCCAAAAAGGTACATCTCAGTGGAGATAAGTAGAGGAGAACTCTGTGGCCAGGTGCTTAGGGCATTCTGTGGGATACAGGCAGCAGCAGACCTGTCCCTTCCTATAAAGAAGCCCTTTTGCTTCTGTGAGTTCCCAAAATGTAAGTTCCCACTTGTAAATGATAAGCAGCAATCCCAGATACTTTTTAAAATAAGAAAACTAAACACTCCATATGCATGCAAAGAGACTGTTTCAACATCTAAATGCGGAAGTGGATTCGTGAATGCCAGCCCCACAGCTGCAAACTCTCTGGGTTTTGGAGAAGTTTCCAAATTTCAGGAAAATGAAATTTCTGCTTTTCTTCTTACCAGCCTTCCCCCCAGTGCAGCTGCGCAGACCAAATCCTTCCTCTGTGAGATTAAGGGTTGAACCTGTTTATTCCACTCCTAAAGTGTTTATTCCACTCCGTCGAGAAAGACTTGGGTGTGTCAGTTGATGACAAACTCAACATGAGCCAACAGTGTGCACTCACAGCCAAGAAGGCCAACCAAATCCTGGGTTGCATCAAGAGGAGTGTGACCAGCAGGTCAAGAGAGGTGATTTTACCCCTCTACTCAGCACTGGTGAGACCCCACCTGGAGTATTGCGTCCAGTTCTGGAGCCCTCAACACAGGAAGGATATTGAGCTATTGGAGAGGGTCCAAAGAAGGGCCACGAAGATGATCAAAGGGTTGGAGCAACTGCCCNGACAGGGCACTGGGCAGCCTGGTCTAGTGGGAGGTGTCCCTGCCTATGGCAGGGGGGTTGGAACTCGATGATCTTTAAGGTCCCTTCTGGCCCAAACTATTCTATGATTCTATGATTCTATGATTCTAAAGGTGGTACATATGTGACAAAAACTGACCTTGAGTGATGCTGCACTGCAAATCTGTCATATCTGGCTTTTAACAAGCTTATTAATGGATACTTCAGGAAAAGCTTACGAATCCTATACCCAGCTGGTGATGGGGCTTCCACAGTAAAAGATGGATCTGCAAAAACAGCAGAGATCCAGATCCTCGTTGAACAGTTCAGATGTTTTTGCTGTTCAGCTGTTTCACATTGATCTGCAAAGCATGATTGCAGACAAAACTTCACTCTTACCCCTGGAGACTTCACAAGGGTAATATTATATATTTTCAGCAACATGGAAAAGAAGAATAAATGTGTGTTTTAATGCGCCAAATAAGTGGTATCACATTATTCTTCTGAGGAGTTTGTTCTCTGGGGAATCAGATGAGCAAAGATTTTCCAGTCATACCCCAGACCTTCTTAAAATCACAGCAGATACAATCAGTTTTCGAAATGCCCTTTATACCTGTCAAACTAAATAAGATTACAGATTTGTCCGCTCGCAGAAGTGTGATGTCATATAGTCCCATTTGCTGCAGTTCAAGTCATTATCTATCTTGTCTGACAGTGCAGTGTGTATGATCTGCAAGATCAATGTTGGCTTTGTTAAAGGGGAAAAACCAACTATGACGGCTGCTGAATTCTCAAATGGCAAAACAGGAGTCAAGATGCTGTAAACCATGGTTGTCCCTGTATGAGTTGATACAGGCAATTTTCTTATCAGCAAGAAGCAAGTAATTTAAGGAAAATACCCGGAAACACAACTGGAGAGGAGAGCACTGGAGGAGCTAAGCTACATGTACACCATTTGCAGGGAGATAAGCATGATCAAAGCAGAAAACGTCAGAGAAAATAGCATGCCATTTTTGCACAGGTAACTGGAGCTGCTTTTACCCCCTCTCTCAGGGCATCCCAGGGGGTACCCTGGAGTACCTGTTTCCCTCCACTCCGCTCTTGCACTAGACACACCAAGCTGCAAGATACAGTTGACATTGCAATATCCCAAATAGCCACGAGTTGCAGGGCTATAATTTGGTCCATGGAAGACCACTGGCAACTCTAGATTTTAAGATTAAAAAGATTAAATAACTGAAATGCTTTCAGATAAAAGCTCAAAGCAGCAAACCAGTTTTTCACACGCAGAAGAAATCAGAGAGTCTTGCAGCATATAGCTGTCTTATAAACAGTTCTCCATAGATGTGCCTGAATGGAAATTCTCCGCCAGAACTTCATGAAGCTGTGAAGAAATTCATAAATACACCAAATGCCATATCTATTCATCATTCAGGGCCTGTTCCATCTTCTGAAATTTAGCCTTTTCAGTCATTGCCAACTACGTCCTGTCCTATTCCATTGCAAATGCCCTCATTTTTTTCCTTGATATATCTGGAACAAAAATAAAAGCGTATCTTCCCTTAACTGTAGTGACTACAAAATGTACTCATGTTGGTGATAGTGGCAGTAGTGTGTTCATTAACAATTTTGTCAGGTGCACATATTTTAGAATAGGTTTTCTACTCATGTAAACACTTCAGTCAATGAAGTTTCATGTTCATGAAATAAAACTATAATTAATGAAAGTTCAAATTGAAATGTGAATTGCACAAGATTGATAAAAAAAAAAAAAAGGGTTTGGCAAAATGCAAGCCACCTCTAACTGTATGATCAACAGGATTGCAGTAAGTCACTCAGTCATGCTAATTCATCCAGTTCTATTGCTAGCTCTTCATTAACGCCACAATCTGTGTAATTATGCAAATGTCTCTGAAAAAAAAAAAATTTCAAACCTGTTTTTTTAATTTTGGGGAAAGTGTAACAAGCTATGTTTTCCAGATACTGAAAGGCAGCACCTATGAATACACCACCACTGACAGCAATTCATTAACTTAAGTTGAACAGCTTTCTAGTGTCAGAATGGCCCAGCCTTTTTGTATACCTGGATCTACCTTTGAACTGATGCTGAAGTTCATTCACCCCTGAGGAGGAGCTTGAATTTGGTGAAATTCCATCTATCCTTCATTGTTCTGATATCCCATTGCTTCAGAGATACTCTGATGTATTTGAATCTCCGGTTTTGGGAAACATACTGGCTTTCTCCTTGAAAATGCATGCCTTTTTCTTATGTACCAGGCATGTCTGGAATGCAAACCCAAATAACAAAAAAAAAACCAGTGGTGTTTTCTTGTTTTGGAGACATAGGAAGATAATATGTGGGGCAGTGCTACAATGCAGGACTGAAGGGCCAAAGAAGGGCCACAAAGATGATCAAAGGGTTGGAGCAACTGCCCTATGAAGACAGGCTGAAGGAGTTGGGGTTGTTCAGCCTGGAGAAGAGAAGGCTCAGAGGGGACCTCATAGTAACTTCTCAGTACCTGAGGGGGTCCTACAGAAAGGCAGGGGAAGGAATTTTTAACATAATATCGGATGGGAGGACTAGAAACAATGGATATAAATTGGAGAGGGATAGATTTGGACTGGACACAAGAAAGAAGTTCTTTACAGTGAGAGTGGTGAAACACTGGAACAGGTTGCCCAGGGAGGTTGTGGATGCCCCATCTCTGGAGGTGTTCAAGACTGGGCTGGACAGGGCACTGGGCAGCCTGGTCTAGTGGGAGGTGTCCCTGCCTATGGCAGGGGGTTGGAACTCGATGATCTTTAAGGTCCCTTCCAACCCAAACTATTCTATGATTCTATAATGCAGGACTGAAGGCTTCGACATGACAAACAACCTGACACAGATATGGTGCTGCCTCAGTTACAAGAGAAGAGAACACTGAACACATAAGACCAGGGATCAAGAGGTACCGACTGATTAAAAAATGAATATTCTTTCTCTATGCACTTGGTTTGGGAATAGTCAAATCAGAGTCATTTCAGTACTGCAGTGATTTGCTCTCTCTTCAGATACTCAGGTCAGCAGTCATTACTCAACCCATAAAATAAGAGTAAGACATGACAGCAAGCAATTGTGAAGCTTGGTTTGATCCATCCAAATGCTTAACATTATAATTAATTGTTCTGCTCACTTAAAAGCCATAGGATGAGTTTCAATTTTGACTTCATTTTTTTAGGAAGGTTTGGCTGTATGGGATTTTCTTTTTATATTACAATGAAGGTAACGACTGAGTTCTTGGACACAGTGAAGGGAAGAGCAAATCTTTCTGCTGTGTTAGGGGAGTGGATTAGAACTTCTTTTAAGACCAGTTGACTGAAGCAGAAGTGATACAGTGTTAAGCAAGCCATATGACTAGCTCAGAGATGGGGTACTATTTGAACAAAACAACTCTCTCATAAATGTGAGGAATCTACTCCTGCCTCTGCATCTAGTTCTGTATGTATTCGCACAGTTAGCCCACTGCCAAACACTGTTATGTGACAGATACTTGAAGTTACTTGCCTCTTGAATTTGGCTAATAACACTATTTAAGAAACATATTTTTCATCTTATAAATCACTAAGAGCTGGTTCTACTTAGGCCATGCCATTTCAGCATCTTAGGACACCATCATGCATGAAATACACACACTTCACCCTGTCAGGAGAAGGGTCTGTAGTGAATTAAAAAATATATATATATTATTAAGACAAGATTAACATGAAATGCTGTATCTCTGGGCACATGCACACATGTACTCCATTGCTCTGTGATCTCACTCCTCACAAAAATACTAAACTGTTAAATTCTGATTTTTAAAGAGCAAAATCATTTGCTATATTGAAACAGCCCATTCATCACATAAAGCATTTGATTCTGTCACCTGAAGTACTTGTTAAATCACTTCCAGCTGCTACAATCAAGGGCTAGGTACTTCCAAGGTCTGACACTTTCTGAGCTCTATTACACCTTTAAGTATGATTCTTCAATCCAATTCTAGCCTCCGTAATAATCAAGTGCCCACTCAACTTCAAGGGAACTGGGGAACCTGGAATTCTCCATATATGCCTGTATCTGATTTTCAATCAGATCTCTTCAACCCAAGACTGAAAGCTCCTGTATATCAGCTAAATATTAAAATGGCATCATTTGCAACTGTAGCCGTATCATCAGTAGCACTTTCATTGTTAAGCTCTTGTTTCTCCCAGGTCCAAAGCAGTCTGTTTGCACAGAGGCTGAAATTAAATATACAAGACAGAATTTAACTGCAAGCATGCACAGTGCCTGTTAAATGGGCAAACTCTACCTGCTCACACGATTTGGTTACATGGGGCTTAACTAACCTGATGCATCTTGTCAGATTATAATTTCTGTGCTTCCAAATGGTGGTGTCACACACACTAAAAAGCTTTAGTAAGAAAGTGTGACTCTGGTTGTTAGTACATGGCTTGTGATATTAAACACGTGGCTAAAACAGTAATGGGAGTCATTCCAAAGGAAGCACCATTATTTCCAGGATTTTTTCCGACTTCAATTGCTTGAGCTGAAAGAATATCTGATTTTTTTTGCTTTTTTTATTATTCTTTTGGAGCACTAGCTCCTGTCCACCTCAGGAATGAGGCATTTAGATGCACAGTGATTCCTGAGACTGTGCAACTGTTAGAACCACAGGAGATGCACAAAGATTACTTGAATATCCCTATTCCCTGCATCCTTGGTCAGTGTCACCTGTAGTTGCCCACTTGTGCAATCCTGCAGTTGAATAGCCCTTATTGTGGTTACTTATTCTTCCAGAGAAAAAGGGAAGATTTCTGATTTGTCAAGCAAAGATTTTCTGGTATGTAGAAGTATACAGCAGGAAAAGTGGGACAGCAACACAGTTCTCCACGTAACACCAATTAAGGGATCCCACAGAATTTCAATTTTCTATTCTTACAGAAGAGCTAAAAAACTCTCACTATAGAATAGCCAGTATCTGGCCTCTTCATCTTTAATGCCAGCTAGTAAACACCTGAAGAATTTATCCCTTTAATTAAAAAAACATTTTAAGAAAGCTCAGCATCCTAAAATACTCCTTACAAGAGCAGTAGCATAGGGCAGATATTATGTAGCTCCCTCTTGTGTGGGTTTGTGTACTGTGTTTGGGTTCTTTTGTCCAGTAAGGCACAAAGGGAAGTTAACTCTTTTTCTTGTAATTTACTTCCTCCTCCAGCACTTTCAGAAATTAATTCTCTGGGGGCTAGTAAAATCAAAGCTCCCACTGCAGTCTTTCCATGACAGGGACACTTGTGGGAATCTGTTTTCTTGAAATTTGTAGGGAAAAAAGGTGTTCCTCTCTGCATTACAGTTAAAATTATACAATGTACTCTACAGCTCTTAGTAGGGTCAGACAGATAGGATTAAATTTTTCAAAAGATCATCATAAAACTGATCAATATACTGACTTGCAGACTTTCTATTTGGCTATGGATTTATTTAGCGTGCCAGCTAAATTATTTAAATGCTTCATAAAGTTTTCTGTTCTTTTTCCTGAAAATATTATGAATTTTTTTTTTTAAGTTACCCTCTCCATTTCAAAAAAATCATATTTTTATTGCCTTACTGCAAAATATTTAAATTCTTCTAACACAATTAGTTTATTAGCTTAGCAGCCTAAATACTCTTGGATAAACTTCATTGAACATAGAATCATAGAATGGTTTGGGTTAGAAATTACCTTAAAGATCACCTAGTTCCAACCCCATGCATCAGAAATGATTGTATGAAACATTTTTAAGGAAGAGGATTGCTTCCTTGCTTTAAAAAAAAACTTAAGTCCTACACTCTACTCTGAAAGGTACAGGCAATCTGAAAGTGCTTTATGTGCAAAGCTGAGTATCCAAAGGAAGTGTGCACCCACTAAAAATTCAATGTGTTGAAAAACACAATCACTAATTTTTGTGTTAAAGCTTCCTGTGTTGTGCCAGCAAAGCACCCAAAATACTCTTAAAGCAAAAGGCATTAAAAGGCACTAAAAAAACTGCCTGGAAAAAAAAAAATCAAACTTGAAACTGACTGGCATTCAAACTGATTCTGCTTCTGCTTGAAACGGGCTGTGCTGTGCTACTGACTTCACTAAGGGCAGGAGCACACTCAGTGTCCCTTTAATCCTTTCAGACAAGGAGTTGGAAATTCCAGATGCAGCACACAGATGGGCACACAAAAGCTGTTTGGTGACAGTAAAGAGAAAGAAGTGAGGGATATAGACACGATGAAGCACAGATGAGAAGAGCTAAGGTTTGACACAGATGCATCAACTGCTGCCCTGAAAGAAAGGGAAAAAACAAAGCAATGTAGCCTTTTCTAGTCTAGTGAGTGAATAAATAGAAGATGACAGAAAGTCTTTTGGATGCTTATGAACGTCAAATACATTTAAGTGGCTACCTTTCCTTGTCACTTAACATTAAAAAGCCATACAGAAATACACTTATGCTCAGTTACTTGGCTTAGCTGACTTATAAATTCAATATTGATTGGATACAAATGATAAGGTTGCATTTTCTTTTAAGGCAGCCATGACCCAACCCCTCCTTGCTAGTTTATCCATTATCTTTCTATAGTTGTCCCACCATCTGTGTGTATTAGTTAAATAGATTAACAAGTAGAATTGTAAATTAGTCCCAAAAGAAACCCTTTCATACCCAAGGTTTGTTGGTTTGGTTTCGGTTTTTTTCCCCTCAGAAAAAAGTTGTCCTATAGTGGAATTATACATGAATATATTTCTATGAAAGGTTTTGGTGTGAAAACAATTAATCCTTCCCAATAAGCACAAGAAATAACTGATCAGAAAATGATTGTTTCCCATTCTATCATTAGAAATTTCTATCCTTTTATTTGTGCTGAAATGTAGATTAACTATTTGATGACTATTCACAGACTGAGTGAGCAAGAATGTGCTNATATATTTCTATGAAAGGTTTTGGTGTACAAATTGTGAAAAAAATTCATCCTTCCCAATAAGCACAAGAAATAACTGATCAGAAAATGATTGTTTCCCATTCTATCATTAGAAATTTCTATCCTTTTATTTGTGCTGAAATGTAGATTAACTATTTGATGACTATTCACAGACTGAGTGAGCAAGAATATGTGGTGGGTGTAGCGATGGACTTCACTCATAAGAGAGAAGTAAAGAAATATTTATTAATTTAAGATAGTGATTTAATAAAGTTTGACAATAGTGTTTTTACAAGGTTTGATGTCAAGCCACACTACATTATTTACTGCACAGAGGACAGGGTCAGACAAGCTGTCAGGGAAACCCTCCCATTGAGTCATGAGGTTCAGAAAGGACCCTCTTGTTTTCTAAACACCTTCTCAGAGAGGAGTCTGGGTACAGCTGGATCCAATCCTAATCCTGAACGTGGTCACCTGTTGATGCCTAAAGGATTATATATGTATGCAATCAATCCTTTCTATCACTTAGCTAAGATTTCAAAGTTTTTAGCATGCTCTTAGTCACTTACTGAGAATTCCCTGTGACAAGGAATCTTTCAGCCTCCAGGAGTGGAGGTGCAGAACCTTAACCAAGTGTCACTTTTGACTCTATTCAGTTATTCTCCAAGGTCCAGGAGCAGCACCTCATACCTCCCACTGATGGCTATAGCACAAGCAGGAGCCAGAGGAGAGAAAGGGGGGAAAAAAGGGAAGAGCATACCACCAGAGACTGTCCTCACCAAAATAGCAATAAGCATCAAAGGGGAAGAGAAGGCTCAGGGGGAACCTCATAGTAGCTTATCAGTAACTGAAGGGGGCTACAGGAAGGCAGGGGTAGGACTTTTTAATAGGATATGTGATGGAAGGACTAGGAATAATGGATGTAAGTTGGAACAGGGTGGATTCAGGCTAGATATAAGAAAGAAGTTCTTTACTGTGAGGGTGGTGAGACACTGGAACAGGTTGCCCAGAGAGGTTGTGGATGCCCTCTCTCGGGAGGTGTTTAAGGCCAGGCTGGACAAGGCAGTGAGCAACCTGGTTTAGCGGGAGGTGTCCCCACCTATTGGTTATTCGAAAGGACTCGATGATCTTTAAGGTCCCTTCCAACCCAAACTATTCCATGATTCTATGACAGAAAGACTGCAAGGACATCAGGCAGCTGGACCAGTCTATGAAAGCTCCCTGAGTAGTTGTAATACTAACCAGTGAGAAAAGAAAAAAAGAAACCAAACAACATGGTTTGTACTAGTAACGAGTTAAAGTTTTCCTGCTAGTAACAGTGAACTCTTTTATTGCTAATTAGGGAAGGAATTATTTATATCTTCTTCCCCTGTGCCAAGCAGGCATAGTTCAGCTGCACCATGAAAATCTTTCTCTGTCAGTGCTTCCTCCCACCTTTCAATTCACTCATCTGCATGAGTAGATTCTTTTCATTTGTCAATCAAACACATCTTTGAAATGTATCTATATCAATAACTTTACTCTAAAATTACATCCCAACGAAGGGATTAAGTTTTTGGGTAGTGGCAGTCATTTCAAAGCCACATGAAAACTAAGTCCTAAACAGAAAAACAACCAGTATCCTACCCCACCAATAAAAAAAGCCAGCCCCAATCTCCATCACTCCTGAAAGCCTCATATTACTGAGAGATTCAGACTATGGGGAGATGTTACAAGGTTTTTAAAGGGATAGAGATGAAGCCCAAGCCTAAATGGGGTACTGAACAGACATGTTGTTTCAGAGCATTATAGTATTACAAAAGATTATTAAATGTTCTGCAGGATGAACTACTGGATGAACCACAGTCATCTTAAGACTTTTCCCTTTCCAATAAGCTCATATTAAAACATAGTGACTTAAATTTATCTTTTTTGTTTCAAGTTTATGTGGTTATGTGGTAAACTGAATTGCATTTTTAAGTTTTTTTTTTCTTATACCCCTATGGATTGAAGTTCAGCTATCAGTAAAGAGAGGACAAGGCACCACTATCATAGCAGCTCTGATTCTTTACCATGTACATGCGAGATTTGGAAGTGGAGGTAAATAGTAATGACAAAGAGAGATCATCACAAACATGACTTGCTGGCAGTAATGAATTGAGTGGCAGCAAATAAAAAATTCAGTTACAAAGATCTAGGAAATTAAGTCACAACAAACATAGCAAATTAAAACCAGTATTTATGGTGAAAATAAGCCATCCCTTCAGAGTGACCATAGGCTAGTTGCTACCATTAAAGAACAGGAGCAGTTGGCTAGTTGGCTAGTTGTGTAAATATGCCATCTCAGAGCTCACCAGTGATCAAACAAGCAAAGTTAAGAATGAGCAGATGAGGAACAGCAAGCAAACCAGAAAACACTGTCATGACACTGTTAGAACAGACCCACCTCAAAGCATCTGTGATTGTGGATAAGCATGTGCCACAGCAGTTATACCCCTGAAGACACTGAAGCATACATAGAAGGCTTCTCTCAGAACAGGTACAACCTTAAAAAGACTGCAGGCTATGGTTAAGTCCAAGCTGTAGCAGGGCCAAGTGGAGTAGCTCATTATAATGTTAAATCATGTAACATGGCCCAAAGAGACCAAGAATTGAGATTGTGATTAAATCTTTTAAGCATTGTAACCTCTGATTTGAGTTACATGTTGAGTTGCATGGAACCTCCTGTATTCCAGCATGCACCCACTGCCCTGAGTCCTAAATTGGAGGTTACTGAGAAGAGCCTGATTCCATCCTTCTGATACTCAACACTTCTCCAAGCTAAAGAGACCCAGCTCCCCATAGCCTTTCATGACAACAGAGATGCTCTAATCTCCTAATCATCTTCATGGCTCTGCACTGAACTCTCCAGCAGTTCCCTGTCCTTCATCTGAGGGCCCCAGAACTGGAAATGGCTGAAAACTTGCATGCCAATGGGAAATAGTGAATGAAGTCATAGAATCATAGAATCATAGAATAGTCTGGGTTGGAAGGGACCTTAAAGATCATCGAGTTCCAACCCCCCTGCCATAGGCAGGGACCCCTCCCACTAGACCAGGCTGCCCAGTGCCCTGTCCAGCCTAGTCTTGAACACCTCCAGAGAGGTTTTTACTGTGCATGTAAAATGCCTTTATCTCAACCCAGGAGTTTTTTCACTTTCACTCCTTTGATTCTCTCCCATCCCATCCCATCCCATTGGGTGCAGGAGAGTGAGAAAGTGGCTGTGGTTAAACCATGACAGATCTTTTCATAAGTGAACATTGTACATTCATTACATTAATTCCTTCCACTGTTCAATATGCATTAGAATTCTCTAGTATGAATCTTATAAACAATATAATTGAGAAATAACTCCTTTAAAAGACAATGACTTCAACAGTACTGTACCTGTCCCACTGCAGAGCTGAGGAAACATACACAAGCCACTTCCCTGGAACATTGTTTAGTGCCTTGGTTTCTGTTCTGGAAAAAAAAAACCCAAACAGCTAATTATACATTTCTTTCTTCATTTTTACAATACTTTGAACTGCACTCCTGAAAAGCCATTGAAGGGCAAGGTATTAGAGATCAAAACCAGACCAAAACTGCAAAGGCAGATACATCACCCGCAAAAGTTTTGATTTGGACCTCAACTTCACACTTCTTTCTCTCAGTTGCACTTACTGAGGATATAAATATCCCTGCCAGCTCCAAGAAGATTCAGATATAAACCTGAAGGTGAACCTTTTGGCTCCTGCCCTTCTTTCCATTTTAGAGTGAATCTCAACAGCAGTCTCCTGCACGTGGTATGATCTCATTGAAGTGCATATTTACTCCTGTCATACCAAGCACTTCAAAGCACACTCCCTTCTTTTTCTGCTGCTCATTGGCATCATTGGTGAACAGCAACTAAGTTGCTAGTATTATGTCTGGCTTCTACTTCAATACAACATCAAAGGGACATATGTATATTTTAAAGAATTACAGTGAGAGCTGTACAAAACTTGCCTTACAACCCTGAAATGTTAGTAGTATGTTTGTATCTTCACCTTTCTTTATATTACCCTTTTCATGCTCTGTGCTACATCACAGAAAAACTGTTGATAGAACAACCCCAATTATTCCAAATAAAACCAAGATACTTTAAAGATTCAGATAATGAAGGATGTCCTTGGTGTGCATAGGCACTGGGAAGACTAACTTCCCAGTTAAGAAGGAATGCCAAATATTCACACAAATAATACATGCTTGAAGTTTGTTACATGCTTGGTTTCCTTCCTTCTTACTCTGTCTGATGTGTATTCCCCCAAGTTCTCTCATTCTCTCCGAATCTTTTGCATGACTACCCTGCCTCCATGCAATAAAAACACAAAACACCCCACTCTTCAGAAAAACAACACATAAACTGTTTGAGAAGTTTTTAAACATGCGCTTGACTTTTTTTACTTTGGGGACACAAATGGATTGTTATTTACCTAATGGTACTTTAGGAGCCTCCACCATTAATGGGTCACCAAGCAGTAGTTAGTGATCACTACATCTTTCACACACTGAGCTTCTCAGCATTCCATGGGAAGCCACAAAGAGCTATTATCTCTGGTTTAAATCAGGAAATTGAAGAATGCAAAGAAAAAACATAGTTTACAGAAGTACTTCAGATCCTAAATCACTTAACCCTCATTACAAACAGTATTGTGCCGTGCTCCAGTAACAGCATGGATAAGCCAGCAGCCTTTTCTATACATTGAATCATAGAATAGTTTGGGATGGAAGGATCCTTAAAGATCATCTAGTTCCAGCCCCCACTGCCATGGGCAGGGACACCACCCACTAGATCAGGTTGCTCAGTGTCTTGTCCAGACTGGCCTTGAACACCTCCAGAGAGGAGGCATCCACAATCTCTCTGGGGAACCTGTTCCAGTGTCTCACCGCCCTCACTATAAAGAATTTCTTTCTTATATCTAGCCTGAATCTCCCCTCTTCCAATTTACATCCATTATTTCTAGTCCTGCCATCACATATCCTATTAAAAAGTCCTATCCTAGCCTTTCTGTAGGCCCCATTCATGTATTGATAAGCTACTGTGAGATCCCCCCTGAGCCTTCTCTTTTCCAGTCTGAAGAGAATATCACTGGGACTTGGCAGAGTGCTCCTCTGGAGAGCACCCATTCATCAGTACTAAAATGTTGAGCTTCCAGTGAAGCTGTCCATTTGCATTCATGAAATCCGTGAAACTAGTATAACTAAAAGCGTTTTTCCCCCTTTCTACTAAACAGAAACATACTCTGATTTAAAAAACTCACTACGAAATGGAAAAAAAAAATTAAAAACCCCACAGCCTGAAGAAAAGTAACAGAACATAAAACTTTTCCCTCTTGCTGGTATTTCATAGATGACAAGGCATGGAATGATTGATCAGGCATTGTAATGATGGATAAGGACAATTGGCTAAAAGGTCAGAACTATTAAGTAAATAGAAAAAAAAAATGAAAGAGGAGATGGTACACTTCTGTCTAAGACATAGAAAGTTTAAATGGCAAGAAACCTTCATGTCACAGGCAGATTGCTTCCATTTAAGCTTAAAGAGTACTGAACAGAAATATGAGCAACTGGTTAAGCATTTTTTGTTTTTCTTTGACAAGCAAAATTTGTGCAGGGCTAAGGTTGTTTCAATTACTACCATTTTCTATTCATGTCTTCTATATATACTTCTTTGCAAAGTTTTTCCTTAAAATAAGTGTATCATTGTGTGATATCCTTACTGATTTCCTCCTGTTCATTTATGAGTGCACATTTGCATAGCCAAGCACAAATTAATACACAAAAAACCAAAACTGTTCAATACACACCCACATTTATCCACTTTTCAGGAGTTACAGACTTCTCTAGATTTTAACACACTCATTTCTAAGGCTAGATTTAAGCAATTCTAAGAGTTTGCATGCTGTGGAAGTGCAGGGATGCTTTCAGCATCTCCTCTATGCTAACTAGCTCTACTAGCTCATCTAACATGGGTAATGAAAGTTCAGGGAACTCAGCACAGTACCAGCCAACACAACACATAGGAGAACCCTATGGAGCTAGTAATTGTGACCCCATTCTCCTGGGTATGATGCTAGAGTTTATGCAGAAATTCTCAGTATCTTCTAAAAGATTGTGAAGGTAGTTTTTGATTATGAAATTGATTTACTTCACTTTTCTAAAATTCTAAAAAATCCATAATACATTATTTCTATGATCTGTGATTACATATTTTTTGGTTATAAATAATGGTTTTGAGTTGGATTTGTGATTTCTTTTTTTTTCCCCTTTCTGCGCTTCTTACTGAAAGCTTTGCAAAAATATCTGTTGCACTTACAAATCACTGAATCTACTTAGCATTTCTTGAAGAGGTGTAATAATTTATTTATTTTTTTTAATATGACTTTTTTGTGCCAGTGCATTTGTCAACATTAGAGTAATTAGCTCAAGTTTCATCAACTAGCTGGTGCAATCTGTTCAGAAAGCAACTTGGAATGTTAAAAATCCTAATAAGCTTCTCCAGCTTCACAGTTAAAGCCTGAGGGATTTGATTTCATTTCTGCCTAAAATCGGGGGAAGTCTTTTAGAAGATAAGACAATACTGCTAAAAAATATAAATGAAAAAAAAATTACTAAGAATGATGATATTAGACAAAGCTATTTTTCTGTTATTCTAAATTGGTACATTCTAGTTAAAATTAAGCAGGTTACTGTAAAAGCTTCCATCCCTCCCTATCGTCATTGCTTGTGAGTGATACAACTGACTTAAAAAATATTAGTTACCCGATATCTAATTCTAATGAAATAAATATGCAGTAATTTCTATACTGGTTTTGGTTCTCATTTTTCTTGAGACTGTTTGTATATGTACACATATGTATTTTTGTGTTTTAAGTGCAGAGAATATTCACTTAAAGCAGAAACAAGGAAACACTTGTTTTTCCATACATTAAAAGCACATATCAACAGGGGTTTTTCTCCACCCAAAGTCAGCATAAAATATGGAGAATCTAGAAATTGGCAAAAGGTAATTTTTAAAATACCAAACTGATGTTTCTCCCTTAGCAGCCATTTACTAGCACCGTTAATGAAGACAAGAGGATTGGAAGAGGTTTACAAGTCACTGGATAGCGCAGATGTGGGGACATACATTAAGGTACACATAGATGCACCTTTAATGTAGATGGTGATGAGGCAGATTGTGGAGGCAGTTGTTGGAAAAATCTAGTATGGCATTGAGACGAGAACAAGCACACACACGCACACAGAATCAGAGATTGGAAGGGACCTCAAGAGATCATCTAGTCCCATCCCTCCGCCAGAGCAGGAATATCTAGACTAGGTCACACAGGAAGGCATCCAGGTGGGGTTTGAATGTCTCCAGAGAAGGAGAACCCACGCCCTTTCTGGGCAGCTTGTGCCACTGTTCTCTCACCCTCACTGTGAAAAAGGTTCTTCTTTTATTTCTGTGGAAACTCCTGTATTCCAGTTTGCACTCACTGCCCTGAGTCCTGTCATTGGAGGTCTGTGAGAAGAGCCTGGCTCCATCCTCCTGACAACCATCCTTTACATATTTATAGACCCTAATGAGGTTATCTAACCAAGTATGTTCAGAAGAAACCAAGCAACTTTCAAGCATGGCAGGGCTTCAGATGTATATTCAGCCTCATCATCAACACAGCGGTGTGTATTTGTCCTTATTATCATCATACTTTAACAAAAACACATAAGATCAGTATTGTGACATGCAATTAATTGTCTGCAATACAGATGAACCATGAAAAACAGGTTTTTGAGCTGTGAAATTGGAGAGATGTTCTAATTCTGAGCATGCTAAAAGCACATCAGTCTTGCCAGGAATACCTCCTCTTCTGTGGAATTTCTCTATTTATAAGTCTTTTCTATATGTATAAAAGATTTTCAGGAAAGAAGATGTTCAAAATAAAAATCGATGATTTCCCATTCAGCAAAGTCCCACAAGCCATAAGTCAAATGCACACAGCCAGACACAGCTGCAAGAGGGAAGGACAGGGAGATAGGGAAACTTGGTGAGCAAATGGTACTGCGTTATGAAACTGTGAATAAGCACTTCCCCTCCCTGGAAATGTTTAAGGCCAGGCTGGATGAGGCATTGAGCAGCCTGGTCTGGTGGGAGGTGTCCCTGCCCATGGCAGGGGATTTGGAACTAGATGATCTTTAAGGTCCCTTCCAACCCAAACCATTCTATGACACTTGTCCATTGTCTACTCCAAAATAGAGCAGAATTAGTAGGCTTCTGCATGTACTATTTGCACAGTAATAGGGTCAACAGATGAGGAGCAGAGAACAACTTTTCCTGAAAAGAGAAAGAAAGTGACTAAAGGCATGCAATGGATGCCAAAGACATAAGGAGCTCTGTGCTTCAGCAGCAAAAAGAAGAGAAAAACCCCAACTCTGACAATAGCCTCTGTTCAGTGCTCATTTGATCACTAAACAGAAAACACAATTTTCTTAAAATGTGCCTCCTCTGAAAGATCAAGCTGGGCTATAATACATTTACTAATTAGCAGTAATACATTATTACACCTTCCAGAGTTTTAGCTAGTATAGATTATTTCTCTCGCAAACAAAATTAAACATGCTTTTACAATCTATTCCCCAACAATTTTCATGGCTTTCCTTTTGTTTTGCCTCACACCAACTAAATGAGAGGGCCATGTTTGGATCTTTAGGCAATGCACCTGTGCACCCATCTTCTGAGCAATGCTGGGCTCCAGAGCCAAAAAAGCAGGGAGAGGGAGAAGATACTCCATCATAACACAGGGTAAACTCAGACATAAATTGCAATTTGAGCCATGCCACGTTTGCCTGGAGAACAGATACCATAAATCTTGTCCTCAGTGGTTAGCTCCTTAAACTGAATCCCAAGCAACCTCTTCCCAATCATGGCATAGGGATGCCAGAACTATACTGTTTTGCAGGCTGTGCTGTGGCAGTGCCACGCAGGCAACCAGAATGTTCTAGAAGAGCTTTAAGGTTGCACCTTAAAGCAACCTGTCAGATCAAGAACTTGGGCAGCTGTCATGGACTCTATTCAGAGGATGGAGAGAAGCATCTTAAATCTCATGTCTACCTGTTACCTGTGCTACAGGTAAGAAGTTGGGCCCATGTTCCTTGGATTTCTCTAGGGCCTAAAAGCTGTAAACAAGTGAAACAGCTTACTCACTCCTTTGGCAATGTCACACTGACCAGTGGAAATGCATTGTAATGGGGGATGAAGCTGAAGCCATGATGCTAAAGAGCATCCCAGCAGAAAGAACTGCAGAGGTCAGTGAAGTTTCCTGGGAGATCTAAGTCCTTGGGTGCCTGGTTAGTAAGTACCCTTCATATATCTCATAAATGTCCACCCCAGGAGCCAGTATGGCTAGGACACAGGAACCCCCATCTGCACTAAGTGGGCTGTGGACAGGGGATAGGTGTCCCCATCCACCCCAGGTGTCACTGCCATTTTTAATTTTATTCAGAGTTTGGGGAGTGGAGGGAGGTTTTCCTTTTCATATCATAGCAGTACGTGCTATGGAAAGGTTGTTTTAGTTTAGATTGATTTGGGGATTTTTGTCTAGTTGGATTTTCTCTTTTTTAGCACAGTGCAGAGCCTGTTGTTTATTCAGTGCAATATTGATAATGACACTGATCTTTCCAGATATCTTTCCTGCTTCAGTAATAGAATTGTGGCCTATGCCACATTTTTTCTTTTAGCTGTTTTTCTAGTGCTCACTTACTGTTAACTTCATTTGAAAGCATGAAATATACTCTATGTGTCTCTACACTCTCTCCCTTCCACACATGGTGTATGGTGAGTTCAACAGACCTAAGTGGATATGCAGCCATGAAAGCAAGCCTTGAGCACCAGTCTCAGGTCTGACACTTTTTTATCCACTGTATTGATATGAAGAGAAATATGTGAGCAAGCACATACAGGCTAAGAGGGAGCAACACTTGTAAGCTATGCCTGTTTTTTTGCTGTTTGTTTTTGCAGACCTATCTGAATAATTGGCAATGAATAATAATACGTTACTTATTACACACAAAACCCTAATAAATAAATGTCAGTTTCTTAAACCATATTTATGGCTTGAGTTTGTTTAACATGCATTTTTCAATCTGTTGCAGTATACATCATTATTTTCAGGGCTCTGGTTAGCAGTGTTTCCATGTAGTAGTTATACAAGTAGCCTCCTTTTCCCTGAGCTGGTAAGCATAAATGTTACACCAAACCCGGCAGTGTAGGGCTCTGTGGGATTGAGTGCATCTAATGCCCTCACAACTCAATTTGAAGTTTGGTTATAATTTCAGCTCTTCAAGCCCTCAGTGGAATTCTTCCTGTTATGGAGGATCTTGGTCCACTGTGCTCACCAGCTCAAAGACAGCCATGATCTGGGAAGAGAGGAATATTGAATAAAGAAATTAAAATAAATATTAAGGCTGGTATTCAACAGGGTGATTCAGTCTCACAGGAGTAAGGCTATACCGCTCCTTGTTAGGCTACAGAAGACCATAGCCAGTATTCAGCTGCAAGGAGGACAGAAGGTCCTATTATCTGTAACTGTCTCATACTTGACATTGAGCCTGAACCTTCAGTTGACTGTTAGAGAGCATAGGAGATGGCACCTCAACAGTCTGTACTTCTCCCCAGGGCTTGCTGTCTCAGCGACATCCAATGACAGGACTCAGGGCAATGAGTACAAGCTGGAACACAGGAGGTTCAACAGAAATATAATCAGAAACTTTCTTACAGTGAGGGTGACAGAACACTGGAACAGGCTGCCCAGAGAGGGTGTGGAGTCTCCTTCTCTGGAGACATTCAAACCCTGCCTGGACGCCTTCCTGTGTTACCTTGTTTAGGTGGTCCTGCTAGGATAGGGGGATTGGACTAGATGATCTCTTTAGGTCCCTTCCAATCCCTGACATTCTGTGATTCAGCTGATGCTATCTCAGGTCAGGGTGTCGACCACACTTAAGTCCTGTTTGCTCCATTAGCAAAAGGCTGCCTTAAATGACCATTTTGAGATTTCCCTCCTGCAGAAGAAGTCTAATGTGATATAATATCCTCTGATACTTTTTCCTCATTAGTGATACAAGACATGCAAGTAAGCAAAATGGTATATGGAAGGAATATCTATGGTTACCTCTGACCACGAGAACAGAGAACTGACAGCTGTTGCCACAAGATGGCCTTTAGATTGCTCTGATTTATGCTCCTTTCAATAGTCAAACAACTCCCTTGAGATGAGGGCAGACACTGAGGTGGCTTGAAATCCTTATAACACAGTTTGGCAGCATCTGAGAATCTAAAGAACGGAGTTGCATATGCACAGACACATTGCACAGCAAAAATAAACATCAAGTAATAGTTTTACTGTTCCACCCTTTCTAATATAGTCTGTTATGATAGTAGCAATCTATTTGCAGTCTTTCAAAGTGGTATAGCATGCTGCATTTCAAATAAGATAAAGTTTATGACACAACAAGTCCGTGTACTGAAATGCTTCTGAAATACCACATTATTTTTTTTCCACCTATGCAGAAGTCTTCATTTGAATACTACCTGAAGATATTAATATGCAGTGGATTTAATAATTCCACCATAGTTGATTATTATAATAATAAAACAATTATTCAATAATTTAGTAATGGTCCTAAATTTGATGGCTTTTCTGCTGTCAGTATATTCAGAGGGTAAATTTTTATCCCAAGTGCAGTAGCATAACTAGTAAACAGCTACACATTTCTGCTGTTCAATAAGAAATAAAATGGAAAGCCTAAATAACCTCCTTCAAATTTGATTTTGCCAGCTAACATTAGCCTTGATATTGAAATGGAGTCTCACCAACACAAAAAGGATTAATTCTATAGTTCTACAAACTTAAAACCATAAGAAGAATCTGGTGTAGAATCAGGTATGTATATAACCATTTTCTAGTTAAAGTTATTAGTAAAACAGAGTACAGCTGGTTCTTGCTTATTTTTTT
>VZTY01012294.1:142050-156462 GCA_013400935.1 Turnix velox | reverse complement strand
AGGTTGCTCAAAGCTTCATCCAGCCTGGCCTTAAACACCTCCAGGAATTGAGGGGACATCCACAATCCCTCTGGGAACCCTCTTCCAGGGTCTCACCACCCCTCAAAGTGAAGAAAGTCCCCAAGCAGCCACTTGTTCTCTCCTCCACCAACACTCACTCATCAAGGTAGTCTCTGTACTTAGCTGCCTTTCCAGGCAGGTGCTCTGCAGGCCACAAACACCCAGTTTGGCCAGATCAGTAGCAGACCTGGCAGCAGTGAGCAGTGATGAAAGTAGCCCTCTCTGAAAAGTTTCCTTTGTGTTGCAAAGCAGCTGGGAAAAACAACTCAGTCTACCTCAGTTCTCCCACGGTCTAAACAAGAATCCTCAGTGACTGGCTGCTCCAGTGGGAAGGTAATGACAAGGGATGGGAACAGGTTGGTCTGGTGGCAGAAGGGAAAAAGTTTCAGATGCCCCAACACAGTTTCTCAGCTGCAAGGCTGGGCATGGGAATACCTTTGCTGAGAAGTTTAGGAAAGTTGTCTTATTTTTTCTTATAAAAAATCCAAAGGAATCCTTGTGCTGAGAAGGCATCCCAAGTTTTTTTAAAAGTCAAACTCCCATTTTCGATGAAGAACAACAGCCCTGCTTTCAACAACATGAACAGAAGAGAGCCCTGCAATCTAACTCTCAGGAAAAAACAAACCAAATCTAAATGGGAAAAAGCAATAGAAAAAGCAGTCTCTTTGGGCTTCCTTTATACAACAAAGAGCACCAAAAATCTTCTTTTACTTCTGAGCAAGCCAATATGCATCATATATCTGTTTGCACTTATTAACTCAAGTAGGCCAGTACCAAAGGACTGCCACCAGGGGATACACCCTTTTTAAACAGTTAATGGAGTTTTAATTAATTGCCTTACCTGAAACTACATCTTGACAAAAAGCACGATAATCGAAATGCATTAGAAAGTGTGTTTATTCATCCTAAATGAAATAAGGTGGAAAAGGCAAAAAGACAAAGAGGACATGTAACAGAACAGTTTCTAGAGCATCTGAAAAGGATGGAGAACTACAGGGAGATTTACAGATTCAGTACTGGTATGAATAACTGCATGCAAATGTCCAAGATGAACAATAATTTTTAAAAATAAGAAAAATAAATTCTTAATTTTTACCAAAAAGAGGTAAAATATCTGAGTCAAGCTAGCAAGCATTAATATTTCGCTGCTTCTGGAAAATGTTTTTGACTTCCCATGGCTTTAAGACATTTTTCAACTAGAGAATAGTTTTTTAGGCCAAAAAAAAAATCTACCTACACTTTCTGTGGTTGTTTTTTGGGTTGTTTTTGTTTGTTTTGCTTTTATATTAAAAAAAATTCCTATTTTCTATTAGAAAAACCTTTGACAAAAATAACATGGGCCATTGAAGTATTTCCTTTTATAATGGCTTCTAGCATTCAAGGTCGGGCTCCACTACATTAAATACAATAGCTTAAGATCAATTGTTCAAAAGCAAGAAATCAGTGACCAAAGAGCCAGTGTCCTCATTTTATAGGTCTGGAAGCCACATGAGATCTGTCAGGGCACACACAGATGTTGTAGTACAACAGATAAGGCAAGCCCTGGACACTTTCCATCTTGCAATGAGAGACTATCAAAGAGTTTTGCAAGTCTTACCTACTCTTCAACAATAAAAATGGTGTCTTCACCAACAACATGCCTGAGCCAGGTCATCGGAGAAAATTATTAAATAAATTTGCCTAAAAAAATTATACATTAAGACAACAGTCCAGTAAAACAGTGCTAATTCCTGCAGGAAGGGCTGACAGGAAAAAATAGTGACATACAGCTTACTTACTAGGAATTTATACCAAGGTGAACATAACTCACTATTATTTGGCCACTCATACCCCAAACAGTGAGAAGAAAAAAAACCTTTAGAAATTGCAGTTTCATCACTGGACAAACTTGGAAACCTTGGTTCTGTGGTACTGGACTGTAAGGAGTATACCTGTTTGCAGCGAATTCATGCCTGTATCTTGGCTGAAACAGCAGCCAACAGAAGAATCTCAGAAAGACACTCATCATCAGTAGACTCATGTAGTGCTGCTCCCCAAAATACATTCCTGCAAGCCAAATGTGTTACTTTAATTCTCTGGAGCCTTTGAAGTATTCTTCCTGAATTTTCCCACCTATCTTTTGAACCCACAGAAATTCCTGCCCCCCCACAACACCCAACACCATTGCAGGGCCAAAGCCCAAGCACATCTTTCTGCTCTGAACCTGAAGCCTGGTGCTTTATTGGAGGTTCAGAGAGAGCAAACAATCAATCACTTTCTAATTCTTCCTCCCTGTGCCATTTACACTTTGCTTTCCTCTCCGCTTACCAACAGAGGTGGCAGGTAGAAAGACAAACAGTTGAAAGCACCTCAGCCATTTCAATCTCATTTTCCCACAGCAGAAGCCACGATGGGAAAGATGAACTCTTTAGCAAATAGGAGTGTTTGAGGTAAAGGTAGGAAATCCTCTTACCCTTAATCCTTCAAAGCCAATGCTGATATCCCCACAAAATCCTCACTCACGCATCATGTAATCTGTTAGGCATGCAAACATCTCTAGGCACCTAAGTTCACCAAAAATCCATTAAAACACACCTATGGCTCCTCAAAAGGCACCTGCCCAAACTCTACCAGGAATATTCAACTGCACACCTGTCCTGGTTCTCACAAGGGCCAGAGATCCCTACTGAAGTCTCCACTTGGAGTGAGAGTTTATTCAGTGGTCCCTCACACCAGGGTGGCTGGTGTCTTACCCAGTTCAACTGCCTGCACTTTAGCTCAGCTAAATCACATCCTTAGGTAAGATAGCTGTTGTCATGGATTTAACTGGTAATGTCTTTTATATTCCCCAGGTGTAGCCAAAATAGTAGAGCCTCTAAATTAGCTGAATAAGGAAAATCTCATTATTACCTCTACCATGAAATGCAGTCTTCGACTGCCAGTTCTCTATACTATTTGAAGATAATCCCCGAGCAAGTGAAAATACCAAAAGGGCAATTTTTTTTAAGCCAGTGGAACTAACAGTGCCACCCTTTCCCATTAGCCCAAACTTGGGGAATTTCTTCTTGCTAATATTTGCATTGTAAATTTCTTACAACTAATAATGCCAGAGACAAGTGAGCAGCATATGGAGGAAAAAAGAATCGGGTCTTTCACCTGGAATGAAATTAAGTGGACCAGCCTCAGCTGATATTAGCTATACAGCCAGCTGCAGCTCCTAGATACTACACAACAGTGTTCTTAAAAATGTATATTCATTCAAGCAAGAAAGCACTAAGAAATGTCAATGTCATCTGTGACTATTGGGAACAGCTTGAAGAGGGGAGGAATAACAGTGGCATCCAGGAAACTCTCTATATACAACCATTGTGTTTCTCAAGCCTGAAAAGAGTGTGTAGAGAGAAGAGAGGGGGGGACACACTATGGAAGGATGAAAGTCCTGTGAAGCATCTTGAATAGAGTTCAGCAGAGAGCCCTGAAAGTAGCAATGTCTTGCTACAGGCCAGCAGCGTCTTAACTCTGCCTGTCCCTCCCCATGCTTGTGTCTCCTCCTCTCCACACAGTGCTAATGCACATACACAGTGCCAGATCTCATTCAGCCCGAGCTGCTTTGGTCTCCTCCACAGACCACAGCAGATACCTGAGGAACCTGAGGATCATCTGCCTAAGATGTGTGTTGCTGAGGTTACACAGAACATGACTGTGTCATTCTTGAAGACACAGGACTGCCAGCATCCACACACTATTGCTGGCTTCAGGTCACCACTGCCTAAAGGACATCACCCTGTTTTGGTGACAGCCTCTCAGGAAGCAGGCAGGCTCCTCGTGAGATCAGGTCACCTAGAGGAGTCAAGGGTTCAGCTTAGGGAAAACTCACTCCACACACACAACTTAAGAGCAGCTTCACCAAGTCACTAACATTCCACCCATCTTCACAGGTCCACCTCCTCCAAGTTAGAGTTGGAATTCAGCATACTCCCAAAAGAAAGGGCAAAGATATTATTTCATCTGTCTCCAGCAAAAAAACCCAGCATTTTCCTGTGCTGCTGAAACATCCAAAAGAACAACTTATTGGTTCTTTGTGATTGCCGATGGCACTAGAAGACCTGATCCAAATTGACCGTGGATTTAACACTGAGCTGCTGACCCAAACTAAACTCTGTGCAAGCATTTCAGTGTTTTATCTTAGTGGCCCAGTACTCTCCAGCTTGATTTATTTTTGAAGCAATCAATGGAACATCACTGCATTCAGGGACAGCAAAGTCAGAGAGATCCCAAATGTTAGGCTTCCTCTTTTCAGCGATAAAATCACGCAACAGGCAGAACAATAGAAAACTAGGGGATTCTTCCTATTTTATGTTCCCATCCTGACAGATATAAAAGGGGATGCTAAGATCCAAATGGTAGAAGATCCTCTGGAACAGCAGAGAATAAAGGAGGCAAATCAGCACTAAGGTATCATACTCTAGCCTGAGGAGCCATGGCATGAAATTAATTTTAACTGTTGATTCCCCACATGAATGTTTGTTCCAAGCTATGTGAAGGACCTGATCTATGAACTCAGTGAGAAAGGTTCTCCATTGAGATGCCTAAACCAGGATCTGTACATTCACAATTCAAAGTGTGGGCTACAACGGTGCTCTGCCCAGAAGGCGATTCCATTTGTCAGATGATTCTTCATGGAACTTTTATTATCCCTGAGATGTTGCCCATGATTTAAGGATTATATATTTTACAATTTTTAAACTAAAGTGACCTTAGTTTAACTTCTGTTGGCACCACTCTGGCTGTCATGTACTACAGAGGAGATCAGTGTAGGCAGCCCACAATTCACATGGAGGTCAGTCCACAATGGGCAGCTCATGAACATACAACCCAGAACAGGCTGCCAGCGCAGACCAACGCTCAAGCCACAATTCAGCCACAGAATTAGGTACAAAAAAGAAACAAGGCTTGAACTCTTTGTATCCACAATCCCCAAGATAATTCTGACCTTTAATAAACCCTTAGTTTCAAATCTTGACCATCTCTGCATTCACTCTAGTTGTAAGTGGAGCAGTATGTTGGGGAGTGGAAGAAGATAAAATACAAGGAAAGCATTTGTTCCGCATTATTCATAATGCAAGGGTAGAATTAATCAGCTTTCTCTTACCCAGCCTGTCCAAACTGTATAACTAAATAACAATTAATGCTAGCAGTATTGATTACTGCTCTGGGAATATTTGTTGAAAAAGATTAGCAATGCCAGGCTTAAGGAGCCTGGCTGAAGTTCCTGAGAGAGTTCTTCCCCAGAATAAAGAGAAATCCTAAACCTGTTTGTTCTGCCTCACTCCAGCAGTGCCAAAGCCCAGCTCAGCTGCTGGGAAGTGCTGAGGAAGACCCCGGGCTCCCACCACCCAACAAGGCCAGACATTTCCCACACCTTTAGTGACAAATTTTGAGGGATGTCTTGTTAACTGCAGTTGTCTGAGCTACCATGCACCTTGGCTGGCAGACCTAAAGCTCTAACAGTATTTGGGAAGATAAGAAAAAATGTGAGCAAGGCAGGAATGACAAAAAGCCCTATCAGTTTACTGCCAGTTGCCAGTGGTAATGGGAAGCAGCAGGGGTCCACCTAAGAGGGAAAGCTCATCTTTGAGAAGGAGCGCTGATAATTGTGACAGGGGCGAGAATGCACCCTCGTGTGCATTCCTACTGATTTCAGTAGTTTTGAGTTGCTTGTGTAGCCACCCTCTCCCTCGCCTCACACTTTCAGGTTATTTAGCAGTCACGCCAGTCTTGACATTTGCCTCCACACAACAGCCAGCAGCCCGGCGTGCAATCCCGGAGAGCTCCTCCACTCGCCGGCGTCTCCACCTGCTCGAGATGTGACAGCCGAGGGATGCTCCGCTGCCGCGCAAGGAACAACAGCGGCAAGAGAGCAAGCGAGCCACTCACGGATGATGCACACAACAGCGGGTATCGGCGC
This sequence comes from Turnix velox, assembly GCA_013400935.1. Classification (NCBI taxonomy): domain Eukaryota; kingdom Metazoa; phylum Chordata; class Aves; order Charadriiformes; family Turnicidae; genus Turnix; species Turnix velox. The sequence continues at coordinate 150,455 of VZTY01012294.1, read as the reverse complement.
NAACTTTGCCCGCCCCGCTGCCCGCACGCCGCACCACGGACAGCGCCCGGCGACATCCCGTCACCCGCCCCGGCCCCGCCGCCACCGGTACAACAGCCCCGCGTTGGGGCCGCTCCCGGCGGCGCGGCGCCCTCTGGCGGACCCACAGTGGATACGCCGTCAACCGCCCTCCCTAAACCTTCCCTCCCGTTTCCACTCCCGGTCGCAGCCCCGCGCTGCCGGTGCCAGCTCCGATGTGCTGCCGGTGCCAGCTCCGATGTGTGGCAGGGCAGCGGCGGTGTCCTTACCTTCCGCAGCATGCTGCTGGGCAGGCAGCGCCGGGGGCTCCCCGCCACGGCGAACAGCTCTATCAGCTCGTCACGACGCGGCGTGCCCGGGACGGGGCGGGGGAAGGAGGGGAGAAGTGGTCCCAGCAGAGTCCCGGTACGGTGGCGCGGAGCCAGGAGCCCGCTGGCTCGGCCGCCCTCCGTATGCGTCGCTTGCCCTGCCCACAGTGAGCAGCGGCGCGAAGGCTGCCGCCTGCCACGAGGCAACGCGGACGCGGGTGGGAGGTGTGGGAGGGGGACGGGCCCAGCCGCCCCCGCCGCCCGGCCCCCTTCCCAGCCCGTCCAGGCCCTGGGTCTGGAGGGGTGTCTCGACCCGGGAGGGTCATGGGGAGAGTCAGGTGGCTGGCTGCAAGGGGCTCGCAGTCATGCTGCGTGGCTGATCGCGCGGCTCTTCGATTGCTCCGTTCCCTCCTGCAGCCGGAGCGGGGCAAAGCCGAGGGTCCCTTCGCCTCACGATCCCACCTGGACCCCGCCGATCTGGGGCTGAAACACTCTGTGGGCGGTCGCGGCGCTGCGGTTTCCTACAGGAAGCAAGTCTCACCCGCAGCAAATTACACCTGTGGCGAGAGCTCTGCGCTTTCCCTGGGAGCCGTAGTACGCTGTCAGAGCGACGCGCTGTTCCCAGAGTTAAAATAGAATCCGAGCTCAAACGGTATTTCAGCGCTGATTATAACCTGCTTTCTATATTAACGTTAAAGGCAAGATCGTGGGGCTTCTGCTGTCCAGTGTATGGAGATGAATCGCTGTTTAATGCGTTCCGTTTGCACACGCACAGCCCCGGTCAAGCCTGTGCCCAGCAGCAAGTTGTGCCAGGTCACAGAAGGACATTTGGAATTCTGTAGGATGTGGCTTATTTTGGGGTAACGAGTTATTCCAGGTTTTCCCTGTGTCTCAGTACTTTCTCAAGTAATTTTTTGTCAAACTTCAGTTTGATTTCCATCAGGCAAGATAGCAAGTAAAAAGCAAAGCCAAGAGTTAGAGAAGACTTGACATGACATCTAGACTTGGAATTGGTTTGACAGGAGCAGTTTAGTTGAGGTGACTTCATATCAGCAGGGGGGATAACAGAGTTCATAGCCTGATGTCATGGAGAGCACTTGAACATCAAATCTCTGCCATTACCTCTGCGATGCTGTGGTGGCTGAGTCAGATGCTGCTGTCTTTCATCTTGGGGCATAAGGTATCAGCCTGATGTATAAAGGTGTCATCATGGAGGGGGGGACACCTGAATGGTCCTGTGTAAATAATGGGGGGTTTTAATGCCAGTTATGATTGTTACGTTACTGGTGACAGCTATTTGGACCAGATTTTCCAGGTTCTTATTAGCGTCTTAATTGGTGTCTCTTGATGCTGATTGTTAGTTTCTTCTCCTCTCTCAGGTGCGATTATACAGGCTTTGATCATTCTGTTCACTTGTTCAGGTTGCCTCTTCCCTTTCTCTTCTCTCTTGAAAATGAAAGACTCTTTATTTTGTCAAAAATTCTGCATTAGAGGTATGATACTATGTTTTCACAGTCACTGCAAAGGACTATTCTTAGAAATTGGCGGTGTTTCTGAGAATATTGTCTGCTATATCCATTGATTCTTCTAGTTCACTCCCCAGTGTAAAATACTACAAGGCACATCCCTCTTCATTTATCTGCTATCACTCCTGGTATGACAGAGTCACATACTGCTTTCCTCTTTTCCAGACATTTCCCTCTGAAGTCCACATGTCCTCTCAAATGAGGGCTGATTGTGGAAGCTTGATAAAATACAAGTTTACCTATAAATTAAACAGGATAATAAAAAGAAATGAGACCATCAGCAACAATCCTGAACTTTGGGAATCTACTCTGGGTATTTGGTTTGTTTTATCTGTAGATACTCAGGAAAAGACACATGCTCTGGATTCACTTGTTTTCCAAAGATCTCTGAGTATCATTAAAAGAGAGTCATAACCCTAAGATTCAGGTGTTGCGACAGTTAACTTGCAAGCATGGGAGTCCTAGAGTACCCCAAACCTCAGTGCTTGGGACCATGGCTTTTTATTCACTGGGAGACTTGAAGACCTTAGAACAGGTTACATAGAAATATTCCCTTCCTGATGAGTCAGCAACTATCTGAAGTCAGCAGCTGAAGGTGGTTTTTCATAGAGCAGCCTCCCTCTATTGACAGATTCCTGGAAATCTGTCTCCCCAAGTTGAGGCCAAGGGCTTCATCTTCTCAGAGTGCAGGGCTGAGTCATTTGCCCAGGAGACAGACCCTTATCTTTCAAAAGCTGGATTAGATAACTCACCTCAGCACATGTTTTTAATTTGTTGTCTCATAACAACAGGAATACTGCTGCCTTCTTGCACTACTGACTTCTGCATTTTTTTTCTGGACCCATAAAAGTTTGAGTTCATCCCTTTATTTTGAAAACATAAAGGTTTTAAGGTAGATAAAAAGACTGGAATCCAGGCCAATTGAGAAATCTAGTGGGCAGGGATTTTTGACACAAGTCCAAGGTCATCTGGATAACCCACAGCAACCAACTAACTTTGATGGTTTGTCTTGTCTTGTCTGAGATAAATACCATTTCAAGGCATCAGGATTGCTTGTTTTCACTCTTTCATTCCATAACTATCTTTTTGTTTGAGAGTGATCTTTATCAGCTGTTGTGACTCTGCATGTCTCAGAGCATGATTTGATGGAACTGATCCATGTTCTCCTGGAATGATCCCTTGATCAGTTTCCCTGCACACAAACTTACTTCGTCCTCCTAAAAACTTCCAATAAAAATTATGACTGACAGGTATGGTATAATTATTTTTAAGCTTATTTTGCCAAAGTCATATTAGTTTATTGGTCTTGAAAGAGCTTTACTCACATTTGCTAGTATCACCAACTTTTTTTCATTATTCTTACTGTCATTACTTTGCTTATCTATTCCCAAAGACAAACAGGGAGAAGAGGTCACTCAATTTCACATTGAAGTATCCCTGTATGTTAATATATCCCTAAAATACTCTGTCTCTATATATGTATTTTGCTTGCAGTTCTGCCTTCCTGGGTGACTTACCATGATTTATTCTGGGACTAAATTGCTGTGCTTCTAGGGATGTATGTACTATGTATCCCAAAGTGGACTCCTGGATAAATATGTGGAATCTTCCAGTTCTGCCTGAATAAGTTTTGTGCTGAGTGAGAGGGTATGTCCAGTGAAACACAGACAGATGACAGCCAAAGGTAAAGGACCAGTTTATTATGTCCCATTTAAAGATTACAACAAATTTCTTCTGCTCTATTCTTCTTTCCCTTTATTTCACAAATGAACCAAAGTCTGGAAATAAAAATACGCTCTTTGTCTTATCCCTCTGTAATCACTGAAGTCTAATTCCTTGTTCTTTAGCCACAAAAATTACCCCATTCAAGTGATGCTCTGCAGCACACCCAGTACTAATAGGCTCCATTTCACCTATGGGGACACAGGATTTTCTTCTTGTTTCTCTGGTGTTTACTAAATAATTATGTCAGATGCAAAAATGAAAACACATTGTAGAGCATAACCCACTCTTTAAATGCAGCATGTTTGAAATGCCTCCAGCCAGCCTCAGTTTTTGCAGGCTCAAANTCAGTACCTGAGGGGGTCCTACAGAAAGGCAGGGGAAGGAATTTTTAACATAATATCGGATGGGAGGACTAGAAACAATGGATATAAATTAGAGGGGGATAGATTTAGACTAGACATAAGAAAGAAATTCTTTACAGTGAGGGTGGTGAAATACTGGAACAGGTTGCCCAGGGAGGTTGTGGATGCCCCCTCTCTGGAGGTGTTCAAGACCAGGCTGGACAAGGCACTGGGCAGCCTGGTCTAGTGGGAGGTGTCCCTGCCTATGGCAGGGGGGTTGGAACTCGATGATCTTTAAGGTCCCTTCCAACCCAAACTATTCTATGATTCTATGATTCTACTCCTGCCCATATCTCTGGGACACAACCTCCTGCATGGTTTTGACTCTTCCTCAGCCACCAGCCAGTTCACCCCAAACTCCATCTCTGCTGAAGGCAGAAGAACTCTCACAGAAGTGACAACTGAACTCTGGACTGATTTTTACTTAAATCTGTGATGTCTGTTCAGACAACTGACAGTAACACAGGCAAGTTGTTTCACTGCACACATTTTACAAGGCCATTCAAGCGATGCTCTGCAGCACACCCAGTATTAATAGGCTCCAGTTTCACCTATGGGGACACAGGATTTTCTTCTTGTTTCTCTGGTGTTTACTAAATAATTATGTCAGATGCAAAAATGAAAACACATTGTAGAGCATAACCCACTCTTTAAATGCAGCATGTTTGAAATGCCTCCAGCCAGCCTCAGTTTTTGCAGGCTCAAATGCAAAGTGTTGCTATGGGAACAAGACCTTCTCACCACCCAATCCACTGAAGCAAGAGGAGAGGTTTCTTTAAAATAACAAGATTGTGTATATCTGTACTTCAATCACTCAACATGGGACATAGAACAATTGCTTCCAATACCAGAAAGTGGGAAAATATGTTCTGTTCATTGCTCCCCCAAAAATCCAATGAGGGATGAGAGATTTTATTGCAGAATGTGCACAAATTGACAAATCAGTCCCATCTGGCAATGGAATCAAGGAAATAAATGGGTGTGAAACTGCTCAAATCTAGTTAAATCTTTGGGACAGAAAGCTGCAAGAGGTCCTTCAGGAATTTGGAAGAGGGAGTATAGTTACAGAGGGCAAGCCTTAATATGATTGCATGGCTGTCTCCTTTACCCTCCATGCAGGTTGAGACTGGGTTTGTGTGGTGACTTTCTTTGCCATGAGTTGGTACCACATACCCTTAGACAGCAGCTCTGTTGCCTGTCACACTACAGGGATGTCTCTTCTGCTCTCACAAAAGCTACAGCCTGATAGCCCATAGAAACTGAGATAAACATTGGTTTCCTTCAGTGACCGTTATTCTCCGCAGGAGCATGGATCAACCCATCATGGAGCACCATCAGCTCCACTAGGAAAAGGGGCTGTGGATAGAGCTACTTTGTGAGACAAGGTTTGTATCCTGCTCTGCCAAGTCCTTCACAGGGGACTCTGTCATTAGTCTCAATCACTAAATATTTTAATTCAATCACTGTGAGTCAGAGACCTCTGTCCATTGCAAATTAAAAGTAACATAACCTTAACTTGATCCTCTCTTGTCTGGAATGATCTATTAGTCCTTTGGCTTCACTGAGGTTTAACAGACTGTTCAATGACATTAAGTCCAGCCTCTTGTTGGTCTCTGAGCAGAAAATATATTTCCCAAAATTAAAAAAGGGAAAAAAACCCAGTAATTTTGGGGTATTTTTCAGACTAATTACAATTCCATTTATTGCTATATTTCTACACTGTCATATGAGCAAACTTTAATAATAATAACATCCTTTAAAAAATGTTTTAGAATTTGGCTTTCCTGAATGGGAATACTGTAAGTCTTTACTAATGAGTGATTGAACTGTCAGTCTTCACTCCTTGGTAATTATAATGAATGAAAGCATACCCTTATCAGTCTTGGATTCTGTACACATGTCATGCTGCCTCTCTCCTCCAGGAGCTGCCAATTTAATGCTATGAGACAGTCTGTAGATGAGAGGAAAGAGCTGTCTGCTCATAAGGCCCATAATAAAAATAAAATTATACCATGTGCACAAACATAAAATAAAATGTGTCATCCTAGTTATTTTCTTCACACCGAATGTAGATGAATGATCTGTGCTTTGTGGTTCTTGGAGCTATATAGGAAATTATTGTGACAGAAATTATTGAATCAGCTCACATTCAAGTCTAACATAAGCATTATTTAGCTAAACTTTTTTAAATCAGGTGAACCGGATTCAATAGTAAGAGTTAAAGAAGGAAAATTATGATTGATTTGGATTGTGAACAATTCGTGTTTTGTCTACCCTAGTTTAAAAAATATGGGTATAATGAGGAAGCTGGTTGGTATAAGACAACTCTACCAAGACAGTGAATATTGGTTTCAGGGATGAGCATTTCTAATGTAAATATTTCCAATAGGTTGTTGCTTTTGTGTCTAGCCTTGGAGGATTTTGTCTGTCCACTTCTTATGCTGAACTTGTCTGTAGTATGTGCAGAACAGTTGGGAAAAGAGTAGGAGTACATCTTTAAATTAATTTTGCTACTGGGATGCTCATGTGGAGGACATGCAGCCTCAGTTCATGGTGATACATATTGGTTGCCTGGTCTCACCTGCAGAGGTGCCTTGATAATAATAGCAAACCATGCAGCAGTAATTAAAATTTATTAAGGGTTAACATTTTCAATGTTGTATCTTACTGTAATACTTCCAGCTCTCTTGCTATTCAAACTTTTCAAGGTGCACTAATAGCTTGAGCTAATCTCCTGTTCAGAAGTGTCCTTATTATTTCCTGGAAGCTGCCATTCAGGGAAAAAAAGATGCAATTACATACTTATTTACAGTGTCCTTTGTTCCTAGAAATCTGGAAGGTACATGACACTGATCAAGTAATTGTTTCTCTTCCTATCTGAATGAATGCTTCCATGTGTATTAACACTGGGAATTTGATTATAACAGTAAAAATGTAGTATTATTCCTCATTAACAAAGCGAAAAAATCAGGTCAACCTTGCTAAACAGGATGAAGCCACAATTCTGGTACAGCTTTTAAATCACTGTGAAATTAGCTGTTGTGTTCATTCATGGTGATAAGCTCTTCATGTTCTTGTTTTTCAGACAGCTACTTGCCCAATAATTTTCCATACACAAAGCCAAATCCTGATATTATTTATGAACATGTGTTCCAAAGATTCGCAACACCAAGATGTTATGCTGATAGCACTGATTGAGGTAGATATAACACTTCTCACTTGGGAAGTCAATTTAGGACCTTGTCAGATCTAGAGCAGCTCAAGTCAGAATAGAATTGCCACATTCTAAAGAGAAACCCGATAGATTGTACCATTCCTCAGCCTGAGGGAGAGGGAAACACTACAATATATTCTTTCCAGCTCCTGTACCAAAGTACACAGCAACTTCTAAGAGCTCCCCAGCAGATGCCTCATGCATTCCTTAGTCATCATAAAGCAAATCATCTATCCAAAAACATATGTCTGTGTTTGTTCACCTATGAACTCAGAGCGAATGGCCATGAGCAAGCAGAGAAGTCCCAGGAGCACTAGCCAGGCTGACTTAGCTAATGAAGTGCACAGAAACAGCAAACAGACATCATCATAAATTATCCTCAAACTCTCCTTTTGCATGCAGTCATTTCCCTGCATCTAGTGCTTCTCAGACAGCCAGTGACATACGTGGCCTGGATCCTGCAAATGACTAGACTGAGTAGGAAACATGCTCTGTAAACACACTGTTCATTATAGCTCTTCTACCTACTGCCAGATGGATTGATTTAAGAGGATTTATTGCCTACTCACCCTTTTGTGTATTTGAATTAGAAGAGTTAGCAAGCTGCCTAGTAGTCAGAAATCAAGCACTTCAAGCCAGCAAAGGGTTTTAAACTGCCTTTTCTTTTCTGCCTCTATAGGCATAGGGAGTTGAAATTTTACATGGGAATATTTTCACTTGAGCTAATGAAAGATGAAAGAGATCAACTTTTTAAAATAAGCATCACATTTAAAATAGGAGTTGTATTGCAAGTATAGAACTTGTATTGATACACCTGAAGGAAGGGATGCCATCCAGAGGGACCTTGACAGGCTTGAGAGGTGGGCCCAAGCCAACCTCATGAAGTTCAACAAGGCCAAGTGCAAGGTCCTGCACCTGGGTCAAAGCAATCCCAAGCACAGATACAGGCTGGGTGGAGAGTGGTTGAGTGCAGCTCTGAAGGGAAAGACTTGGGTGTGTCAGTTGATGACAAACTCAACATGAGCCAGCAGTGTGCACTCGCAGCCAAGAAGGCCAACCAAATCCTGGGTTGCATCAAGAGGAGTGTAACCAGCAGGTCAAGAGAGGTGATTTTACCCCTCTACTCAGCACTGGTGAGACCCCACCTGGAGTATTGTGTCCAGTTCTGGAGCCCTCAACACAGGAAGGACATTGAGCTGTTGGAGAGGGTCCA
>VZTY01012294.1:106476-125603 GCA_013400935.1 Turnix velox | reverse complement strand
TTCCTGCTGATTAAAGCAGGACGAGCAGCTTTCTGTCCTCTCCAGAAACAGCACTGATGAGATTTTCCAAACTGAGCTACTGAGTCCTAGGCTTGCTGCAACCCAGTGGAACATTTCCTGCCCATTTTCTTGCCATTCTGTGGAACACAAAACTGTTCACTCCCTTAAACCTTTCTGTTCCAGCTGTCAACAAAAAGGCCAAACCACCTCTGAGGCCTCTTACTTCAGCACAGGAAAAGTTACAGCATCCCTCTCTCTCCTCAGAATAGAGAAGCTCATTGCCAGCTGCAATCCAAAATAACCACAGGACAAAGAAGGAAGAGTAATGAGATACGTAGGAAATGCATTAAAAAGAAGTAGAGGCTAAAATTAATGGAGCTAATCACTCTCACCAGGACATGCACAGATGAGTGTTAGCAATGAAGTTCTTCAGCAACATTGGTGGAAATTTGGTTCCTAAGGTCAAATCATCCATCAAGACAGAAGTGTTGAAAGAATCCTTTCTACCTGCACTGCTCAATAGGGCTCAAATTGCTTTTTCAGCTGTGCTTTGTGATCTTGTTGATTTAACACCAGTAGTGCAAGCTCTGGGATGGCTGTTAGGGAACAAAGTAGGTTTTTTATCTCTTGACAGCTTAACTGCAAACATTCAATATATTCAAAACCCTTCCTAGTTGTCTTATACAAGGATTTTTATAAGTCTGGAGATAAGTGATAATTCAGTGCTGACAGAGGGAGCTGCTGGGGAAATCTTATTTAAGATGAGGCAAAATGTTGCACCCAGAAGAGGAAAAGTGAGCAGCCACATGTACACTAAGGTGAGAGCAGAAGGGTGAGGAGTCCCCAGAGCAGAAATCCTCTCGCAGCCCTGTGAAGAGCCCACATCAGAGCTTTTACTCACGATGGCAACTGGCAAGCAGTCTCCCTGTCTTTATCACAACCATTTTCTCCCCCATTCGGTTGAGGTGCTGAAGGAAGTGGGGGGCTGAGCAGGCATCCCACCACATCTGTTATCTACAGACTACACAGAATCCTAGAATCACACAGGTTGGAAGAGATTTGACTCTGACAAGAAGCAACCATATCTCTAGGTACTAGATCTACTGTCTCTCAAGAAAATGTTGCGATGGAGCCTCAACCATTTCCCATGGCAGTCTGTTCCAATGTTTAATAACCCTTTCAGTATAAAAATGCTTCCTCATATCCAGTTTAAACCACCCCTGGCACAGCCTGATGCCCTCTTCTCATGTCCTGTTGCCTGTTACATGGGAGAAGAGACAAATCCCCATCCCTCTACAACCTCCTTTCTGGTTCTTAGAGCTCTCTACAAGATCTCCCCTTAGCTTCCTTTTCTTCAGGCTAAATAACCCCAGCTCCCTCCCCCCAGCCGTTCCTTGTAAGATTTATTCTCAAGCTTCTAAAGACTTTTAAAACTTGGTCACAATACACCAAACAGCCCATCTCAAACCCCTGNCCAGTTTAAACCACCCCTGGCACAGCCTGATGCCCTCTTCTCATGTCCTGTTGCCTGTTACATGGGAGAAGAGACAAATCCCCATCCCTCTACAACCTCCTTTCTGGTTCTTAGAGCTCTCTACAAGATCTCCCCTTAGCTTCCTTTTCTTCAGGCTAAATAACCCCAGCTCCCTCCCCCCAGCCGTTCCTTGTAAGATTTATTCTCAAGCTTCTAAAGACTTTTAAAACTTGGTCACAATACACCAAACAGCCCATCTCAAACCCCTGTGAGAACATCTAATGAACTGCAGTAACAGAGAAGCAGCGAAAGATTTTTTGATGGGGTCAGTCTGCTTAAGGCTCAGCTCCCTCAGAGGGTGAGACAACACGTGATCGTTGTAGCCTTAGAGGTTTTATATTATGCACCAACCACATCGTAACACGGCAATGCATGCATAGTCATGTACAAAGAATTTATGAATAAAAACTATAACCCTTGATTTATAACTTGCCTTATGAATATGCAAAGAGATGGTTTCCTGCAATAGCATGAAAATAGTACATTATTTCCCATGCAGAGACTAGAACAGGGTAATGTTAAAGATAAGAACCCTGTATTTCAAATTCACATATCTTCTGTTGAACAGTACCAATGTGAGAAGTGACTGTCACAGGAACAATTATCCTAAAAACAGTTTGAGAGCTGCTTATGTAAAGACAAGAGCAATTGACAGTATGTGAAAAAGACCAGTACCTTGATGAGATTAAGACTTGTCACATGTTCTGTTCCCTACTTCTTCTCAATGTCTTCTCACTTATTTCTCCCCACTAATTCAATACACTAAACCACATCTGTTATAGGAGGCTTTTATTTTGAACGAAACCAGTCAAAATACAATTTACTCTGACTGCCAAATGTGAGGCAAGTCACATTTTTTGTTGTTTTCATTTGCTAGCTGTTGTAGGTGGGACCCACTCGTGTATCTTCTTGCGAGTAGTAGAGTAAGGTACGTACTGTCCAGGAGTGCCACTCAGATTGAATTTATGGTTCTCCCAAATAAACTTACGAGCAACTGGTGGATGAGTAGTTGGAGGGTCATCCGTCATTGAGTGAAGCCAGCGATGCCTTAAGAGGAAAAAAGTGTTACTAAGGAACATTACATGGTCTATAACAAGCCTTCCTTCTGACCAGCAAGTGTTCTCCTCCGAAGAGACATCAAGTATTTATTTTGGGGGGGGGAGAAATAATTTCAATCCAATATGACTCTGAATTAGATTACAGGATAGTGATTTAAGTAACTACAGAAGCATTAGAATGTTTGTGCACTATAAATAGCATTATAAATAACAGTTTTATCATAAAATTTCCTGTTCAATTGTTACCTTAGTATTTGGGCAGAGTATTTCATTGTTATGTGTTTGTGTGGCCTTAACCAGCCAGACAGGTCAAGGCAGACACTGCAAATGACAAAACCACATGGTTTTGTTTTGTTGTCTGAGTGGTTTTGTTTTTTAATGTTTGAGGATTTGGTTTGGTTTGGTTTTTATTTACCAGAAGACTATGCTGCACAATTTCAATACCATCTCCAATGCATTTATGAGGCTACTATTTGGGATATGGATAAATGATGCAAGTTTGCATAAAACAATCATACAAATGTTTACTGACTACACAAGAAAATTACTAACAATGATAAGTAAAAGGGTAATTGCCAAGTGATTATCTTTTAGCTATAAATGTCAATTCTCCCTTGTGCAAACAAAATTAATGATCAAGCAAACTGTTTTCCATACCAATTTACTGAAACACTACAGCATGGATAAATTGAATTGATTTCATCCCTTTTCTATTTCAATGCCCAAAGCAACTTTCAAACCTGAATAACATTTGAATGATCTGCCAGTTTACATGTACTTCATCCTGCTTGCACAGTTATAACAGAGGGGAGGTTATGACTTTTTTGCAGGCTTATGTATTTTTATTGAGGTAGAATTAAATAAGCTTCCACTAATCAGCTTTTGCTAAAAACCTGACCATCATCTCTTAAAATAGGAAGTGTTCTATTCCAGCTGTTATCAGAAAACCTAAAAATTGCGTCTTTCTGCTTTTAGCAACAAATCCAGCACACTTCACTGATCCAGCAAAAAAACCCACAGTAACAGCAGTGAGAAATAGACAAACAACTACATTCCAAGTCTGAAAAGCTCTATAGAAGGTTGATTATTTTTTCAGTCAAATGGCTCCTAGACATTTATTTCAGAAGAACACAATCTCATAACTTGCAACATAATTTTAGCACAAAAATCTCACTTGAAAAAGTGTCAGCCATATGTTCATTTTTTAATCAGGAAAAAAACTCCCAAGCAAATCAAAACAAAAACTCCACATGAAAGCCACATGTTGTAGGACTAAAGACTGTCAAGAATAAACCTAATGGAATCATAATATCCTTTAAAAGTAAGAAGGAAGTCTTTTTAGGGACAAAAATCAGGCTCCTATGGGAAAAGCAAATTACTTAAGTTTGAAAATTATCTGTTTGAACATACATGTTGAGATGAAGTGATCAAATTTAACACAGATGGGAGAGAGATCCCTCTCCTCCTTCCCTTACTCTAATCATCAATATCATTTAACTTGGAAGACAGGAAACAGAATCATTTAACTCTGTCATATAAACTATTGCTTTGCAGTTTTTCTAAGACTAAATCTGTGAAGTCTTAAAATACAATATTTTGTAACATACATTTGCTTTCAGGATTGACGTTCAATCAATCAATCAATACAATATCAGACTCAAAAATTAAATCAAATAGAAAAAACAATCATTAAATACCATTTTCTCCTTAGAAACTAGAAATAAAATTGTTCAGCTATGCAATGTGTCAGTACAGGCACAGGTACCAAAATACCTGAAGAGATTTCAAAAGTCTATGGAGAACTGCATCCACTACTAAGTTCACTCTTATTCAAGAGTTTCAGAACTTAAGCCTGATCACAATAGATTGCCCCCTGAAGTCAAACATACAACTTACAAACGCATTTAGATTTGCAAAATTCTCTGAAACAAAAGCTCCCACTCTCCACTTAAGCAAAATATGTAAAATCTTAATGACTTTATTTTGGGAAGACTTTTTCCCCTTTAAAGGGAAATCTCCCTTTAAAGAGTCAATTGAAACCCTGATGTCTCAGAGACTCTACTCCCAGATGCTCAACAAAAACTTTACATGCACTAGATTGAACAGCATGAATAAAGAGATTTGATGTCTTGCAGATGGCCAGATTTCTATACAAAATCTGCCTATAAATCTTTGCATGGAAAAACAGGATTCAAAAGCAATTAAGGACTTAAAACCTACACAGTAGAAAATTTACACAGAGCAAAGGAAATGAGGAGGACAGAAGCTCTGATGAGGCTGAAGCACGTTCTCAATCACAGAGCAGATTTACTGCCAACCAGACTGCAAAGCCCCCAGACTTTTCCGTGGGGAAACAGATAAAAGACACCTCAAAACATCTTTAAATGCTCTGGAAACTATGGAGAGTTTTCTTCCAAGTCTTATACAAATATTTAAAAGCAAATAGATGTCAAACTAAAGCTACAAGGGACAGGAGCCAATTATATGATGTACAAGCTGTCAAACAAGAACTGATGCTAAACAAACTCCATAGGTACTACCACATGGGCATGAGCAAGGTTCAGGCACCATCTAAGTAAACTCAAGATGTTTGCCAATTTGGACACATCCACTCTCTTCAACAAGACAACAATGCTGCAGTAAGACAAGAGAGAAGTGAAGACGTGCATTGTGGTCAAAGGGCAGAGAATAATGCAGTGAGAAGGAAAAAGTGTGCTTGTTTACACACGGGAGATAACTTTGATTTCTCATACAAGCTATGATATCATTGGATAGTAGTATGGCAGCTCCCCCCATTCATGTGAAAACACCAACACTACCATCATGTCATTATAGAATCCACAAATTTTTCCTGAAGCTACTGAAAGGATGGAAATTTTATCCCTCCCCCCTTTCTTTTACATTATTTTTTTCTATTTTGTTTTCCTTGGAAGCAGACTTAAGAATCAAAAGTACTGTACATTTCTTCCTATGTTTTAGTATGTTGGCACTTGAAGTTTGAGATGCTGCCTGCACTCCTCCCTCCTTCAGTTGTCAGGTGAACTAACAAGGAGGATGCAGATTATTAAACTGAAGTTAAATTTGAAATATTTGATTGTATGAATTCAGCACCCGTGAAGCTCCTTCCAAAGATGGCAGATGTGCACCACAAGAAAATAAACATCAAAGAACAGAATGGGCATTACATACATAGACAGTGCTGGCAAAATGAAGTGCCCCGGCAAAAGGAGGAAACTATGATCAAATTACAGTCCCTCTTTCCACATGACATATCATATAAAAAGAGAATCCTGATTACTGAATAGCAGATAGGTGCCTATGTCTGAAATAAGCAGACCCACAGGGAACTTTGGCATGAGATGGGAATGTGACCTGAAATTCAAGTCTGATCTAAGAAAAGCAGGGGAGAAAAAAATGCTACTCTTTCCCCTAATCCCAAACAGATTAAGGACAGTGAGACACTCAGTCCTCTTCCCTGACCTTGTTTCAGTGCAACAACCCCTTAATTGTGAGAGCTGAAGAATCTACAAATACAATTCCAGCAGATGCCTCCTTAATTTGTTATGGAGTAGCTGCAGTACTGACTTGCTCATCTTCCCAAACCAAGTTATGTCAGTGAAAATGGGTAAAAATTTTAGTGGTAAGGATAGAAAAAAAAAAAAATAGCAAAGTAACAGCCAACATATACAGCATCCTAGCCCTTTTCTGTTCATCTTGTCAAATTATCAGTGCATACTGATTACTGATAATGGCTGTGGATTAAGAAGTGTTCCAGCATTGCCTTAGACTTCTTAAGTTCTGGTCTAGAGAGGATAACAGAAGTATTTTTTCTACATCTGGCTGCTCACTGCTGCTCCAGACTTTACCAAACCATTAAGAAGAAATGACAACTAACAAGGAAAAATGGAAGACCAGCTTCACCTGCTCAATGCTTTTTGACTGTCAGGATGGTGAGCAATATAATGTTTTAAATGCAGTGCAAAATTAAAAGTAACAAACCTGAAATCTTTGGTCATATATAAGATAGAAGTGTCCAAGAAAATTTAAGTAACATAATTTTTTTTGTTTTTTCTTTTAAACCTGCTTTGGAATACAAGAAAATATGTAGGCAATTACACAATTGGTATCTGTCTACATTATTAAGCTAAATGGTTTACCATTCAGGAGGCACCATACTTCCATCAACTTCCCAAAATGTATTTTTGCCATTCATTTCATCAGTGTAGATGACCCATCTGTGTCGACCTTGAATAAACAATAAAAATATCTTATTAGCTCAAAAAGAAAAATTTTATATAAAGTGTAGAATCCATTAAAAAGTATTTTGAATAAAAGTACCTACCATTGTGGGCACTTATTTCAAAGTCAGTACAACTTCTATTTTTCTAAGCCTTATGTCTTCTCAATCCCCTGTATTTTAACATGGCAAAATATAACACTCTCTCAATGAAGCAAATATTGTATAACAGGAAATATGAACTTACAGAATTTTCAGGCAGAGAAAGAGCTTTGGGAATTTTTCCCCTCCCATTAAGAATCATCTTTTCCAAAAGCTCACTGCCCTTAATAACCTAAGATTAAACTAAGTTTCAGCCACATAAAACTAATACACAATGTTTATCAACAATTGCTTTCCCCAGGTACCCTACAAGTTAACCTACAGCAGAAAGAGCTTGGCTTGACCAGCACATCAGTTACTTACATGTTACCTTCATCGTCCAATGTGCTACCTTTTTAAATACAACACAAATATTACTTTAAATCTTCTTACTAAAGGTAATAGGAATTTTAAGCTAACCTGTTGCTCTTTGCCCTGAAGTAATCATCTAAGGAAGTACAACCGTGAGGAAGTTCTAAAGACAGTTCCCTGTCTCCCTCTACCTGTTAACTCACTAGTTTTTAGCTCAAGGACCAAATTCAGCTCTCAATCACATTATCATGCAGGCAAACCTACCTGGAAAGCACACAACTAGCTTAGATTTATGCCACGTTCATTATGCCAGATTGAATATGTTTGCAAATGAACTGAGGGATGCAGCAAAGAGACAGAAGATGTCAAAGCATTTTTATGGGCACCCTCTCCAAGACACACAAGTCAAGTGTGAGAAAGCTGGGCAGACAATAAGTTCTATTTAACCTCCAGAAATCAATCTATGAAGCTGGACTGTCAGTCAGGAGATGTTTACATTAGCACACATACCAAAGAAGTTTCTTTTGTCTTCATAGTACTTGTTTCCATATTTGTCAGTTCCTACCAGTGTACCAGTCTTCAAGTCGTTGACCCTGTGAATTCCCAAAACAGTTTCAATTGATATCACCTTTGAATGAAGCTGTGATGGAGGTTTCTTAGAGGTTGGTGAGAATCTATAATGAAAATTCTAAAACACGTATATGGAAAGCTATTAAAAAACCAACAAACACTCATGCTTAAGGACTGCAAAAGATAGTGACCAACTCAAGAGAAAGAGGAGCTGTTTCACTGCTCTTTCTTCTTTCTTCCCCTCCCCTTCTTTTAAGAGTTCTTACAAGGGTTTGTCCTGACTTCATGGCCTGAGTCTTGATATCAAACACTAAGATGTATTTATGGCTTCCAGAGGACATTTTCACTTAGCATTGAGCAGGGAGGATGTTTCCAAGTATACAGGCTCGTAAAAATTTGACACCTATTGCATAAAATCTGTTTCAGGCTCCTTAGTGAGAAGTAGAGAAAAAAACAGGAAATTCAGGACAAAACCCTTGTAGAGAAAGACCTGGGTAAATAATTTTCACAAGTTACCAGTAGCTACTTCTTAACCATGTAATTTGTTGCAAGAAAGATACATCCTGAGTACCTCTAAGTGACAAGTCTATTCCTTGAGTAGGGATGCAGGACTCGATGGCCAGAAAAACTTGTATGGTTATGAGGATCAGGTGTGATTCTCCACCTAGCACATCTCTCTTCTAACTTTGGACTTCTGAAAGTAAAAGGAGAGAGTCACCTCCAACCTTGCTCCCTTTTCTGCATAGTAGAAGAACACAACCTGTGACCTTTGATTCACAAAAGCTCCCTGACAAGACATTCATGCTTAGGAAGAGACACTTGGGTGAAGCCAAATAATCAAACGGGAACTCTATGCTTTTATTTCCCCAGCTCCATTCCTTCTTGAGAACTGCCAGTGTAATAGCTACAGTCTCAGAAGTAGAGAAAACCACTTCAAGGCAGGAGATGGGGGTAGGGAGAGGTGTGTGTGTGAAGAGGACAGGAAACAATAATAGAGAACTGGAGCACCTCCATTCTGAGGACAGGCTGAAGGAGCTGGGTTAGTTAAGCCTGGAAAAGAGAAGGCTGGGGGGACCTCATAGTAGCATATCAACACCTGAACAGGACCTACAGAAAGGCTGGGGTACAACTTCTTAGTAGGGTACAGGATGGCAGGACTAGGAGTAATGGTTGCAAATTGGAAGAGGGTAGATTTTAGCTGGACCTAAGAATGAAGTTCTTCACTGTGAGGGTGGTGAAACACTGCAACAGGTTGCCCAGAGAGGTTGTGGATGCCCCCACTCTGGCCAGGCTGGATGAGGCACTGAGCAACCTGATCTAGTGACAGGGGCGGTGGAACTAGATGATCTTTAACGTCCCTTCCAATCCAAACCATTCTATGATTCTATAATAGTAAAATACTAGCTGGGGAAATCATGTATTGTCTTGGTTTACACTGACAGATGGAAGGTCTTTCTGAGCTGCATTCTACAGTGGAGACATAAAAGCCAGAAGTTCCCTGTCACCTTCCCAATATTAAGTAAAAAAAAAAAGGTTTTGGGCAATGGTCTGCAACATTCACTGTACCCCTCAGAAATGTTCTATTATTTTACCAAGACCAGCTACAAAGATAAGCCAGGTTAGTGACACTGCTGAATTTGGATCATGGATCATTCAGAGTTCTACCCTATCTTTCATAAAATCTGAATAAGAGCTCCTTAGGAAGTTTGCCGCTGCTCCTGTTTGGGAGAAGCTTCAGGGGCACTGGGTCACAATTCAAAAATCATTCTTCACAAGGTTGAGCTGAGAAGTGAATGGGGGAAAAAAATAAAACAGTACACAAGTTTCACGTGGACTGGAAGATGGTTTTAGACTTGGGGGCCTAGGTACCCTGATATATTTCAGACTGTAAAATCAGGTAGAGTTTTTAATTAAGTAGTGTTCTCATTAGCCTAATGAGAACTTAGAGAATATCTTTATTAGCTAAGCATCTATCTTTTTAACTCAACAGAACCTTTGTTAGCTTCATGAGAATTTGGCCTAAAATTATGTCTTTGTTAATTAAGCATTCATCATGCCAATGTCCAGGCAGGAGGCCGTAAGACTCAGGTATAATGAAGGGAGTATTGCTCATACACCTTATCAGGGTGAGATGTAGCTGGCCTAATGGTCATCATGCTAGACCACTGACAAGATGAAACACAGCTGGTATGAGTGAAGGCCATCCTGCTGGAATGCAGACAAAGCACCAGGCAAAGCAACTTCAATGGCCAGAGCTTCACAGGTCAAACATGGGACACAGTGAGCAAGAGGCGAAGATACAGTAAAAGACCCCCAAAGACTGCTGACAACCACCCTAGATCTGACTAGGCATGCTCAAATGGGAAGACACTTATGATTTCCCATAACTGTAATGATACTCCTTGACAATAATGAATATGCAATGAACAAACTCCAATATATACTGGGGAGAGACAGACATGAAGTGCCAACAACTTGAGGAAACTCCTCTGTTGTACCCAGCACTGTAATAAAGAATGGCTGCTTTCTAATAGAAAATTCTGTTTTAGAAAGTTTCTCTACAGGTCAATTTTCAGTATCACACAGGCACAACTGAAAGAAAAGGCAGTGCGTAATTCTGTGGAAAAGGCCACCGGGACTAGAGGGCATCCAGAGCTGAGCAGAGGTCAAGGGAGACAACCAAGCCAAGGACCAGCAGATGGATGGTTCAAAACATTAAAGAATTACAACAGGTGGTGAATCAGACGAATTAATTCTCTGGATCCCCGCAGCGGGCAATCCGAGCAAGCCGCCACCAACTTGAGGTGGTCAATGGCGAACGGCCTCTTGGAGGCCGGGCCAGGAAGAAGGGCTGAGGCGGCGCGCCGGCAGCGCACGGGGGGTCTCCTCCCGGGACCCGGCCCGACACAGCCCTCCGACCACCCTGGCGCGGCGGTGAGAGGCGGCGGCCACTCCACCCACGCCGTTCCGTCCCCTCCTGTCTCTCAATTCCGCTCGCTGAGGGCAGGGTGCCCGCCCGCCAAGGTGACCCTGAGGGTGGTGAATGGGGAGCGGGGAGATCCCCGCCGTCCGCTGCCGGCGTGCCGGGCGCCCCGTTACCTCAGCAGCTGCAGTAGGGCGCCGCGGACGCCGCCGTGGCCGCCGAGGTGCTTCATGGCCCGCTTCATCACCTGCACGTACTCCGCCATTTTGGGGCGGTGCGCCCGACTCCAGACGCCGCCGCCGTTCCGCCCCGCCTCCCTTCCCTCCCCTTCCTGGGACATCACCGTCTCGTCCTGAAGGAGGGCGGCAAGATGGAGGCGTTGTCTCGTCGTCCACTCGCTAGGTGGTTGCCCACTCCACCATAGCCGGCGGGACCGGCGGCTGCTGGTCGTGGCTGAGCAGGATGCGGGGGGCTGGGCCGGTTGAAGTAGAGGGCCGCCGTGGCTCTCCCTGCCCTGCCCGTGAGAACAGCCGGGAAGGAAGATTTACAGCCCTCCAGGATGCCAGGTGTTACTCCTGATCCTGCCTCAGCCTAAAGTGAGTCCTGGTGATGAGGATTATGGTTCCAATGAGGAGTGCAGCTCCTGTTGTCTATGTTAACTCTCCCATGGAGAGCAAGCAGATGCCCTTGTACATCAATCAGTGCATCAGGCTGTAGGTGCAAAACTCAACCCCCATCTTCACAAATCTGCATGTCCCTGTCTGTTAGCAATTGCATCAACTTTCTGCTGGAGCAGGATCCCTCTTGAATAGGGTCCTGGTATTCCAGGTGCCACCTCGCCCCTGGGCTGGCAGACTACACCCTTCACGTTTAACAGTGAGATCCCTCTTCTGCCCTTTGTTAAGGTTGCTGAAGGGTATCTACTGCTGAAAACAAGGGTTTTGCCTTCAAATCTGCATAGTCTAGATCTATAAAAAGAGTACTTGGCTAGTGCTCAAATGTGAAGATCATCAAGATGAGACTCAAGAATAGGGAGCACTTACCCTCCAAGCCAAGCAGGGCTGTTCTCAGGAGTGTGTTAACACAAGAATTTTTACACATACGAAGAAAACCAGAGCAGCTTGTGAGAGATCAGGGTCATATGATGAAATACTGATGTTATTTGGAGTTATATGATAGAGGTATTCAGAGGAAAGGGAAGACTGGGTGCTAGGAAAGTTTGCTGAGTAGAGGGAAAAAGAGAGATTCCACCAGGAAATAAAAGTGGAGAGCTGTATTTCATTCAAAGAAAAAAACCCTGTATATAAAACCATATTCTAACTTTCAAACTAAAACTGATCCATCATGAATCAAATACTAATTTCCAAATATATAATATTGCATTATATGACATAAAGATCTGTGGATCAGGATCTGTTACAATACATATTTCTAGGAAGGGTTTTAAAAAGCAAAAAATTGGTAACTTAGTTTTATAATAAATTATTACATTTTCAAATCAATTGACCAAAAAGTAGGAAACATGAACAGAAAAAAAGGGTTAGGAGCAACAAAAGGTTAGCAAACAGCAAGATACTGCAGGTATTACAAGTCCCAGAGACTGAATATAATTTGCAATATCACACTGTGAACAAAAATATGAAAGATCCACAAACTCTCTCTAATAATATAAACTGTTTTAGGACTCTAAGTCAATTAAAAAAAAAAAATCACTAAGTAACAGGCTACTGCAATTGTGTCCTATAATAAAAAGCTACAATTTATTCTTAAAAATGCAGCCAAAATAGAAGTTCCTTTTTTAAAGGATGTTAAAATGTCTAAAATTGTTTTTCACATTATTTACATTAAAATTATTTTTCTTTCTCAGAACATGGAAAATTTAAAAGCTGTTGAAATGAAACTTGTCCTTTCAATGGCAAAGACACTTCTTATTTTTGCCTTATAAATGCCACAGTTTCATTAAATCCTGATTTGGTATGAGAACTGTCAGACTGCTGAAGATCAAAGTTGAAGAATAAATTAAAGGTGAAAGGAAGAAGTCACAAAAATAATGAGATATTTTAACATCCATGGTGGAGTGGATCTTCAGTAGTNAGCTTGTGAGAGATCAGGGTCATATGATGAAATACTGATGTTATTTGGAGTTATATGATAGAGGTATTCAGAGGAAAGGGAAGACTGGGTGCTAGGAAAGTTTGCTGAGTAGAGGGAAAAAGAGAGATTCCACCAGGAAATAAAAGTGGAGAGCTGTATTTCATTCAAAGAAAAAAACCCTGTATATAAAACCATATTCTAACTTTCAAACTAAAACTGATCCATCATGAATCAAATACTAATTTCCAAATATATAATATTGCATTATATGACATAAAGATCTGTGATCAGGATCTGTTACAATACATATTTCTAGGAAGGGTTTTAAAAAGCAAAAAAATTGGTCAGATAGATTTATAATAAATTATTACATTTTCAAATCAATTGACCAAAAAGTAGGAAACATGAACAGAAAAAAAGGGTTAGTAGCAACAAAGGTTAGCAAACAGCAAGATACTGCAGGTATTACAAGTCCCAGAGACTGAATATAATTTGCAATATCACACTGTGAACAAAAATATGAAAGATCCACAAACTCTCTCTAATAATATAAACTGTTTTAGGACTCTAAGTCAATTAAAAAAAAAAAATCACTAAGTAACAGGCTACTGCAATTGTGTCCTATAATAAAAAGCTACAATTTATTCTTAAAAATGCAGCCAAAATAGAAGTTCCTTTTTTAAAGGATGTTAAAATGTCTAAAATTGTTTTTCACATTATTTACATTAAAATTATTTTTCTTTCTCAGAACATGGAAAATTTAAAAGCTGTTGAAATGAAACTTGTCCTTTCAATGGCAAAGACACTTCTTATTTTTGCCTTATAAATGCCACAGTTTCATTAAATCCTGATTTGGTATGAGAACTGTCAGACTGCTGAAGATCAAAGTTGAAGAATAAATTAAAGGTGAAAGGAAGAAGTCACAAAAATGATGAGATATTTTAACATCCATGGTGGAGTGGATCTTCAGTAGTCACATTTCTGCAGCTGATTAACTGTGTTACTGAACAGCATGAAAGAAATCAGTAATATTAGCCAGCCTTTCACTCAGTAGCAAAGAATATTTATTCACAAGACTTCAAATAACAACAAATCACACAAGTGAGATGTGAGATCATGTAATCATAAAAAACAGCTGTTAGAAACACTAAGAGCCTGAGCTGAAGGTAGCATAGTATGCTCCATTTTACTGAGCTGCGATTACTTTTTAAAAAAAATCCAAAAAACAAACCCCCAGAATTTCTGTGAGCCTTTCCATGAGCTTTTTCTCTGTTTTCAGATGACTGCAATGGTTAGCATCCAGAAATTGGGGGGAAAAAAATAAAAAATGTTCATCCCTGTATCAAGTTACCCGTTTTAAACCCTCCATTCCTGAGAAAGACAGTTATGCCTCATTCCTTACCAAAAGCATGAATTTTGTAGTTTAAAAATGACTAATGAAATTTTTAGAAAATGATTAATGAAAAATCTTGATGAGCAGAGTACCACTGAGAATTGTAGAATTGTAGTCATTATGAATACAAGAAAAATGACACTTGCAGGCCGAGCAAGTCACCCCTACCTTTACACCATTACGGAATGTATGATGAAAATTTTTTATGATGAAAAAGTATAAGAAAACCTGAGGGGGAAAAAAAAAAGGTTACTTACCAGTAGTCCTCTTTGCAGTGCACTGTATGAATGCATACAATGTAAGTCATATGTATGTCACTGCTCTATAGAGGACCAAAGGCGGGGTATCCAAGACCAAAAAATTGAGGTGTTTTGGCCTTCAAAATATTGTATCTTCTCTCCCTTTCCCTTGACAGTTATAACATCCCATCAGCTACACATAGTGAGGGAGAAAGGTATATGGACAGCACACAGGGAGCCAGTATCTCTTTAAGATAAGCAGCATTTCTTTATGTGCATACCCACCTACATGGCCACGGGCAGCTAATTAAGCCTCAGTCTATTGGCATAGACTTCCTGGTTCTTTGGTTAAGGATTTGTTGTACTATTTGCCCAGTTTGCAATGACATTAAACAGCAAAAGCCTCAAATGTAGTGTGGGTATATTCTGATTACTGATAGTGACTCATCCACACTGAGAGAATTACCATTATTTAGTGTGGAAATGGTTATTCCGTTTGATTTCTCAGCTGGTCAACAAAACTAGATTAAAGACAATCTGCAACTGTTTGTCCCATGCAAATCAGAATACAAGATTAATTTACTACACAGCATATGAAGGGAAATCTCAGACCTGAGAATGCAGGACTGAAAAACATTGGATAGGTATATTACCTGATCCTGCAGAAATCCCAGATGAAGTCCTAGGAAGCTGCCAGGAAAAGAATAGTAAAAAGCATGGGAGGGGAAAGTAAGCCATCAGAATTTAGATCTTCTGTTGCCCAGCAGAGATAATGGGCATTGAAAAGAACAGCAAGGACTCGTTTCAAACACCTTAGTTTAAGCAACCTGATGGGAAGCATGACCAAGATTCTTGTATTTTTGAGTTGATACATCTGAAATAGCCATGAGCCAGTGGTAATGGCTGTCCACATGTTACTAACTTGTATTCAAACAGACTAGGACACAAAGAGAAAGCAGGAACAGAAATATAGAGAAAATAAGGTTCTAATACCAGCTCTTCCAAAACAGTGCTCTGAGAAAAAAAAACGTAAAAAAACAGGCCAAAAAAGAAGCATACTGGCTATGGAAAGGCAGTTAAATACCTGTCGAGGACTACAAGAACCTTCTTAGGGCATGCAGAAATGCAGTCAAGAAGGCTAAGGCTCAGCTAGAATTTGAATCTAGATGTCAAGAACAAGTTCTTAAAATGCAGAAGCACAGGGAAGAGACAGACCTAACAGAGCAGGTAAACTACCCACTAATAATGCTGACAAGGCAGAGGGAGTATTCTCTTGCATCAACAAATCAGTCAGTACTAACCCTTTGCTGCTTCACTTTTCATCAACCGCATCAACACATCAGAGTATTTTAAAATTTGAACCTCCTCTGCACTCATAATGGTGTCCAGCACTTCACTCACCAAGAAACAAATCTCTCTTCAAAACAACAAGAAAACCTAAGTTTGATTAGGTTTGTAATTTGGTCTTGTATCCATGGAAACACTGGCCTTTCCAGGATATTTGATCATGTATTTTCCATTTGATCAGTGAGAAAGAGCTAGTAGCAAAACACTGAAAACACAACTCAGAGAGGAAAGTTAATTTATTTGTCTAAAACAACAAACTAAGTTGAGATACCTTAGTTCATTCAAAACTTCTTCAGTTTCTTCACAAGCCTGGACTCCATAAACAAATATTGCAAGTTCATCTATCTACAAAAATAGGATGGACAATTCTTGACTTTTGTCAGATATCAGGTTAGTTTACAAGTCCTTGAAGATCAGATAAGGAAGCAATCTTATACTCCTTGAAACACTCCACCACATTTCCCATAGGTACTGGAAAGGAGGAATATTAGCCTTCTTTGGAAAGGTGCATGGGAAGGTTTATTGCCATCTCTTGGAGACAGGGTATGCATTTACATCACCATGACTGCCATGGTACAGAATCCTTGACTGCTACTTTTATACGGCGTGACCAATTATCTGAGAGTTATAGTCCGCTGTCTCCATTCGCAGAATATATGGGATGATGCTATCAATCTGAACATTGCCAATGAGTCCAGCAAAGAAGAGCTCTTCAGTGATGGCAGCACTCATCAGCCTAAGAGCAGGCAATCGGAGAAGAAGTCTAGACAATCTGGAAAGTAAATTTGGAAAAAATATGTTACTTCTTGTCAGAGATTTCAGTGTTATTCACAATCATGTTAACAGTAAGAGAGAGAAAAATGAACAAAGTGCAATACAGGTCAAAATTTGATATAACTAATTAATGAAAGACGTAAATATTTAAATCAGGAGATTATTATGTTCATTCACATCTTCAACAGCAAAAAAAATGTGGTTATGCCTGTCAATTACATGATCTATATAACATTTGCACTTAGACTAAATAATAAAATATTCCAAGTATGTGCAATACAAAATGAAAACACTAAAAGTATTTTCTTTCAATATTAATTAATAATAAATTAACAGATTAATAATACAATACATATGAGCACAGGCATAGTATCTGAAATAATTGAAAGGTAATTTCTTATCTTTAGGAGCTAAGGAGAAAATATACATATTTACTCCAAGAAATACTGCACCAAAACAGTGTTATCGATGCTCTGGAGAGAGCATCAATCAAGTAAGCATGTAATTTTACAGACCTGTAGGTATCATCTGGATATGCTTTTGTTACGTAGTCTTGGAACTCCATGTAAGCCTTTTCTTGAAATTTCTCAATCTGTACCACATTTTCTAGACCTGGATGATCTGAAAAAAAAAACCAAAAACCAAACACCAAAACACTCTACATTACACTTGCTTCATATAATATGTACTAAAATCCATACAGATTGTCTATTTGGAAGCATAATTAAAATCATTATTTGGTACCTGTAGCAACTTCTAGTGGTAGTTCTAGTGGTAGACTCTGCTTTAATTCCTTATATTTCTTTTTTTGATGGTTATGTTTTACTTAGTTTTTTTATAAAGACAACCTGACCTTTTTAAGAGTTCAAATAAATGATTCCCTGTCAATCTTGATGATATAGCTCTGTTCCCTGTGCAACAGTAGAACAGCACTAAATCAATATACTCACATTAATTGGAATATTTTAAAGTTAAGATCAGTGGGAAAAGCAGAATAAGAGGATAAAAAACATTTTTTCCCTAGAACTGTAGAAGATATGTAGCAGATAATTCTTTTTCAACTGCTTGGTGTTAAATTTTCAAAATTTTTTAGCAGTGATTGAAACACTTGAAATCTAAATCCTGCTAAAATTAAAGAATATTAACTGAAGAATATTAAGAATATTAACTGAAGAATGAAGAATATTAACCTGACTGCCATGACACATTTGGAAATTATCTGGTATTTCTGAACACTTTTACATGTGGAGAGGACAAGAAAGTATGTGAGCTAAAGAAAAGTAATGTCAATCACATAACTGGATATAGTCTTTTCCCAAGATAGTTTTCCTTTTACCTTTTGTGTTGTGAGATCTAATCAGAAGACAAATTGATTTCAGGCTGAAAAAATAAGTAAATACTACTTTGCAAATGTAAGGTTCCTCAAGACATATTTTGTGGTTGTCTATGAAAACCTGCTTAAAATTTAAATTTAGAAGAGTCCAAGTTCCAGAGTTTCTCAGCTGTTTCTACTGAAAGGGTGAGCTGTAACTGAATGGCAAGTTCTCAGACCTAATAAATCTACAGAACTGATTTGGTTCTACATATTAAAAATCCAGCTTCAGTCCACCTCAGCTGGATGGACAAGAGCAACACTTCTGATCCTCAGAGTAATTACCCCCAAAAGGAGACAAAGAATTAAAAGCAATAAAGCAGTAAGATCCCTGTGCAACAGTAGAACAACAGATAAAACTTAAGTCTCCAACCATTTAGTAAAGCATTAACCCTCCTCTTCCTGTAGTCCCCATTACACACCTTCAAAGATTCCTCACAAGCAAGGCAGAAAGTCTAAAGGTAGCTCTAACTACATATGATGTAGGCAGAAGTTGTAAGGCAAAAAAAGAGCACAAAGTTCTCCATTTGGAATAATTACATACCAGGACTGAAGAGGACAATTGCTTTCAAATATGCATATTCGTATCCATCTAGGCAAAGCTTAACCATGCTGTTACAGAACTCCTGCAATTTGAAGATATGCTCCATCACTAGTTTTCCTCTGTCCGTTGGCAGCTTATCTAAGTCAATACATGTATAAAATATAAAACCACCAAGTCAAACACATATGCAAACAATGTGGTCACAACGAGTATTTTAAAATACTGTTTTCTTTTAGATTCTAACTGGGGGAAATCTACTGTCTATATATAAACTCACATGCTAGGTCTGAATAATCTTCACATTTCACACCAACAATTACGGACTATAACAACCTCTCTCACCCTCCATCCCCTCACACTGTACAATTAGGTATCTTCCACTGGGACCAGTGCTATTTAACATCTTTGTAGGAGATATGGACAGTGGGATCGAGTGCACCCTCAGCAAGTTTGCAGATGACACCAAGCTGTGTGGTGCAGTTGATACACCTGAAGGTAGGGATGCCATCCAGAGGGACCTTGACAGGCTTGAGAGGTGGGCCCAAGCCAACCTCATGAAGTTCAACAAGGCCAAGTGCAAGGTCCTGCA
>VZTY01012294.1:93888-106101 GCA_013400935.1 Turnix velox | reverse complement strand
GGGTGGTGAAGCACTGGAACAGGTTGCCCAGGGAGGTTGTGGATGCCCCCTCTCTGGAGGTGTTCAAGACTAGGCTGGACAGGGCACTGGGCAGCCTGGTCTAGTGGGAGGTGTCCCTGCCTATGGCAGAGGGGTTGGATCTCGATGCTCACTCAGCTGCTCACAAGTATGAGCATCAAGGACAAGTGGAGTCATTGTTTATACCCTTGATACAGAAGAATGAAATTCACAGCACATTTGTGTTCTTAACATTGATGCTGCCTGAAGCACTCCTTATTTTAAGCTGATGCATACTAACAGACCATCAGAACACTACTAGACGTTACAGAGACACATAATCTAAAAAAAAGGAAATGCTAACCTGTACTAGAAAGATGGGCATATTTTAATTATTTTTTTAATTTTGAGGGAAAGAAGTATTAGCACTTTTACAAAATTGCAAAAAAAATTACATCTTCTGAACTGTTTTTCCTCTTACGATTTTGTTTCAACGCGAACTGCTAAACTCTACAAACAGCAAATTTTCATTAACAACTGAAGGAAAATTTAAAAACTTCTGCCCAGTTCAAAACTTAAAACAAACATGAAGTTATTCCTCAAGTGTTGCGATGCACCCAGCATATGCCTTACCTTGCTGTAAACTGCTGTGAAGGTGATTAACAAATGCAGCTAATATAGTTGCCACATTCATAACTTGTGAACACTGTGCAAGACCAAGTGTAAAAAGTTCATTCCAGCAAGCTTTCACCAATGATATGCTGTTATCCTGTCTATAAAAAAATACAATAATTATACTTCATAAAATCAGACATCAACATTCACACTTACTTTAATTGAAGATTTGAAGAATGTTCATAAAATATTCACCTAATTCAACCATCGCAACCAAAATCAAGCCCTGAATCAGAATTGTTTTTACTTAC
The DNA here is from genome assembly GCA_013400935.1 of Turnix velox. Lineage (NCBI taxonomy): Eukaryota > Metazoa > Chordata > Aves > Charadriiformes > Turnicidae > Turnix > Turnix velox. Next base: position 105,178 of record VZTY01012294.1, on the reverse strand, counting down.
ATGCTAGCATTAAAATACCTGGTTTAGTGACATTTGTAGAAAAGTAATTTTTGTTGTAATGATCTAAAAGAAAAGCATCTCTCACAAAAGAAGCTAAAGTTACACTAATATGTTAAGGCATGTTCCACCCCATTTCCTTAGGATTTAAGTTTCATGCACAGTCAATAACTGTTTTTAATGCTGAAGTTTAAAATTAGTTGTATCAATCCACATTCAAGCCCTTCTGTATTAATAATCTTACTTGGAGAGTGTATCAAGAGCTCAGTACCTCTCAACAGAAATCCTAGCAGTGAGAATTCAAATTCTGGTACTACATTTCACAGTTTTAGCCAATAAATATAAATAAAGTTTAAAAGATGCTCAGGACCTACTGAAGTAGACCAGCATATTGAAACTAGGGTGTCAACTACAAAAATACAGTAGAATGTATTTTTGCAAGAACGTCGATGAAATCTTCATGAAATTTTCTCTCCCTGAGGAGGGAACCACAATTATCTTCTTAACAAAACCATTACAAAGGTTTTGTTTTGGCTTATCATCTCCTTTAAATTACTAGTAATTGCATTTTTAAAGTGAGATGAGTCACCTTTCTAAAAGAAAGTAATGTGCTCAAATAAAAAAAGCTGCATTAATTTTAAACAGATCTCCGCTTGAAAAAAGTTATTATTGAAAAATTTATGAAAAATAAGGAAAACTTAATTATGTTAAATGGTGTTTAAATATCCTTATGGACATGATCTTGACTGGGTCTGTAAATGCTAGAGCAGTTCTTAACTAACACTATTAACACGACCTAGTCCTCCATGTTTTTTATCCTGCTTTTGACAGCCTTCCTGGAAAAAAAGGGAATCTATCACTTTAAAAAGGAATTCTTTTTGCTGCTACAGTCATATGTTATTTTGAGTGAATTCAAGAAATCACTGCAGATGAGAACAGACAAATATGACTTATACTCCATTTGCATAAAAGCTGATACAGTATTTTTATTTGTTTGAAGCGACTTTGACTTCTCAACAAAATCTTGAAAGGAATAAGAATTATTTTTTGGTTACAGCAGCCATCTGTCTTTGGAAAACTCCATGAAATTGAACAACTTAATCCTGAAGGCTTGCTGAATCATGCTCTTAATTATTTATTAAACAGTTATTAAAGGCAGAATTATTACTACTAATTCACCTATAAAGATAACAAAACTAAGGATTCAGAAAGGAGCTGCTTTGTGGTGATGGCCTAGTCAGTATCTTAGTTCAGGGTGCAGCTATTAAAATTAGTAAGTTCTGTTTATTAAAAATTCATTTTAAAAGTATCAGCATGCTGGCATCTCATTGTTACAAACCAACTCTTTCAAAACCCAGTTAAAGCATCTGAATTGGACTGAAGCTGGGAACAGTTCTGATTTAAAAAATTTACATTCACAATGAAGATCTACAAAAGAGTTTTAATGAATAGATTTGTATTTTTAAACGTTCCCAAAGAAGTGGGAAAAAAAAAAAAAAAGAAAAAAATGCACATTCACAATCTGAGTGAATAGAATAACTGAACACTTACCCTAAAGCTTGGAAAGATGGAATGGAACGTGCCCAGTGCATGGACAAGAAAAGCAACCTGGAGGCAGTTTCGCAGATATAGTGAACGTTAAGATATTCAGGCATGGGAGAAGGCATGGTGAGCTGGCAACCAGAAAAAAAAGAAACCATATTTTCTTTTAATAACTAAAATCAATTAATATCATACTAAAATAAGGTGTATACACAAAGGAGAAACTGATAAATACACTTAAGAGTCTCAAAATCTAGTTGCAGATTGAATTAGAATCTGTTAACAAGTGAGAATGTGGATACTGAAGAAATAGTTATTCTACTAAGATCATTATTTGATGTTATTGTGTTAAAATAGTTACAAGTAGGCAACAATAAAAAGATGAGGAAAGTACCCTGAATGCCACATGAGCATCACTGAGTAGTGGCCCCTCTATTTCAACGATGTTCATGCTTGTTTCTCCACCAACCAGCTGTACACTGCCTTCAATGCTGTCAGAGTTCTGGCATGCTGCGCTCTCCCCTGGATTTAATGCTTTTGCAAGAGTATCAAATTCTACGCAAGATCACAACAAAACAGTAAAAGTTAAAAAAAAAAACATAATAAAAACAAGAAAATAAAAAATTAAGAGTCTGCTTCAATTTAGGAGGAAGCTGTACATATTTCACACAGAATCACAGAATGTCAGGGATTGGAAGGAACCTCAAGAGATCATCTAGTCCAATCTAGAGCAGGAACACCTATCCCAGGTCACACAGGAAGGTGTCCAGGTGGATTATGAATGTCTCCAGAGAAGAAGACTCCACAGCCTCTCTGGGCAGCCTGTTCAGTGTTCTGTCACTCTCACTGTGAAAAAGTTTTTTTCTTGTATTTCTGTGGAACCTCCTGTGTTCTAGCTTGTACCCACCGCCCCTTGTCCTATCATTGGAGGTCACTGAGAAGAGCCTGACTCCATCCTCCTGACATTCACCCTCTACATATTTATAAAGATTTATATTTGAAAGCTGTACTTAGGTGACTGTTTCAAAGAAGTAGATTTGGAAAAGAGAAGTCAGTAGCATGCAGTTGTTCCCTGCTGCTCCACCAAACAAAATCCCTAAAAACTCCTACTTGTGGTGGCTCTGAAACAAAAACTAGCAGCAGATTCTGTTCACACCAGTCGCCAACAGACTCACAGTTTTGACACATTGATTGTGCTGTTGAATCACAGTTTGCCTTTCAAGATCTCTTTGGTGATGTTTACTGAGAGCGCTGCTGTCATGAGGGTTTTGAGGACATCAGGCTGCTGCTAAAACAACGCGTGGGTAAATTTTACAGACTTCTGATGCCATGAGGTACGAATGGAACAAGCCTTTTTTTAAAGCAGCGAGTTGTGATTAAGTTACTCAGCCTCATTTGAAAAGATTGTTGAAAAATAGGTAAAAAGACAGCACTCTGATACTATCAGTACCATCCTTAGTATCCTTTGAATGAGGCACTGACTCCTGTGAAGACCAAGGCTCAAGCACAAACATTACGGAAGAGATAACAGTATGAGCACAGATATATTACTCATTATTTTTATGTTGTTATTTCATTGAGGATAAATCTGTGCATTTTGTGTGCATGAACACAACAAAGAAGCAAAACTGATATATCTTTAATCAAAAATACAGATTTGATCACTGCCTAAAAACAGATTACATACTCTGTGAGCAGTGTGAAAAACTTAGGTGCAGAGGTTTGAAAACTTCACAAAAGCCAATTAACAGCTTGTATGTAGAATTGATTCACAATTTATGATACATACTTATTGCCACAGAATATAAAATCACCAATTTAATGCCAAAGTCCAGAGCAGAATTTTGCAACCTCCTCTTCACTAACATGCCAAAAAAAAAATCGAAATGTTTACTACATTTGACGTAACCTTTTACAACCAAATGAAACATCAAAATAAAAGAGCTGCTGGTACTTCCTCAGGCTTGAGAAGGTAAATGAGCTAGTTTTAGACCCTATGCTAGTCTGCACTCCTTGATGTGTAGAAATAAGGGTGACTGGAGTGTGCACAAGTAACCTAAACAGATGTAAGTGGACTGCAGAGATATACCTGGGACATTTGCCACCTCAGGTATATGGAAAGTAGCCATAAAGGGAATGCATTCACGAGTAAGCTCTAGAAATCATATTATTGGTCTCATGCTAGGAAATTGGAATTTCAGGTCCTGTGTGGCTCACTCTCAGCAGCCTTAGGTAGAACAGGTAAACTCAGAAGCTTGGTGACAGCTGCTTTTTAGGAAAAATAGGATCTCTATGGGGCTTTTCATGTAGAAGAGACTAAAGTGTAAGAGAGGAATAGGACCACTCCTTTCCCCAAAAGGTGAATGTCACATGCATCTGCCACATTTCTTATTTATTCTAGCAAAGACTGAATAGGCCAAGTACAAGGTCCTGCAAGTGGAATGGGTCAATCCCTGGTATCACCACACGCCCAGGGATGAAGGGATTAAAAGCAGCTCTATGGAAAAGGATTTGGGGGTCCTGGTGGATGAAAAGCTGAACATGAGCCAACAATATGCATCTGCAACCCATAAAGCAAATGGCATCCCAGGCTGCATCAAAAGAAGCACCCACATAATCGATGAGGAGGATCATAAAGACAATCAGAGAGATGGAGCACCTCTGCTATGTACAAGGACAGGCTGAGGGAGTTGGGGTTGTTCAGCCAGGAGAAGAAAAGGTTCCAGGGAGACATTATTGCAGACTTTCCATACTTAAAGTGGGGCTATAAGAAAGACTGTTAGCAGAGATAGGAGAAGAGGTAATGGCTTTAAACTAAAAGAGGGTAGATTCAGACTACTAGAGATAATGAAGAAATTTTTTATAGTAAGGGTAGTAAAACACTAAAACACGATGCCCAGAGTGAAGGCTCCATCCCTGGAAACATTTAAGGTCAGGTTAGACAAAGCTCTGAGCAACCTGACCTGCTTACTGCAGGGGATTGGGTTAGATGTGACCTTTAAAAGCCCCTTTCAACCAAGACTATTCTATCTTTCTGTGATATTCAGTGAATGTACTTATATTGATGGTGAGAATTCTTAGAGTTTACTGCATAAAACTGCTTTTCAAGCTTTTAAGGCATTAAGGTTACAGGCATTATACTACTCACATAGGTGCTATCTCTAAGAAACAATTTTAGAGTATGATACAAAATACTTCAACTCTTGTACAAGATCTAAGACATGTTGAGGGTGACCAAAAAGTAAGAAAATCAGCTGTGATTTATATTGAGAGTATTTATTTCCAAAATGGAATTTCCTTATGATTTCACTTAGAAGAATCTTGCCAGACATATCTTCTATATGAGCTTAGGTTGTTAATTTTAGTACAGTTAAATTTTTAAGTGTAACATGCTTTACCTTGTAACATCACTACTGGCTTGTTCTTCTTGCTGGAGCTCAGATAATGATGCATCTCCATTACTTAAGCTCTCAATCATAGACAGATCTGTACTGCTTTGTGACATGTCTTTGCATTTACTGAGATTTGCTAATGAAGTCACCACATTCGCCAGTGTACTTAAATCTCCTTGACATGCTTCAACCTAAGGGAAAAGGAGAGGTTTTAACTCTCTCATATCAGCAGAAAATAACTTGTAGCAGAGAAATTTCACTTTTATATAAATGAAAAGTTGAGCATGTGAATAGACCAGTAAGAAAATTCTTGTTTGCAGTATATGAGTAATCAAAACATAATGATTAGACACTGCACGGCTGATAAAATGTAAAATACTTTTACAAGTAATGGCTGGCTGTTTCTTTCAGAAAGAATGCTACAGGTGGCAAACAACTGCTGAAAGAGTATTTATCATCTCTGCTCGCTACTCAGCCACCAGAACTTTCAGATCACACAAGACTATATTTTTAGCATCTTCCTTCCTTCCTTCTCTAAATGAGTCAGTAGTAATAAGGTAGGGGAACATCTGAAAGGAAGGAATGGATAAAAAGTCCTCTTCAGAAGCAAGAAGAAAAGTTAATTTTAGACAGCCTTTTTTGGCTTTTATGCCTTTATTTAACTGTGAGGGAATAAAGTTTCTGAGTAGTGAGCAGCAATTCATAGAGGCAGTAAGGCAGGTTTCCTTCCCTGCCCCACAAAAAAAAAATAGCAAGCAAAGTGTATGAGGACAGCCACAGCTGATAACATCAGCATGTGACATGTCATTCAGCTCACACTGTCACAGTCTGAAGACAGAACCAGAAAAATGAAATGGAATAAACAACTTTGGATGGGGTCCTTTACAGACAGAGCAAGCAAGGGAAAATGCATAAAAAACAGTATGAGGTAATTTAAGAACAGCTACAAAAATAAAAAAGCTTCCAACTGTGCATGTGTAGGAAATTATCACTTGGCTTTGTAACAAAATGGAAACAAAGGAAAATCAGGTCAGAAAGAAGCCTGTTGAAATGCATACTCTTTAGCTTTACAAAAAATTACTGACTTGGGGCAAAAAACCAAACAGCATTTATAAAATGTGATGTGAATATAGGATAAGGTTCAGCAAACATCTCACTTCGTTGACACAGAAGAAATATTCCAAGTGTCAGGAATGCCCAATACAGAGAAAAATAACGCAATCTGTAAAGCTCCCTACTTCGTAGAGCTTTTAGCATTTTTACTATGCAAGGCTAAAAGCGTTAGTGTGAAGAGAAGATATTTGCAACACTGACTAATAATATAAGGGAGCATTTTTCAAATGAATTTTAAAAAAGAGAAATACAAGAAAACAGAACACCCAATCCCTCACTGCATAAACAACTACAGCAAACAACACTAATTAATATATGTCTTATCATTGCATACCTTATCTGGAGTCATCAGCACAGTGGACTCACTTTTTATTGCAGACTGATGAATGTTAACAAACATTCCTGAATCCAGCAGACCTGTTGATCTGACACAAAACAGGAAAAATTTTAAATTTTGATGTATTTTAAAATTTCTTTTTCTTTCAGTTTCAGGGAAGAGTTGAATTCTGAGTTGAATTTACATACCTTGCTGTTTCATTGTCTGTTACAAAAGTTGGAGTGGCAGCTAATGGGCTACGAAGATCCTTCCGAATGTAGATCTTTTCTGTAGAAGCAGCACAATTGGACGATTTTTCTCTTGACACTTCAATAGGTTTCCTCTCACACTGCACAGCTGACAGAACAACATGCAACTATTAAGTCACATCCCAGATTACAGACTATGAAATAATTTGTTTTTTCCTCTATTTAATTTTAATAAAGATTCTGAAAATAACTAAAAAAAAAAAAAAAAATTCCATAATCAATAAGCTAACAGTTTTTGTAAAAAAACACATCAATTTGATTTGTTCATAATGAAACAATGCACATAAATGCTAAATTCCTGAAGTTATAATGGAGAAATCCCCTCATATCTTACTTCTAATTTAGATCTTTAAATGTATTACAGCTTCTCCTCTTAATTTCAAAAATAAAAAGCTCTCAAGGTAGTAGCAGACTGATGCAATTCAAATTTTCACATTTGCAAGTATCATAAAACCAGAAGTTGAAATATCAAGTACCGTCAGTGCCATTGGAGCTATTCTGCAGCCCATGAATGATGCTTTCAAAGGCTGGGATGTGGAAGCAAAAGTGTCATTTATTTTTCTTTGCTAACTCTGTGCTTGCTGGATCCCAGTTTGTGAAGAACAGCTCCAGAGCTGTCCAAGGGAGAGAAATAACCCCAGGGAGGGAGCTACAGAACAAGACAGCACTGAGTCTTCTTTCCTTTCTCCACTCCACTGAGGAATGACCCTTCTTATCTTAAAACAATCCTCTCCCCTGCTCTGCTTTCCCCCATGACCCAGAGATCCTTTTCCTGCATTCTGACCCCCTCCCTCAGCAATTCTGTTAGATGAAGAGTCTTCTGTGGAGGGGCCAAGTACTGCCAGAGGGAAAGGGGTGAAGATCCTCTTTCGCCATCAGAGATTTTTCTCTCTTTCTGAATTAATTTTGTGTGTGCTGGAACAGTGTTACTGGTTTCTGCCAACAAAAGCAAGCCTGTAAGGAACAGATTGTCCATAGGGGTTCAAGAGGGTCAAGAAAATAAAGCTGCATCGCAGAGAGCAGCACACAAGACTAATACTGTGCATGTAGCAACAGCATGGCAGTGTTGGGGCTGAAGTATTCATGCATCATGTTATTTTCTGTGCAGTTATTATATCAATACTGTTGTAATGTTGCAGTATCACCACATCCAATGTATGAAATCTAAAAAGGAATTTGAAATCTGAAGGAATTGCTAAGAACTCTACTCTGGATCTTTGCCTTGAGAATATCTGTCTTTGCTGAGTTTTGCCAAAAGTGAACAGTTGCAGAAAATGTAGCAAGAAGGTAAAAGGGATTCAAAGCCTTCAATAGTTTAATTTGCACACAGAAAAATTGAAATGCATACAGAATCACAGAATGACCCGGGTTGGAAGGGACCCCAAGGATCATGTAACTCCAACCCCCCTGTCTAGCAGGGCCACCTAACAAACACATCTACTAGATGAGGTTGCCCAGGGCCTCGTCCAGCCTGGTCTTGAACACCTCCAAGGATGGGGCATCCACAACCTCCCTCGGCAGCCTGTTCCAGGACCTAACCACTNTGTAGCAAGAAGGTAAAAGGGATTCAAAGCCTTCAATAGTTTAATTTGCACACAGAAAAATTGAAATGCATACATGAAGACATCCTTGATCTTTGCCACTTAGTAATAACAATTTATTCACTGGATGTAAATTGGAGGGGGGTAGGTTTAGACTTGACATAAGAAAGAAATTATTTACAGTGAGGGTGGTGAAACACTGGAACAGGTTGCCCAGGGAGGTTGTGGATGCCCCCTCTCTGGAGGTGTTCAAGACTAGGCTGGACAGGGCACTGGGCAGCCTGATCTAGTGGGAGGTGTCCCTGCCTATTGCAGGGGGGTTGGAACTCGATGATCTTTAAGGTCCCTTCCAACCCAAGCTATTCTATGATTCTACCAAATGCAAATACATTGATTAAGCTTGCCGAGCAATACATATCCTTAAAAACATCTCAGGCTTGGATACACTAAACTCATACAATTCCTTAAAAGAAAAAAGACACAATGATTTTAACATCTAAAAGCAAAATAGCAATTTGTATTTAAAAAAAAAAAAAAGAAAGCATATATTTTGAACATATATTTAACATTGCTATCAGCAAGAAGTTTTATTAATTCGGACTTACAGTCTTGTTTCATCCCAAAGGCGATGCATCTCTGCAGCCTACAGTATTGACAGCGGTTCCGGTGGTGTTTGTTAATGACACAGTCCTTTGTTCCTCGGCAAGAATAAACTAAATTCTTCCGTATACTCCTTTTAAAGAATCCTTTGCACCCCTCACAAGTTACTGCTCCATAATGACGCCCTGGTTACCAAACAACACAAATCATTAAATTGATTTTATGCTTGGGGGTTTTTTTTAGAGTTTATTGAAAACAGAGTATTTGCTATATTATCCTGAACAAGAACACCTTTTTTATCTCATAGGTTACATATAGTATGGCTATAAAACAACACAGAAAGGCAAATGCATCACTTTTTCTAGTTCAAAGTACTTAAATAGGACAGATTTTTACAAACACGCAGGTGGCTTATTAAAGTCTGGCTGAATCTGTTGACAGCAGTGTTAAAAGAAGCCAAGAAAACCAGTTAGCAAAAACATAGAACAGTCTTCTAATTTGAACATTCTTTAGCATTTTTTTAATAATGTCCCTACAGTCAAGCCCTTTTACTGCACATTACAGATTCAGCTGTTGAAATTGTATGCATTAAATCCAGTAGAACCAGGGTAAGTGCAAACATGACATTTGACAGCAGGACATAATCCCTGCAAAGCTTTACTTTCACCTCTCATTTTCTAACAAGGTAAATGCACATCCTTAGTTCCTCCAGTGAAACTTTAATGGAAGATCAGTCTAAAATAGTTTTTTGAGGGTTTTTTTATATCAGTTTTTCTCTGCATTTTCTAATATATTGTACTTAACATTAATATTCCCAATGCATAAAAAAGTCAAGTTTAAAAATTAATATTCAGAAGGAAATTGTTTTGATTCTGTATTAGCACAAAGTACAAATATTCCTAAAAAGTACTGGCTCTGACTATGGCATGCTTGGCAATTACAACAGTTTAAATTCTATGACTCTGAAAAAACTTCTAAACCCAAAGATCAATGACAAGCAGTCAAAATACCTAATGGAGAGGCATGCTCTTTGAACTAAGCAGGCCACATTACAGAAATAAATCTCAGACACTAACTATTTTAAGGGAAAATGTATTTTTAGATTCTTTCCTTACTTCTCACAAACCTTTTTTTTGGACACATCAATCTTCTTGGCCTGTAGTTTCTAGAAATTCTAGTAGGTTTTCTAGATTGAAATAATACTGCAACCATATTACTACGCTATTAAAATGTGGGATTTCTAAAGCAGTATAAATATATTAAAATAATATTACGGAGCTCCTGGGATCTCCAGCCTCTCAAGGAACACTCCAGCCCCTCACTGGGGAGCCAGAGCCAGCTTCACAACTGAAAAAGACTGAGCTGATTTTTGTTTTAGGTTTAGCAGAAATTTCCTTTGAGATGGGTGGTGTCTGACACGTATTTAGAGGTCTAGGAACTGTATTTTTAACACTAAACTTTGATACAACAGAGAAACTGTAATTCACTTTGCCTTCTAAGAATTTTCCTCCCTGTCCTACTACTTCTCATGATTTCAAAGAATAACAGAATGATTTTGGGTTGAAGGAACCACAAAGACCACCTGGTTCTAACCCTCCTGCCATGGGCAGGGACACCTCCCACTAGACCAGGTTGCTCAAACCCCCATCCAGCCTGGCCTTGAACACCTCCAGGGATGGGGCACATACAGTTTTTCTGGGCAACCTGTTCCAGTGTCTCACTCCTCTCACAGTAAACAATGTCTAATCTAACTCTACCCTTCTTCAGTTGAAAATTGTTACCCCTCACCCTATCACTACACTTCCTGATAGAGAGTGCCTCCCCATCTCTCCTGTGGGCCCCCCCTTTAAGTACCAGAAGGCTGCTCTAAGATTTTCCTGCAATGTTTTCCTCTTCAGCCTGAACAACCCCAGCTCTCTCAGCCTGTCCTCACAGGAGAGGTGCTCCAGTCTTCTGATCATTTCTGTGACCCTGCAGCAGACCTTCTCTTTCTCCTGGCACCCTACTTTTTCACACTTTTTTCCTGTTGTTTCCCACAAAGAGCATTTAACTACAGGTGTCTTATTTTAGTATTATTGAAGATCCACCATACACACTTTACTGATAAACCCCAAGACTCTTCTAATAGAGCAACCATTCCCCTACTTAAGCTAATTTTGCTAAGAGCAAAGTTAAATGTCTCATCAGTCTTACACTCCATTATCTTCTGTAACAAAGTGCAAAGAAAAAGTAGCCTTCAGCTAAACTATGCCAAGGAACAGGCCTTACAATTTTCTTTAAACAGAAAAGACATCCTCTCAGTAATTCCAGCTTTGACAGATCTGGAACATGTGATGGCAGTTTTTGAATGCATTTACAAAGGCTTCCTTGCCCATTAGCATTCTATTTAAAATAATGAAGTTTTGCATAGCTTTTAAGAGAACTCATCAATAACCTTATTTATGGAGCAAAAAGTCCTCAGTATTGTTGCTTAACTAATTGGTTAAATTTTTATAATGGAAAAATAATGTATCAGACTAA
>VZTY01012294.1:79003-93623 GCA_013400935.1 Turnix velox | reverse complement strand
CTAAGCAGGCCACATTACAGAAATAAATCTCAGACACTAACTATTTTAAGGGAAAATGTATTTTTAGATTCTTTCCTTACTTCTCACAAACCTTTTTTTTTGGACACATCAATCTTCTTGGCCTGTAGTTTCTAGAAATTCTAGTAGGTTTTCTAGATTGAAATAATACTGCAACCATATTACTACGCTATCAAAATGTGAGATTTCTAAAGCAGTATAAATATATTAAAATAATATTATGGAGCTCCTGGGATCTCCAGCCTCTCAAGGAACACTCCAGCCCCTCACTGGGGAGCCAGAGCCAGCTTCACAACTGAAAAAGACTGAGCTGATTTTTGTTTTAGGTTTAGCAGAAATTTCCTTTGAGATGGGTGGTGTCTGACACGTATTTAGAGGTCTAGGAACTGTATTTTTAACACTAAACTTTGATACAACAGAGAAACTGTAATTCACTTTGCCTTCTAAGAATTTTCCTCCCTGTCCTACTACTTCTCATGATTTCAAAGAATAACAGAATGATTTTGGGTTGAAGGAACCACAAAGACCACCTGGTTCTAACCCTCCTGCCATGGGCAGGGACACCTCCCACTAGACCAGGTTGCTCAAACCCCCATCCAGCCTGGCCTTGAACACCTCCAGGGATGGGGCACATACAGTTTTTCTGGGCAACCTGTTCCAGTGTCTCACTCCTCTCACAGTAAACAATGTCTAATCTAACTCTACCCTTCTTCAGTTGAAAATTGTTACCCCTCACCCTATCACTACACTTCCTGATAGAGAGTGCCTCCCCATCTCTCCTGTGGGCCCCCCCTTTAAGTACCAGAAGGCTGCTCTAAGATTTTCCTGCAATGTTTTCCTCTTCAGCCTGAACAACCCCAGCTCTCTCAGCCTGTCCTCACAGGAGAGGTGCTCCAGTCTTCTGATCATTTCTGTGACCCTGCAGCAGACCTTCTCTTTCTCCTGGCACCCTACTTTTTCACACTTTTTTCCTGTTGTTTCCCACAAAGAGCATTTAACTACAGGTGTCTTATTTTAGTATTATTGAAGATCCACCATACACACTTTACTGATAAACCCCAAGTCTCTTCTAATAGAGCAACCATTCCCCTACTTAAGCTAATCACAAAAAGTCTAATGCATGAAACATTTTTCTTTCCTTATATTAGCACTGTCTACTTTAGCACTATATGAATATCCTGTTGTTCAGATTACTTCTTACTGGCATTATAACACATTTTTACAATTTAATAATGTTTCTTCAAGTAACCAACTGTCCTACACAGATCTTACATTAACAGTTTTTGAATGCATTTACAAAGGCTTCCTTGCCTATCAGCATTCTATTTAAAATAATGAAGTTTTGCATAGCTTTTAAGAGAACTCATCAATAACCTTATTTATGGAGCAAAAAGTCCTCAGTATTGTTGCTTAACTAATTGGTTAAATTTTTAGAATGGAAAAATAATGTATCGGATTAAGAAAAAAAAAAAAAAGGAAAAACTTATCTTTTAGAAAATACTGATTTAGACCAACAATAAATTGCACCCATGGAGCATCACTGAATGCAATTCTCCACTGAAAGAGTAATCTATCCTTTCTGTTTGTGCACATATATAGATATATCAATATATATATATGCATGCAAATTGTTTTACACCTTCAGAAGAATTTTAAACTTTTATAAAATAGCATTGCCTTAAAAAAAAGAAAAAAAAATAAGTACCTGATGCCTTGTCTCCACATACAACACACAGATCAAACACTTTATTTAGGCCCTGTTCACTGGGGGAGTTGTCTGTTAAAATCTGGAAAAAAGTGTGAAAGAATTTAATCTTGTAATCAAGAAAGATTAAAACATAGCTTGTGCTAGTGTCTGCTTTCTATGATAAGGAGACAAATCTATAAAATACAAAGTTTTCTTGAATACACTTTATAGTCTCCATAAAGGAGCTACTCCCCATGCCACTGTGCTCCTTCTCAGGATGGAACAAAAAAGTTTTACTTATAATAATTCAAGATTTCATTTATCTAAATACTACTTAAGCAAAATGGACCAACACTTTGAAAAACATTTAGCACCTGCATGCTCTTACCTTTTGTTCAGCTATTTATAGCCTCATGACATCTTTGAAGTACAAAAAAGAGACTGAAGCATTAAGCACGTGAGACAAAAGTAAAGGCTTTTATCTCTACATTCAGGTTTATTAACACCTCTTTGTTACAATACACGTAAGTAAACCAGCAGACAACATACTCTGGACACTACCAGAGTATTAACCTTTTGGTCTTTCCTAATTTCCAATATTAACATTATGTATTTTCATGAAATTATAGAAAATATGTAGAAACAAATTCTAAGTCCTTCCTGCAAAGAAATGAGAAATTCCACATAAGGAAGGACAACAGACCTGGGCCCACAAGTAGATAAAAATCGCAGACCCAGAGAACTCATCAACCGTTCTTGAATATAAAGAAAAAAAATTAGATATTAAGATGAAGAGGAGCCACTGAATGTAAAATAATGATGGGAAAAAGTGCCTTGCCACTGTAAAGATGTCATAAAGGAAAAGCTTTTGGCCAATGAATGGATATTTCATGGGAAGGCTACAGATGAACAACAGAAAAGGTGAAATTACAGATGAGAAGATAATTTAAGGAAGAAACTATGAAAAATCAAAGAAGATGCAGTTGAAAAACAAATTAATGCTACTCTATTTCATTAACTTTCAATGGAAAAAAAAAGAAAACCCTATCTATATATATTAGATGGTCATAGAACAATCTAAAGTGATGGAATGAATACCAGCCTCACAAACTAACCTATTTTGCCCAAACTGTACAATCAGAACTAGAGCTTCCAATTTTTGTCCAGACTTCTTCTACTGACAGATTTCACCTTTTAAATGCACATGGCATCTCTTAAGATGACTTCAGAAATTATTTTTCACATACTTTACGCCAAATCATATCCCACTGGTTCATATTTTTGTTCAGGTTTATCTAAAGTGGAAATTTGAGATAAATTAGTGGTCTAAATATAAAGTTTAGACCACTAAATATGCGTCTCAAAAGGACTGGCTTTTACTACTGCTCCTCCTTTCCACAGCAATCAAATTCTTTGGAGCAAGGGCCTTAGATGTTCATTTGCAAAGGTGAAAACAGGGAGCAGAAAGCCTGGAAGTTGAAAGGTGAGGACTAAGGAAGGGCACACACTGTGTGCATGGGAGTAAAGTGCTTCAAAGTGCAGTCTTCAGATGAAAGGAGATTACTTGAAAGTGTATATAGTAGTGAGTGATTCATAAAATCAATAGGATCCTTTATAACTGTTTCCTACAGTGCAAGAGACACCTAATTAAATACTTCTCTCAGAAGATCAAATCAATGAAAGTATTCTTTCCTCAACATACAGTGGTACTACAGGATATTACATAGATCAAAGCATACTTGGTCTACATAAAAAGTACAAAACATTGTTAAACTTTAGTGAGAGCTATCAAATTTGACAGGTCCCACTGCAGTCCTAAAATCAGAAGTCTGCCCCGAATCATCAGCTCATGGAAGTTACTCACCTAATAGAAGGGAGTGCTCAGCAGGATCACCATTTACTTGTCCAGTTTTTCTTATTTTTCCTTAAGCAACTGTTTCTGGTCATCACTGAAGTGTGATACTGGACTAAACGGACTGTAGCTACCCTAATGCTGTCTAGTCTACTATAGCTGATATATTTTAGCAGGAGCATAACTGTACTAGAGTAAACAATATGCAATAACTGAGCTTTAGCTGAAGTGCAGTAATCTACTTCAGGCTGAAGGACCTCCCATCTCCCAAGTCTTCCGTGCAGGGGTAGGACTTTTTAAAAAGTTATGTGATGGAAAGACTAGAAATAATGGATGTAAATTGGAAGTGGGTCGATTCAGGCTAAATATAAGAAAGAAATTCTTTATGGTGAGGGTAGTGAAACACTGGAACAGGTTGCCCAGAGAGGTTATGGATGCCCCATCTCTGGAGGTGTTTAAGGCCAGGCTGGGCAAGGCTCTGAGCAGTCTGATCTAGTGGGAGGTGTCCCTGCCTATGGCAGGGGGGTTGGAACTTGATGGTCTTTAAGGTCCCTTCCAACCCAAACTATTCTATGATTCTATCTCATATTAGTGAGTGCATAATTAACATTATTTTCCACTGAGTAATGTACTTCCCTACTAAATAAACTGTGACAAACTACCTTTGACTATTGTTCACAGGTGAATAGTGGTTACAATAACATACTAAAAGCAAAAGGAAATGTTGAGTGATAAAGACAATGGAGAAAAGAGTATGTTTTTCAGCAACACATGAAAACAAGTGGAGAGTCAATTACAGAAAAAAGGACTACTGATTCAGCAGGAACTGGAAAGTATAATATAAATAACAGTATTCTTTCTAATGTCATGAGCCAGGATATTAATTTTAAAAGCAGTAAATTTACAGAAAAAAATAATGTCTTCTTCATAATTTCTAAGTATCCATACTGAGTCTGAGTGCAAGGAAAACTACAACATTACCAAAAAAAACCTCAAAAAAGGAGAACCCAGACAAATACATTTGGAAATAAAACATCTCCTCTTATCCCATTTGAACAAAAAGTATGAAATAAAGTGTATTATCTACCTGGATGTGTTGTGCAGATATATCAGGGGATGCAAAAAACAGTTGGTTGACACCTGCAGCATCTGGAGTTGCTAGGATAACTTTTCCTGGAGTGGAATCTTGTCTGGCAAGGATCACCTTGCTTGGGGTAGAGCCATCATGATTTGTTAAGATGAACTGCTTGCCTGCTGAGCTCTGATCAAGTGCTGTAACAATCTGAATCTTCTGGCCCGTCTGCTGATCTGTGACAATCTAATAATACATTTATCTCAAATCGTTATGATAATCAAGGTTAACCTTTGGAGCCCAACCTGGGCACTTGAAGAAAAAGGGAATTTCGCCTTTGATATTTGTGAAGCAGTATCATCTTTTCCCTCTGTCACATAAGAGTGAAGGAAACTCAGGCAAGACCTGAGTTTTCACTGCTCTTAAAACACACTGCAATCTAGAATACTGAAGTCAAACCCTGAAATCACACTCAAGCATTGGTCCATGCTACTCCTGTAACCCATGATAGTTTAAGCACACAGAATTCAAGATATGTCATGTAGCTGTCATAACCTGCCAGGTTATGAGAAAACTTGGCTCTTTAACTCAAAACATACCACAAGCAGTGTTAGCACCTTACAGGCTTGACTGCTTAATAGGAAGCTTCCAAATGCCACAAATACAGACTTCCATGTGAAAAAAGTAAGCATCAAACAGCAAGAAAGGCAATCTTGTTGCATTTCTATATACAGCTTAAGCCTAATTTTTTGGGATTTTTTAAAACATAAATATTCCTAAAAACAATAAGTAAACCAGAATCTCTCTTCTCGCCATTTCTTTTTTTTTTTTAATGTTTCATTTTTCATGTTTCATTTTGGAATCAAGAATATTTCTATTTTATATCTCTATTTTCAAGCACAAATACACCAAAACTTTAATAAATAATGCCCCAAACTTCATTTTTTTGCCAGCTTTTCCAGGAGGTTATAATCCTCAGAGAAAATAGTCAAGATTTCATATACTTTTCATTACAAATCTGGCTTTCTATTACTTTATGCCTTTCTCTTTCAAAATGCCTACATGGAAAAGTGTCTGGTTTATTCTGGACACTAAGAAGAATCATCCTACAAACTGTTTTCTGTTAATTCATTTTGAATGACAGATGAATAAAACAGCTCCAATGTAGTTTTTTTTTCACCTATATTCACATATTTATGCCCATCTGTCCATCCTTAACATTTATGGGATCCTTATTACTGATGAAATTATTTATTTCACAGTCTTAATACTTATCATAACTTGTTTAATTTAAATGAGGCAGCAATATTAATTATATTTTCTAGGTGGAGAAAGAGCACAAAGAAACTCAATGATGCCTAATTTCCCAAGTCTACTGTATCTTCACGAGTAACTTATTACTTCCTCTAAAGATTCAATATACTTAAATTTGTTTTAAAAAACTGCTTTAGAAAGATAAGCAGGGAGGGAAATAAATTATTTGGTATCGAATCTCACTAGTCATAAATCAACATAGTCACTTGCAAATGCTCAGGAATTAAGAGTTTAAAGATACACTGAAGGAACATGCTTCCTTCTGGTAGCCTTTTCCTATTAACATTTTAATGGGACAAATTTAAAAGTTTTTCTCTGCAAAACACAATTTAAGTTTATTTAAGAGAGAAGTCCAAGACACTAAAAATATAAGACAAGAACAGAAATTATGATCATGAGACTGTGGGGTGTACAGTGGAAAGACAACACAAACTCCCCCCCTCAATAGTTATCAAAACACTAATATAGAGATCTCCATGGAAAATCTCCAGGAACACAAATGTCTCCTATTTCTCTTTTGAATTTATTTTTTAATTTCTTTATGTTGTTTCCATAATCTTAAGAGGTCAAACTTCCTTGCCTTCTCTTCTTTCCTTAACTGTCTCCTTCCATTCCACTTTTCTTTGTTCTACAGTCTTTTTTCTCCAGTGTCTTTTCTGGCTGTTTTCAAAATAGCTCATGTTCCCATCTCTCCAAACACATCTACTTTAATGAGATTTGAAGAAATTCAATGCACGTTATCTGCAACTAGGTGCATGCACTTACAAAAAGCAAATACTGCATATTGTGCTATTTCTTGAACTTCCAGACCTGCTCTTTAAAAGGTATTCTTATCTAAAATGTCACACTATCAAACCTGATTCTTCAATTGGCTTCCTGTGATTCTAAAGGGGATGTCCATGATGTTTTCAATGCATGATTATAGAATCATAGAATGGTTTGGGCTGGAAGAGACCATATAGATCATCTAGTTCCAATC
The DNA here is from genome assembly GCA_013400935.1 of Turnix velox. Lineage (NCBI taxonomy): Eukaryota > Metazoa > Chordata > Aves > Charadriiformes > Turnicidae > Turnix > Turnix velox. Next base: position 86,701 of record VZTY01012294.1, on the reverse strand, counting down.
CATCTGCTATGGGCAGGGACACCTCCCACTAGACCAGGTTGCTCAATGCCTCATTCAGCCGAGACTTAAAACACTTCCGGGGAGGGGGTGTGTTAACATCAATACAAAGTTATTCCAAATGGTTTCTGCAGCTGTCAAACATTTGACAAAGGCATTACAAAAAGCAGTTTAAACAATTAAACACAGTCTGTCTTCAGATGACCTCTTATGGCCATAAACCTGCAAAAACTAAATTGCAATGGGACTCAAAAAGTGGAGCACTCCATCAAAGCATAATAACCTGCAGAACCTAAATGTTGAGAAAAGAGGATAAAATAATCAGAGGAAAAAAGAAACCCACTTAATTTCTCAAGGATATCCATCAGGGCTCAGTGATAATACCTAGTTTCTTAATAATCTGCAACCCAATGTTGCTAAAGGGATCATGATATAAAAGAAAAATGTATTAAAAAATACACTTCCCCCACGTACTTCAATGAAGTACTCTGATGATAATGGACAAGAACATTTTTCCCTTAGGCTTTTAAGCCTTTTTCAATAAGAAGTTCTGGCTTCATTTGAACATTATTTCAATAAATTAAGTTCCTCAGTAATACCATGTTCTTATTTTAGGAAAAAAAAAAAAGTCTAAACAGAAGATTAATCCATCTGTTTATAACAGAGCTGATTTTGAACCCAAATGTCTGTTTAACAACAAACGTGACATTCAAATTTTATCCTAGACAAATAAAATATTAGCATCCCCTATGAATGGTGTCCAACAAAACATATTCTGAAGAACATTTTACTAGGAATTTTGCCTTTGAAGATTTTTTGAATATTATTTATGTGCATTTAATAAAATAAAATTTGGGGGGAAATTATTAAAAAAAAACTGAAAACAAATCAACAGAACATGTATTCTTAACATTTCTCCCAGATGTATCTTTTCTAACAAATTATTTCTCTTCACATAAAGACTGGTTGAAAGAAAGCTGTCATTACTAAGTTTTATCTCTGATGAAATTTATTATTATTTATATTGTTCCTATGATTACAAGAAGGCCTGTTGCAAGAAGGATAACATTCAACTGAGTGTTGTTCCACTACTCTGAAGTGAGAATCAATGAGTGTGGTGAAAAAAGTCAAGGAATATAATAGCTGCGTTACAACCAAGTGATCATCCAGACACATGAGATAATGAAAAGCTATGAAGTTCCCTGTGTGTAAAAATATGATTCTTCAATGTTAATCTTCAGCAATACCTAACCACAAGTAGTTCTCCCTCTCCAAAAGAGGTGACACGCACAGGTTGTAAGTCTGCCACTGGCTTTGAACCATCCTGCTGCTCAACAATAAAGGCTCATGGGTTTATATGTCATCATCCCTGATGCTGAAATGACATTAAAATGCTTCACACTATGGAGGCATGACAGCATATAGGTATTGACAAGGAAAACAGAGGACAAAGTGATGGTGGTTAATTTATTAACACCAGTAATTTAACAAAAAGTACAGCTGTACATGAAGTATATTAAAAGAAGTGTAGGTGGATGAAAGAATAAAGATCTACTGGATAGGTAAGATTGGTACCATAACTAGAGCACGGGCAGGGAGTGATAAAAGAAAACAAAAGATACTGGCTTTGGAGTGGTTGTGAAGAGTCTTGAAAGGCTGAAAGTTTGGATGTAGTGCACTGAAACAGGAAAAAACAGTGGAAGATATTGAAGAGTAAAGCCAGCAAAACAAAAAGGAGCCAAGACTATACACCGGCTCACTTAAATGACAGCACGTTTGTATACAACAACATATATGATTTTAATTTATTCTGCAGCTGATATTTTTCTGTTGAATGACATTTAAAAATAAAACATTTGAAAATACTTTCATTGATTTTTAAAGATAAAATATAAAATCCAATTCTCCACTTACATATATATATATATTACATATATATATATAACTCACACTGCCAAANTTACATATATATATATCTGTGTTGGCATAACCACTCACGCTGCCAAAAACTTCCTGCCCTCACTGATTTGGAGATTATTACCTGTCCAGACTATGAAATACCATACCAGAACATGCAGGAGTGTTCTCAGCCTTTATCATTACTTGTATCAATGATACAATGCAGTATTTCCCACTCCTCCCTGCTCCAAAATTTAAAAGTGTTCCAACAACTCAGCTGAATCTCCAAATGAAAAAAAATATTCCGCTTTTAAAAAACAGTATTATAGTATTAGGAAAAGTAATTTTTTGTTCAGTGGTTATAAATTTTTTTAGTCTTAAAATTCTTTGGAGGAAAAAAAAAAAGGAAAGGAGAAGGAAACATTGGAAGGCTGTTTTATTCCAGTTTATAAAGAAATAGTCTCTGACATCCAGGCCTGAGTATTTACACTCAAGTCAATAATATGATGCAAATAAAACAAAGAATTGTGCATGAAATATGGCAGAAATAACAGCTGAACTCTGCTTTTAAAATGTAGCAGATGATGCATACCTGTATACGCTGTGGTAAAGAAAGGCCTGAATCTGCAGGGACGATCTGTATTCGTTGTGCTGTGCCATCCATTAGTGTTTGTGTAGCAGATCCTGGGGAATGGGAAATCTAGGAATAAAAAAGAAACAAATGTAATGGATTGACTGACAATGGATTAACTGAGGAATGCCTATTCTACTTTAATGGTCAAACACTACCCATTTCATCAACTTCTGATTTCTCTGCACAAAGAAATTCCAACACTCTTACTGTATAAGGAATGAGAGTGGTTGCAATCTAACTTTAAAATCTTAATTTTCCCAATTTAAATATTCAATTTGTTTCAGTTTTAAACCAATTTTGAAATGCCTTCCAATTCAAAATTCAGGTACACATCAAGTAAAGAATTCACTGTTGCCAACTCCATGGAAGTCAATCAGACTGAATATTTATTACTTCTGCTATTCATGTTCAGATACACTAAACATACCACCTTTCATCATGGCTGTGCTACATTTATACACTATTCTCACCTCTTTTAACTATTTTAACCTATTTTAACTATTCTCAGCTCTTTTAACTTACTTGTTACTATGCCTTTGGTTGGTAAAGCTCATTGGTTAGTTATTCAGTGATGTGGAATTGGACACAAATGAAGGTTTAATGACAGCCCAGCAGAGACAAGACAAAGCTCTTCTTAGCACAGATCAAACCTTCAATCCAGATCTCCAAAATGCACAGGAGCAAACGAAGAGTGTGGGATTAAGCTGCTGGGGGGATCGCTTTTAAGCTGCCAGCAGCATCAAAAAATATGCTTGTCAAACTACTGCCCAAGCCATTTTGGAACACCGCTTTCTAAAAATACANTACATTTATACACTATTCTCACCTTAATGTCTTAAGTGATGAGAGAAATTTAGAAACATAGCAATTTTTTGTCTTAAAATTCTTCAGTAACTTCCTTGGCTGTCTGCAGTTCAAAATTTCTGAAATATTCTGCAATTCTGCATTAATAATAATTCTCAGTACTTACACCATCATAAAATGCTCCCCTTCAACTGCTGTCCCATATCCAAGCATTAATGTAGACCGTATGTGTTTATATATATGTATCTATACCTCCAACTAATTTTTCATGCATATGAGTATTTCCTATATTTGAACAGTTAATCCATTTATTCTCTTAAGTAAAGGACAAAGCAAGTTTCACAAACACCGACATTTAGAGTTTGAAAGAGATACTTTCAAACACTAAAATTCCACATCAGCTTTTCAAGGGACATGTACACATTGCAATTCACAGGGAATCGGAGTGCATTTACCTTTGCTTTGCAAAACAATCCACATATTTGAGGAGTGCCTTATGCTTGCTCCCTTAAAATGTCATGATCTACATGTTGTATGAGCTAAAACTACTTTTCAGTCCCAAAAAATGTCAGCTTGACAGTTTGACTTCTACACAGAATAACTGCAGTTAAAAACATAGTAAGTATACCTGCAGTATTTCTTTAAAATTGCCCTCCATACAGGCAAGGCTATAAATTATTTTTTTTAAAAATTAAGTTTTTTCTTTTATGTAAAAAAGCCACAAATCAACAAAATCACATATTCGTTAATATAATCACAAAATGCTTGAAAAATGCACAAAATCACATGAAACACGATAATTTCATGGTTTAAAATGTTTTATGAAGAAGAATTAATATTACAAAGAAATCAATACCTGTGTCACAGAAAACTTCTTTATATCCATGATACACAGCAGCATTTTCCATTTTCCTCAGAATGGGAACATTTGGGTTTTTTCCTTTCATGTACATCTTTCTCGTAAATTCAATTAAAGTTATTTCAACAATCATGAGAATTACAAATTCCAGCAAAAATACTGCTGTAGTTCCACAAACCTTAAACCTCCCATGGTGCAACTTGTCCTATTGCCTTGTTACATTCATAGAGATATCAACCTGTACCACATAAAGGAATTGACCCAAACTGGGAGGGAGAAGACCTTCCTCCCCTATACAATAATTATTTTTACAGAGTTTTATCTACCACACAATGGTACACAGAGCTTATATGAAAGAGGCTAGCATGGCATGAGAGAGTAAATGGTTTAGTCAGGACTGAGGAATGCTCAAGCTGTGCTGATGCTAAGTAAGATATGTCAGTCTCAAGCTCAGTAAAACCTTGCCAAAAAACCAGATCTGAATCTACAGTGTTGACAGAATGATATCTATGAAAAATGTAAGGCTGTTATTTCACCATCAATAGAAACAGCCACCAGGGCTCTGCAGTGTCACACCAGCACTCCCTCCACCTTCTCCCCTGCCTTCCTGGGGCTACCAACTGTCACCTGTATGCTGGCTCTGGTATTCATTAAAGCCTTTTCAGACTCAATACACCGAGATGCAGCAGAAAACTCAGTTTGCTGCTAACATGGAAATGAAAGATGGCAAGAAACAGAAAAAGGACCTTCTCTCTCCCACAGCACTGAGATACCAAGCTCTCATGGAATCACATTCTAAAACTGAGAAATAACCCCCAGAGAATGTTATCATCACACTATCCTCTTGTCCAAGTGGAATGTACATTCCAGCTAGCTTTGACTAGCTCCTACTTTGAAGAAAAAAAAAGCCAAACCAAATACAGTCTTATTTAGATCTCCACAAACAATTGTAATACCAAGCCAATTCTACCTTAGACATGCCATGTTCACCCATCAAGAGGACAGGAGAAAGAAAGCATCACACATCACATAAATAATGTATATCCTTTCAGATAGCCTTCCCGACACTCAGATGCTACACCTATAAAAGCTGTAAGAACTTGTACATAACAGAATTAACAATCCCATTCCTTTCTATTTGAAATTGAGACTGAGAACTAAAATTACTTGAAAACTAAGTCCACGTCTAGACAGGAAATTAAGAGGGGATATATCAAACTAAAAATATAATTTTTAAACGATAAATAAGGCACTTGGTTGTATCTAATTTAAAGCAGTGCTAATTTAAAAGAGACTATGCTATGATTAAACTGCACACCACTGAAGTTCTCTGCCTCTAAAACACAGATTTTGCATATCGACTACAGAAAATGAAAAGCCAAAGGCAGCAGAAACAAGAGTTCCATCTTCCTTTTGACTTACACCAGGCACCAATAAGTATTACACAGAGGAGAACATGGCAAATTTTCACTCATGAAAATTTGTGTAGCCTGGCTACACACCACGGCTCGGTAAGGAGACAGCCATTTAATTGGGTCAAGCTGCCCTGGGTAACGTCAGCCACTGTCTTAACAACATGAAGCTCGCAAAATCCTACACTACTCCAGAAAGAAAAATAAACTACCCCAAACTAGTTCCCTAGAGTTGAAGCTGCACAAAGGAACCAGATCAAGAGCTAGTGTGATTGAAGACTTCCCCCTCCACTGGATTAGTTCCAGGCAGGCCCATTCTCCTACCTGGCACACAAGGTTAATGCTTATGTGGTGCAGGTAGTGGAAACCCTTCACCCAAAACACAGAGCAGCATTACAACCACTACAGTATAATGAAAGCACTTTGCAGGGAGAGGCAGCACCACTCCTTGCTGACAGCTTTGTCCCTGCTTGCATTTGACCTTGTGATTGTATAGAAGAAAGGTAAGCTCATCTTCTTGCAGATTTATTCATCTCGCAGCTAACAATTGCTAAACCTAGCAAGAGAACTAGGTAGAAGCAGAAAAAAAGAGTCATTTTGTTACATCAGCTTATGTATAAACACCAAATTGCTCATTAAAGTGTGGTGTGAAGTGACTGCTCAGAGCATTCACCAAACTGAAGCCACAGACAAGTTAGCCAATACATGAAGGTGTACTACTGTCAAAAGGACTTTCAAACCTATTCAATGGCACTACCACTACTAATAATTGTTGTCTCACAATTTGCTTATGTTCATATCCAGAGAAGTGTCTTCAAAAAATCCCCATGTTTCACACACATCCTCTTCCTATATATCCTTCTTCTGGCACTGTCTCAGGTCAAAAAAAAACCTTTATAAATACCCTCAACTGCCTCTTCTATGGCAGTTGTTTTTTCCTTTATCTACTCCACAGGATTAGACTTTGAGTGTTTATTATTTTAAATTCCAATAAATTTGTAAGTAAAGCACAAGGGAAAACATATTCAGATTAAGTCAAGAGTGCAAGCATTAGTCATGTTGACACTTACTGTTAGTTACCAAAACAAAAGTATTGTCAAGCTATAAACAGCAATCTCAAGTTACCTGAAGTGAGGTAAACATTAATTATAACTGATATTACAATAGCAGAGGATTTGGCTTTACTTTTTTGGTGGTTTATGTTTTTCTAGTTTAACTTCCTACAAGGACAGTCAAATACTTAGCTTTGTCTTGATAGTGAGACAGATTGGACCAACAAAAGCAATTTAATTAACCAAATTTGAACAGCCTTTTAGGGAAGGCCTAGCCAAGCCAACTAATCTAATGTAAGCAGTGATAAACACCTTAGAACATTACCTTCAGGAGGAACATACTTCCTTAAAAAATCCACAGTGCTGCTTCATAAGATATATGGGGCTCAGCAACATTCCAGTCTAAGCTGGAAAATGAGAGTTTGATTCCTCAGAAGATAAATCTTTTGTTGCTTTGAGAGTTTGGCGAGTACTATCTAGCACAGTAATCTTTGGAATCAAAAGCTGCTGACTGAAAGATAAGAATATGGCCAGATCTGCATGCACCAGAGTGAAAATGTGATTAATGGCACCTCTGCAGTTTTATCCATCATTTTCACACTGATGAAGCTCTGGTTTGCAGCAGCTTACCTTATGCCAGTAAGGTACAGGCATGAATTTAAACCGTTACAAGCAGCCTGAAAGAGCACTGAAGAAAAGAATTATTTTCTTCTGCAGAACCATTTGAGAACTGGACACTCCCCAGCAGGTGATGTCAGTCATGTTTCTTACCTTACTTTACCATGCACACATACAGCTTGGCCACCCTCATTTGAAAATACTTAGTTCTGTGATAAGGAGAGTGTCTCTGGATAAAGAACTACAGCCAAGAAGAGTATGACATTTCACAGACATTAAGATTTCCCTCAAAGAAGTATTCCTAAGGAAAACTGTACCACAAGCTGTGGGCACTCTGTTGGATTAGGACATCTCAGGTCATAACTGTCCACCACAGGCTATCAGGGGAAGAAAAAATCACTTATGAGTTATGCTGAGGAAGAA
>VZTY01012294.1:55362-70931 GCA_013400935.1 Turnix velox | reverse complement strand
TTTAGGTTGGATATTAGGGGGAAGTTCTTTACTAGGAGGGTGGTTAGGTCCTGGAACAGGCTGCCGAGGGAGGTTGTGGATGCCCCGTCCTTGGAGGTGTTCAAGAGCAGGCTGGACGAGGCCCTGGGCAACCTCATCTAGTAGATGTGTTTGTTAGGTGGCCCTGCTAGGCAGGGGGGTTGGAGTTACATGATCCTTGGGGTCCCTTCCAACCCGGGTCATTCTGTGATTCTGTGCTGCACTTTCATCAGTCCAGTCCTCACTACCAATGCAGACTGTGGGCTGACATGATAGAGAACAACACTGCAGGAAAAGACTTGGGGGTACAAGTGGACAAAAAGTGGGACATGAGCCAACAGTGTGAATTTGCAGCCCAGATGGCCAACTGTATCCTGAGCTGCATCAGAAGAACTGTGGCCAACAGATTGAGAGAGGTGATTCTGCCTCTCTATTCTCATGAGACCCTAACTGCACCCAGCTCTGGTGTCCTCAGCATATTAAGTACGTGGACTTGGTTGGAGAAGGTCAAAAGGAGGGTGATGAGTATGATCAGGCTGGAGCACATCTGTGAGGACAGGCTGGGAGAGCTGAGGCTCTTCATCCTGGAGAAGGATATAAGAAGACCTCATAGCAGCCTACCAATACTTGAAGGGGTCCCACAGGAGAGCTGGGGAAGGATTGTTTGTCAGAACATCTAGTGATAGGAGAGAAGACAGTGGTTTAAAACTAGAACAAGACAGATTTAGAGTAGACATTAGGAAGAAATTCTTCCCTATGAAGGTGGTGAAGCCCAGAATTTTCCCAGAGACATGGTGAAGACCTCATCGCTGGAGACATTCAAGGCCAGGCTTGATGAGCCTCTGAGCAATCTGATCTAGTTCAGGATATCCCTCTTATTGCAGAGGGGTTGGACTAGATGAACTTTGAAGGTACCTTCCAAAGCAACACATTCTATGATTCTGTGATGTGAACAGATACACTGCACATTACAGCTGTGAAAATACAAGTGTGCGTAAAAGACGGGGAGGGGGAGAAGAGGGAATCCCACACAATTGATGCAAAGGTGTCTCTAAACTGGGAATACATAGGTAATATTAAGATACCTTTACCCCCTATAGCCCTGGGTTTCTGTTTCTATTTGATTAGGATAAACATCTTCACCTTCACAAACATGCTGCAAAAATTAATGTTTGTGAAGCACTCTGATGCTACACTGAAATACAGTGGAATGCTTGTCTTCCAAGTCAGAGTTGAATTATGTGCATTTGAAGTTCAGGTTCCCAAGTGAAAAATCTTAAAAGCACTTTATAAGACAAAGTGTATAAAATTATCTTTATCAGGGAAACCCAAACACGTATTTTTTATTCACAGAACATCTAAACATTAAGCACAAATGTTGACTCTTGCTTTGAATGTTTAATTTGGTAACTGTGAACATGTTCTCTGACTTCATGAGTTTTTGGTATGAACATACTCAGCATCTGTACATGCAGCTAAAACTTCCAACCCTTGCTTTTTTGTGTGTTCACTATATTTTATGCTGCCATTCATTTAAAATAACTAAACTGGAATACAACAAATTCAAAAACAGCTTAAGCACTGAACATAGTACTGGACTGTCAGTTTCAAAACTCATTAAAAAAATTTAAAATTTAATCATTAAAATTTACTACTGCACTTATATAAACACATCTATTATTTCTTTGGCCCTAACAGAGTAAAATAGTGTCCCCTTATGAAACAGGACAACAACATGTTCTTTAGTTTTTTTCTTTTAATACTGTCAAAGCAGAATTTAGTGTAGAGGTTCAGCATAAATCTCTTAAGGATATATAGTTAAGTAATATAAATTTCACTTGGGAAATCTACACTGAAACAGTCAAGTAAGCTAAGTATACAGGCACAGTAACTTAAATGTATTGCTGCCATGCTCATGATGATTTCTGATTTGATCTTGGCCTTTTCTGTTCTCCCACATTGATTCTTTTGCAGATGACAGTCTGCTGCTTCATTTAAACCATTTCAGAAGTCCTAATGAAAGTAGGACCTGATGCTGAATTAATTTACAAGTTTTGTTTGCATAAATAATATGCATCTCTTGTACATATGCTGAGCTTGAGAATATTAACATTCATGACATCTGAAATATTTTCTAGAAAAAAAGTAACACGAATGAAATTTAAAACAATTGCTTACTTTTGGGCTGTATGGGGATCATCTGCTTTGAATATATAATATAAAGTGTTTTTGTGCAGTAACTGGAACACTCTAGACTCTGAGTTTTCATCTTTTACTTCACTGACAGTGAATCCAAGTAAAGGCTGGCTCTCCAATGCTGCCACATCCTGTTTCATAGGGAAAAAGGCAAACAAAACAAAATAGCAGATTGTAAGACATACTAAGGAATGTATTTAGACTTCACTCAAGCACCAAACCATCGGAACAGATTATACAGTTGTTATAAATAATAGTTTTATAACAGTTGTTATTATTTATAACAGTTGTTATAAATAATCATGCACAAAATGCGGCTTTTTATAGTCTCCACAGATGAACTGGAGGACAGGAAATAAAACCTCATGGACTTCAACCCTGCTGCTTCTCTTTTTATTTCCCTGATATCATCTACCTTTGTCCTTCACTGTATGGTCTTGTTCTGCCTGGTGAGGAGTTCTTGTATCAAAAGTTTGACTACCACCTGGCAGGAGACTAAAGGTCCATCCAGTCTCTAGCGCTCTCTCCAACAACCTTAGTAACGAGGTTTTGTATCTTTAAAGTGATACGGGATGCTATGAACTGTGCTGAGTATGCTGAAAAGGAGGAACCATGATGTAAATAATGTTCTCAAGCACTGGAGTCACACTCCAAATGCCTTTTTTTAATGGCTGAATTTATTGTCCATTCTCTTGCTGAAAATTAACAGGATGGAGGAAGAACTTACTGAAGTGTTCACAAGTGGCTGGAAGAGAAGAGTGGCAAGAGAAGCTTTCTACCTTTCTTTAATTTCAAAACCCAGCTAAAAAAGGCAACCTTTTCCCTTCCTCATTCATCTTGGTTACTTTCTTTTTTTATAGTCTTGTCTTTTAATTAATAATTGCAATGCATGGCATTTTTCAATGTAAATTTTCAATGTAAATTTCTATGTAAATTCCAAACCAGTGTTTTATAACCAGGCACTAACACATCAGGTGAAAACCAAAGTGTCCTGTGAAAGAAACGTTTCTTGATACTGCAAAACAGTCAAATAAGATTTGGCAATCTGTTTTACTGTCTTAGGCCTTTGTACCACTAACAAATGGTCTTTCTACCACTAATCTTTATATCACGTGGAATGAATGTAAAGAGCTTAAGTGGAGTATAACATACAATAAAACAAAGATAAAAACAGTGCTACAATGTATCCCTGTATGTTGCAAAATATTCTAAGATACAATATATCAACATCTTCTGCACATGCTGGAATGTGCAGTGCTTATACATTTATTGCCTAGAGATTACTCAAAACAGCAATAGGAGTTCACAATTCCAAATTAAAATGACAATGCCATAAGACAAGATGCATTTCTTATTTTCTACTGCAGCACTCGATATTAAATAAAAATTCCTGTCTGAAAAAGACAGTTTGAGGAGAAGACAAAAGATTTAGTTTGCTTATTTTCCAAGGATTCAAAAATATATCAGCACATTATGGCAACAAGCTCATTGGGCTGTTTCAAAAGACTGCATCATAATCAGATCCTTACTGTAAGGTCATCTAATTTTATAGCTTTTCTAGATCATAAGATCAAACAATTTGATGACAAATACAGCATTATCAATGCATATTTGACTTCTGATATGCAGGCTCTTACCTCACTAGCAGCATATGTGTATAGCACCTTATTTTTTATAACAAACCATAGGTGTTTCCATGGTTTCTTACTGCCTTTAGATCTGTATAGGTAGCCACTCATTGTAGAGTCTTCTGTATTTGCTGAAACCTGAAGTAGGAAAAAAACCCACCACCCAAGAGTTATACATCTGTTCAAGTCTTTGCAGTGCAGCTTTTTAAAAACAGATCTCTAGAGCCCTGTCCTGTCAAAGACTAAAATTCTTACCTGATCTCAAGTTAACTCAGATGGCTGAAAGAATAAGAATTTGTCTGCCCCCATCTCTCTGCTCTAGAAGAGAGGTTTCTGTAGACACTAAGGGTTGGAACTTAAATGGGATGCAAGAAGACAAGAGAGGGCTGAAAAAGTGAGCACCATGGAGAACACTGGTTCTCATATAAGGAAAATTACTTCCTCCACTACCCACTACCTCCAAGGTAGAGTTTAGCTCTATCTTTCCTAGTCATAAGCCAGGAGTTGAGCTGGAGTAGTAGTTTTCTCACTGACTGTCAGTGCAAAGGCAAATCACATGTCATTAAAACACTGTGAAGCAAGAAAGGAATTCCAATTCTGAATCTTTCTCTAAATCACAGTCTAACAGGTGCTTATGTGTTTATACACTGCTTTTCCTGAATAGAACTATATAGAACTAAAGCCCAAATGACTATTACAGGTGAATTTCTTCATGTGAGTCTAGAGAAGATGGCCAAAATATGGGATTTTTTTTTCATTGTTAACATCAATGACAACATTGTTAACATCGCTATTGACAGGCATTACTTTTGACTAATAAAGCACTTACTTCTTTGAGGGCTGCAGGAATTTTTTTCTGCTTTCTTCCAGAGGGAATGCTATGTAATACTGTAGACAAGGCACTTGATGGAGACTTATGGTTGACCGGGGATCCGGTCTTAGGAGTGCACTGATTATCTAAAATACATAAGATGAATATACTGCTTTCATGTCACAGATCACGAAACACAGGCAATGATTCCTGGGGTTTTGTTTTTTTTCTTAAAAACAGATGACATTTTTATGCTGCTTGCAGTGTTTCATCAGTAACACCCAATCACTTTAAATTCAGTCTTCAGTTTCAATTAACTTTTCAGCATTATCATCAATACTATGAGTTAAAAAATCCTCCAAGTCACAATCAAACTAAAAAAACCCACAAATTTTAAACAAAATTGATTAGTATTGTTTGTTTTCAAAGCATGTTTTCTTGCCCATAANTTTTTTTTCTTAAAAACAGATGACATTTTTATGCTGCTTGCAGTGTTTCATCAGTAACACCCAATCATTTTAAATTCAGTCTTCAGTTTCAATTAACTTTTCAGCATTATCATCAACACTATGAGTTAAAAAAATCCTCCAAGTCACAATCAAACTAAAAAAACCCACAAATTTTAAACAAAATTGATTAGTATTGTTTGTTTTCAAAGCATGTTTTCTTGCCCATAAACAGGGTAAAAAAAATTATGCTTAGAAAAGTACACCAAATTTTTAGACCTCTCCTCTGTAGTTCAGTCTTCGTTTTGCTTCTGTTCCCCAACTATCAGTCCTTCAGTTCTCTACAAGTATTATCTTCTCAACTTTTTTCTGGTATGGATGCTGTAGAGCTGCTCTCCAACCTCATGCCAACACACACACACCTCTGGAGATTCCATTTTCCAGAGAATGTGATGTCTTTTTCTACTGCCACAGGCAGTTCCTTCATCTCTTTGAGAAGACTTCTGCAGTGCTTCATTCCTTTAAAACCTCATTTTCTAGCAATACCTACAACGATTTTGCAGCTCAGCCTGGAATGAGTAACTTCATTAAGTCTGCTTCTAGAATTGTTCCTCAACATAGTGAAGCTCTGCAATAATGAGCAGAATGACCTCATAGTAACTTATCAGTACCTGAGGGGGTCCTACAGAAAGGCAGGGGAAGGAATTTTTAACATAATATCGGATGGGAGGACTAGGAACAATGGATATAAATTAGAGGGGGATAGATTTAGACTAGACATAAGGAAGAAATTCTTTACAGTGAGGGTGGTGAAGCACTGGAACAGGTTGCCCAGGGAGGTTGTGGATGGCCCCTCTCTGGAGGTGTTCCAGACTAGGCTGGACAGGGCACTGGGCAGCCTGGTCTAGTGGGAGGTGTCCCTGCCTATGGCAGGGGGGTTGGAACTCGATGATCTTTAAGTGACCTAAAGGCACAGAATATACTATGATTCTATGAATGGGAGAAAAACTGGATTGCTAGCTCTGCAACTCTTCCCAGCTAAAAGCACTCCCAATTGCCTGCAGCGCAGCAGCCTCTAGTGCCCAACGCAGAAAGGTACAGGTGGTCCAGACAACCACCTTCCTCATCAGTCCATGTTCCCACCACCACTTCAAGGGTTGCCAATATTGCTTTTCACCTCCTTATGACAATGGTCACCACCAGCATGCTGGAAGTTATAGTCTGGTTATTTCACTGGGCCTTCATGGATTTCCTCACATTCTACAGAGCTTATCAAACTGGAGCCTCTGCCAGAGGAATGGGCAGCAAACTGATTTTTTTTCAGTCCATGCTTAGGGCTCATTTGTGTATTTTGTACTAGAGTTTTTGGAATCTAGTCCAAATTTAAAGATGGCGCACAATTAATGGATACAAGTTGAAGGAGGGAAGATTTAGGTTGGATATTAGGGGGAAGTTCTTTACTAGGAGAGTGGTTAGGTCCTGGAACAGGCTGCCGAGGGAGGTTGTGGATGCCCCGTCCTTGGAGGTGTTCAAGACCAGGCTGGACGGGGCCCTGGGCAACCTCATCTAGTAGATGCATTTGTTAGGTGGCCCTGCTAGACAGGGGGGTTGGAGTTACATGATCCTTGGGGTCCCTTCCAACCCGGGTCATTCTGTGATTCTGTGTACTGCAGATTCACTTCTTAGCCTGCTCCACACACATTTGTTTGGACTGCTATAACATCAGGTACCTAGTGCTTTTCAAGCACTCAAAAGCAAAAATGAAGCACAGATACACAATGTTAATGGACAAAGCGTTTGTCCAGATTTTCTTTACCTTGTTTCTGTAGCTCCCTGAAGCAATGATCACATACTCTTGCTGGCTGGTTTTTCATATAGTCTAAACTATGCTTATTTGATGAACAAGCTTGACAAACAATCTGGGAACAGATACAAGCATTATTGTATGGTTTCTGCACCCTTAAACCACCAAATGCTCAAAGATGACAACTTTTAAGTTCATAACAGAACCTGGAATGGGCACAATATCAAATTGAAAATTGTTTAATATCTTGATGTTTCCTTATGTTCAAAACGCTGCTTTTCCCTCCTCTAAATGATAAAAAAAATTAAATAGAAAAATATCAGTGATTGCACAAGTCAATAAGTCAACATTAACAATTCATGAAAAGTAAAACAGGCTGTTTTAAAATCATAAGCTTTTAAAGAAATAATTTTAAATGGTCACTGCTCTCTTGTTAATTTCTCCACAACAGTAATGTCCCAACTGTGTTGAATTACATAGTCTCACTTGATTAAAACTGGAAAAATAAAGGTTTATTAGATAAACATTTCAGATGTGTTAAATATAAAACAAGCTTGGCATTAACTTAAAGCCAAAATAATAATTTATCGTAAGAAAATAGTGAGGAAGATATTTTTCTAATTTCAGCTAATTTTGTTCTATGCAACTACAGAAACAGAAGACAATCATAAACAGTACTCCAAAATGATGAAACAGGTAATAGGTGAAAAGGTTGAACACCAGTCTGTCATCACATCTTAGTCTAAATAAAAACCAACCAACTTAACATGTTGTCACAGTGGAGTGTTCCATTAGAACAACTGTGGGGTAACCAGGCTCCATCTGTATTTGTCACACAAAGAACCTGAATGACTAATGGAAAATAGCCCCACCTTTCCACATGCCCTGCAGTGATGCCTTCTCCAGGTCAATGTGAATTCACTTGTACAGATCATACACATAGTGGCTCTAGTATCAGGAATCCAGATTGGAGCCTTTGATCCCAGTGGACTATCTTCTTCCTGTTTCTCTGAATCCGCCTGAGAACACAAGACAAAATACCATTACATTCAGTGATTAGAAATATGACTAATATTTATCAGTGATTGTAGATTAACTCTAATCATATTGCCTCCAATAAACTGCCACGGTCTTAAATATTACCTACTGTGACCATTATAATGCAAGCCTGGAGACAGAATTGCATTTATTTAGTTCAAAAAGACTATGTGACTACTAAGTTTAACAGCCAATTTTCTCCAATAGCTGTTATATCTTAAAAACATTTTCATTTCATCTTTCTGTTTGCAACGTTACTGAGAAAACTGAGTAGTAGTTTGGCTTTTTTGGAAAAGAATACTTTTAAATTAATTAAGTAGATATCATTGTGGAATACCATTCTGTTTTATCATCTGTTCATTTACCATTTTTCATCCTGTTTTATTATTTATTATTGAATGCCTCTTACATATTTAAGCCCCTGAAAAAAAACCTTTATATTCAAAGACCAAACAAGCCAACAATAATGGTGTGATATACCTCTTCAAGACTTTTGCTGTGATTAAATGTGATTCTCTTTTTTGTGTATTCTTCAATTGACTTGGAGATAGCTTCTAACCACTCATCTCTTTCAGTAGCAGAACTGTTGAAGTAAACAAAAGATCAATTTATTATTTCAAGATTTAAAACTAAGAAATAAGTACTGATTAGAATTCCTCTAGCTTTATTTCACTTAACTCCCTTGCAAAGGGACAAAGACTGTCTCCAGTTCCTGCTGAAATTGGCTTATTTTTTAGACTGACTGCTTTGTGTCAGTTATTTATCATACTAAAAACAGACACAGATTTCTGTGTCTGTTGTTATAAAGTGGATTTCCTCCCTCCCTTTCCTCCTTACAAAACACCCTGCAATTGTTTCAAGACATGCATGTAATTCTTCCCCCTTACTCCCTGGACTCTTGAACAGTTTGAGCAACACTGGGGTACAAGGTGCTCCCAGAACAAAGGCATGGGCACTCCCTCTTGAGAGGAACTGGCATTTCAGCAAACCTTTTTTTCCCCTACTTTCTTCTGTCTCTGGGTGCAGTTTGTTATATCCAACCATGTGAAATGCTGAGCTTCTGCACAGCCTTGTGCTTCTGAATTCTGCTTCCCACTTGGCCATACTGCTTTGAAAAAGCATTTCTTTTATTTACCACTTCTTAAATTTTCCTAAATCAAGCAAATAACATGATAAATACATAAAAAGGAAAGTTAGGCAAGAGGACAGCAGTAATTTGCACAAGTCAGGTGTGCAACAGCAGTTATTGATACTGGCTTCTGTAGGTGAATCTGGAAGCTTTAGTTTTCTTTGAACATTTAAGGAAAATACTTTGAGACAGGGTTTTGAACAGGATGTACAGCATCAGAGGTGACAAATCTGGCAAGGCAGCATGAGGGAAGCCAGTGAAGCATGAGGGGAAAAAAAGGGTTTGTTGTACACAGCAATAAAATCAGAACAAGTAAGGGCAAAGCAATGTATTATTGTCTGCCTCAATATCTCACACTCTGAGTGAAATGTTTTGTTCAGTTTATTTACCTTCACTTCCTCTTCTGTTAAGAACAACTGTTCTGCATTAGCTGTGTCACTATAGCTAAAGCAGGCTATAAATAGCTATATGAAAACTATACCTAATACATAGAGCTGTTAGTTTTGCATTAGACTTCTTAGCTCTGATTGACTCTTTTGGCTTTTTCAACATATGGTTACATTTAATTAGGTTTTTAAAACTATATTAAACAAATTTCAAGTTGGTTTTGGAGATTAAGCATCCCCCATCATGTAGGGATTGCTACCTATAGGGCTGCCTGCACAATGAGCTACATGGTTTATGCTCCTAATATTCCACACGGGAGCTTACACTTGGTAGGTTTGCTAGTGCTGCCTTTCAGAGTTGTTTACAATCCTTCAGAGCAAAGGCAACTGAACTGATGTAATAGCTTGCTGTAGCAAAACAGGCAGTGTTTCTTCTGCTGTCACTGCAGCCCTCTCTCTCCCACAGCTGCACAGCCCTAACACATCCCTCCCAGGCACGTCCAGTTTTTCTTGCATCCTTCCGTAAGTCAGATTGTTTACCGACATCACAGGGTTTTCTTATTTTTGGCATTTGCTTTAAACAAATAAATATATAAACACAATTTTAAGATTCGACAAAGCAGTATACAACTTTAAGAGGACTACTAAGAGTTCCAGCAACTTCTATTACCGGCAAACACGTGTGCTAGGGGCATGTATCCCAACTGCCCAACAGAGTAAGCAGCTCAGGAGTGCCAGGAAGGCTCACAGAAGTGTACTCCTATTGTTTCCAGGATCAGAGCCCCAGGGCACCTCTCCCAGCTGAGCTAGTCTTGCATGAGGCACCATTATAGAATCATAGAATAGTTTGGGTTGGAAGGGACCTTAAAGATCATCGAGTTCCAACCCCCCTGCCATAGGCAGGGACACCTCCCACTAGACCAGGCTGCCCAGTGCCCTGTCCAGCCTAGTCTTGAACACCTCCAGAGAGGGGGCATCCACAACCTCCCTGGGCAACCTGTTCCAGTGCTTCACCACCCTCACTGTAAAGAATTTCTTCCTTATGTCTAGTCTAAATCTATCCCCCTCCAATTTATATCCACGTCAAGGGAGGCAACACAACTCGTTCTGCCTGGGTTAGCTCTTCACAGTCTGAGGGGGGGGAGGCGGACGGCTGGCTTCAGAGCACTCAGACTGGCACGGTATTGTTTTTCTCTGATGAAAAAAGATTTCTAGTACAATGCTGCATTGTACCCATGTAAAACAATACATAGCCCAGGGAAACTGAAACCTCATCCTATCCCTGACTAGATAACAGAGAATACTCATGTGGTCAGTAACACTAAACCTGAAGTGAAAAAGCCTCATGTCTAGGCATTAATCTATACCTCTGCTATTAACTAGCATGCATTTTAATATCAGCAGTTTTTCAACAGCTTATCATAGAATCATAGAATGGTTTAGGTTGGAAGGGACCTTAAACATCATGTAGTTCCAGCCCCCTGCCATAGGCAAGGACACCTCCCATTAGACCAGGTTGCTCAATGCCTCATCCAGCCTTGTCTTAAACACTTCCAGGGAAGGGGAATCCACAACCTCTCTGGGCAGTCTGTTCCAGTGTCTCACCACCCTCACAGCTGAATTGGGGTGGGAGAAGTTTAAAACTTTGGAATGCACCTTGGTCAGGAAGTCCTGGTGGGGTCTGCTGACTTTTAAGAAGATAAGACAGAACACAAAGACAGAACACAAAGACAAGATAAGACAGAATACCAAGGCCCAGCTCCTAATCAAGGATAAACAAGATAACAAATTTGTCTCCAATTTAAGATTAATTTGAACAGTTTTATAATTGAGGTTTTTACTGTATAAGAGCCAGGAACCTGTTAGACGGAGGTAACATCAAAAGGGAGATACATCTAGAATTTTTATCAATAGGAACAGTATAATTAAGTGGAAAAAAAGTATATGCAAGCACCTATTGCTGGTGGGTTTTCACTTGTTTCCCTCCTACACCACTACAGACACAGGCCTCCTCCTCCCAGCACCTTCTTCATCCCAAGCAAATGGGATGTCTATCACCGCTGTGTATCTAAGGGATGGAAACTATGTATGTGCAAGTGCAAGTATAAAAATAACATAGTTGAATACTCTCCAAACATGCAGTATCGACAGCACTAAAAAAGAAAGAGCAAATCAGAAGAGCTTTAGCCAGCAATGTGGAGGTGATTACAGTAATTGCAAAGCCAAGGCAAAAGCATGTCATCAATCCTGCTTAACTTGATGAGAAATTTTATATACAGAGTTTTTCCCCTATGGACCAGTATGTGCTTCACAGGAGTTGCTTTTTATCAACCACTTGATCAGTTCATCAGAAAGACAAGTCTGTCCACTTTTGTGGGAAACAGGTTGTATTCCATGACGATACTCTTCACGAGCCCCAGTGCTTTTTTTTTTTTTAATTACTGAATTCAAAGTGAAATTGTCTGTTTCAAGTCAAGCAGGCATAAATCCACATTGCCTACTGCAATGCCATAAACATCTTCATGTATCTGTGTGGAACACAGTCACTAAGGCACCTGCTCATATAATACTGGAGCAGAATCATACCATTAACTGTGAAAGGCATTTTTGGTTCCCCCAATGTGCAAAAGAACCATAAGAAGCATTTAGTGTTGAAAAATATAAAAATTCCTTTCAAGTCTGTTGTTATAAATAACTACTGATGAGACAATTGAGCTACTTCCTTTGTCTACTCTGATGAGGTTAACCTTGGTTTACCCTGCAGCTAGAGATATTGCTGCCTTTGTGCAGACATCCTCACGTCAGTATTTACAAGGTCACATGAAGAGCAACAGTCTGCCCTTGCTCAGCTCTGCTAAACAAAAGAGAAAACGTGTCTTTCTGCATTGGTATCAGCACTGTCACAAATGTCAGAACATGTAAAACTCAAACACAGTAAAAACAGTAACCCACAGAACTCAGTCTCTGCTAAAAGCATTTCAGCAAAGGCAGACCAGAGCTGCTCTGGTTTAACCCTTTTGCTACTACATAGATAATATGGATAAAGACAAGCACCATTAGAGTAATTACTGCCATTTCCACAATTTCAGATGTTCCCTGACTTGTTTCAGTTGCACTACTATTTTAGCTAGAAGTCTGTCTTCTTCCAGTATGTCTTCCAGTATGTCTTCTTCCAATTTTTGTTAGTTACCAAAAATAATATCCAAATTTACTGTCATGCTTCACATCCTGTCCTATCCTGTCCTATCAGTCAACTTTGGAAGAATAAAAAAAAATACTGAAAAGCAAAGCTTACAATTAATTGAATTGAAAAAAAATTAATCCTTGTTCCTCTCAAAGAAAAACAGTGAGAGAATATTTTTTCAATTTACTTAAGAGTTTATGAAGATGCAACTAAGCTGAAAAGGAGGAACCAATTCAGTCATTAACAGTTGATGTCTTTTGGAGGACAGCAGAATCCCTATCAGTTGCAGCCTTAAGCCCAAATTGCTCAAATACCATTTACTATAGCCTTAGTCTTTGTGCTTTATTCACCTCCACACAGTGGGCAGTCTTCCTTACCAGTCAGGGTGAACTGTATTAGGGACTATAAATCCATATGGTATCTATGAAGCTTATTATCTATCCATGACCAGGCTTCCTTTCTGCTGGCCCATTTAAAAACAAACTTTTATTTTCAAAATCTGATTTTGAATGTGAACAAAAGTAAGAGAACGTGCATCTGTCATTCCCTCTATTCTGTAATTACTCCAGCCAAGGGTAACTTTTCATTATATAAGTGCAAAATAAGCTATAAAATAAAGTGTCTTGTTTGAAATGTCATGTTTTTAAAATCATTATTCAACTATAAAACTTACCTTGCTGAAAGAATGAAGGATCTCTCTACGCTTTCAATGTTCAGCTCATTCTGATATGCTTCCTGGTTAGGCTTTTTAACCTTCAGAGAGAGCAAATTTTACATTATTACTTTTAGAGTTGCTTTAAGTTTTACTTACTGTAATATATCTTAGATTTTTAATGCAGAAGAGATATGTTGGAAAGAAAAATCTCAAAAGTAGGTGATCATACACAGTCCAGAGGGCCGAGCTACACCAATATCACATGTTCCCCACCATTTTATTTCACTGTGGCCCCATGCAAAGACAGGAGACATCCAGAGGAATGAAGCTGAAGAGCTCTCAGACATCTCCTGTAGTGCTTCAACATACCCAGGGCCACTGACTTCTAAGCATCTCTTGCAAATGGGCAACAAAAGGCACTGCTGTAGAACAAGATGTAGCCCTACCTCATACTCCCAAGGGATGAGTCACCCTGATGATCCTTCTGATCTATCAAGTTTCAAACGTAAGGCTTAGAAGCTAAGAGTGGTATTGAGCCTCCACAAGACAACTGCTGGCAAAAGAGAATCTGTAGCCGTGCTGGTGAAAGCTTGGACCTGGGCACCAGACTTGCACAGCAGCTGGACTTGATGCTTGGTGACAGGATCGGAGAAAAGTTACTCTGATTCCTGAGGCAATGGCTTGTTGTTCTCCCTGATTGTCATGTCAGAGACCAAATCAATACATGGCATGCATGTCCCTTATCACTACTCAGAAGGGCTGAGGTTTTAACTTGGATGCTCTTCACAAAGGCTCAGAAACAAAAGCCTTATCTTCCCCGCAAGCTAGAAGATCTCTATCAGCCATGGAGATTTGATTTAACAGAAGCTTATCAGCAGAGGTGCCTCATTTCTGGGAGTGGGCAATGAAAGGCAGCTACAAGGCAAAAGGGAGGCAGTCTAAAATGTAATACAAAAATAAGTAGGAGGCCTATTTCAGAGTAGGCCAACACTGGATGAAATGCAGTATGATGATCCTGTGCCAAGGAGTTTTTTGGGAAAAGCAAGACAGCAACCTCACAGCCTATAACATAACATAGGCATCTTTAATATAGAATCATAGAATCATAGAATAGTTTGGGTTGGAAGGGACCTCAAAGATCATCGAGTTCCAACCCCCCTGCCATAGGCAGGGACACCTCCCACTAGACCAGGCTGCCCAGTGCCCTGTCCAGCCTAGTCTTGAACACCTCCAGAGAGGGGGCATCCACAACCTCCCTGGGCAACCTGTTCCAGTGCTTCACCACCCTCACTGTAAAGAATTTCTTCCTTATGTCTAGTCTAAATCTATCCCCCTCTAATTTATATCCATTGTTTCTAGTCCTCCCATCCGATATTATGTTAAAAATTCCTTCCTCTGCCTTTCTGTAGGACCCCCTCAGGTACTGAGAAGTTACTATGAGGTCCCCTCTGAGCCTTCTCTTCTCCAGGCTGAACAACCCCAACTCCTTCAGCCTGTCCTCATAGGGCAGTTGCTCCAACCCTTTGATCATCTTCGTGGCCCTTCTTTGGACCCTCTCCAATAGCTCAATATCCTTCCTGTGTTGAGGGCTCCAAATTATATACATAGTTGTGTTTTGAAAATTTGAAGGCCTGGGTTTAAATAGATTTGGAGAAAAACTCATTTTAATAAGTGACTCACCTTCATTCCAGCCAACGACAGCATATTGTTGAGTTTATACATCCCTGACTGAACTGGAGTAGTATACAACAAGGCATCATTGAACTGTAATACAGAAGTAATGCTCTTAAATGACTAATGACTGTTTTAGAGACAGATTAATTTCAGATGCATGTTAGTGGAAATATAGAACTCATACAACACTGAGATCAGCAGTCCAATAAGTCATCTTCTACTTCCTATTATTCCACTTAGACCCTAAGAAACTTTTTCAAGTATGAATTTAGATAACAATAGGTGTCTATTTATATCCTCCCTGTGTAAATATACATTTGGTACACGAGTAAACAGTGCACAGATATCAAAGAACAGGCTGTCAAAACAGGACAAAAATATTTCTTGTATACACAGTTATATAACAAACTACCTTAAAAGGATATTAGAATTAACCATTCCAATAAAACAAAACATTCCAGAAACTCAGAATGAATATTATCAGTTTGTAAGGACAAACTTATCCATATGTACCATATGGATCTTATCAGCTGTCTTACCAGCATCTACTGTTTATTCTCTCTTCTACCAGACTTGGCTTCATTCATAGAATCATAGAAT
>VZTY01012294.1:38509-53391 GCA_013400935.1 Turnix velox | reverse complement strand
GGTGTCCCTGCCTATGGCAGGGGGGTTGGAACTCGATCTTTGAGGTCCCTTCCAACCCAAGCTATTCTATGATTCTATGATTCTAAACCATTCCCACACACATGGCAGTATTCATTTGACTGTTAGAACCAAATAATTAAGCAATGGTGTATTTTTCCTCTTATATATGCCAGCTTCAGCCACTTGCATACCATCTGTGCTCCACTTCTACCACAATCTGTTGAATACCCTGTGGATGACCTACCCTTCCCGGCTGCACGATCTCATGGTGTCCACTTAAACTGTACTGAATCTGCATGAGTTTCTGAAAGTTATCCTACAGGTAGAAAAAGCAAAAAGTGAGTAATTGCTCTTAATATTAAAAAAAAAAATTAAAAAAAAACTAAAAGAGAGAAAAAGTTGTAAACTACTATCTTCATATGTCAAAAAACTTACCCCCTGCTTCATTATGTCATTGGCATGGTTTGCAACTTCTATGACAACAGCTAGAGCATCTGAGGGATGAAGAAATGATGCTTTGGTTATACAGACGAGTTAGCACTGTTATTATGTAAAGCACAGGTACAATATTGACCTTCCTGCTCAGTCACTCAATTCAGGAGCACTCCCCATAAATCCCAGAATCTTCAGATTCAATATGTGTGTCCTAGCAAGTCACTGCTTTAACCAGCAGTATCAATCACTTCTTACAGCTAACCAAAACAGCAAAAAAATGTGATTTCTCACACAAATAATTCATTTCAATGTCTCAAATTGGAGTAGAAAAGTTAACATTTTATCTGAAGCTATATAAAGGTTAAGTTTTTTCCACTTTACACAACTGCCACCAGTCCCGATTATGGAAAACTACCTAGAAAAATAATCCAAATCTGCAAATTCTTTGTTCTGCCTTTAGTTTTGCTGTACCACAGTGTAGCAATATAAAGTTCAAATTTCGAAATTTCAAACTTTTAGTATCAAAACAACAAAAAAAATCTCAGAAAGAGAGAAGTTACTGAAGATGAAGGATTTTATTAGGTATTGATATTTAATAGCTAACAACGTGACTGTAATATATGCTAAAGTGCAACTGCAAAAATGTGTTACATAAAAAGATTATGTAAATTACTGAACAGTGACTGTATCTGAGACAGAATCCATTTCCATCCAGAAAGCCTGGATAGATGTCATGATGTGAATTGAGCCTGCTGGTGGTCTCCTACTAGGAACTGTTGGAGCTGCTCCAGGCAAAACAGTCACTCCCCAGCTCCCATCTGTTTGACATTTAACTCAATTCATGAAGACAGCAATGAGTACCTGCATTTTTTTGTTGTGCTTTCATTCATCTGTCAGCTATTGTACTTACTGCAAACTAAAAATTTTATGCACTGACTTCAACAAAGACTGAAAAATATTAGAGAAAATTTGCTGGTTATGGAAGGGAAAGTTCCAGAATTTCAGAGCTACTTATTCAGTGCTGAGCCTAAACAAAGCTAAACAATAACATAAAATAATCTGTAGGGTCAAAGACCATGAACAAAGTGGTTTTGGCAGGGAAGAGCATTATGCTTCTTGTATCACTTAGCAGGAGTAATGTATTCAAATGAAGGTCACTGGGAAGAAATGCTTTGTTAAGAGGTTTTTTCCAGTAATACTAACCATAACCAAACCTAGTCTTGCACAAATGTCACTACAGAGACTGAAATAAGTGACACGCAAATTAAATGGAAGCATGAACTAGGGACATTTTCAGTACTGCTGAGGCCCATGTGTGGAAGAAGAAAGTAGTCTGAATGTGCATTAAGTTGCTACACTTGAGTTAAACCAGCTTAATCCCAAACTAGGTAGTCCTGTCCTCTTCCATCACCAAACATTCCTTCCAATTTCCTCTCATCTGCTTTCCCCTTTGCAGAAGTCACTTNACTTGAGTTAAACCAGCTTAATCCCAAACTAGGTAGTCCTGTCCTCTTCCATCACCAAACATTCCTTCCAATTTCCTCTCATCTGCTTTCCCCTACATGGAGGCAAATTTGCAGAAGTCACTCGTGTTTCTGCAACTTGCAACATGTCAGACTGAAGAACTCCTCCATCTAAATATAATCCAGAGCAGCTCCTTGATCTTCCCACCACATGAACACTTGCCCTGGCACAAAAAGAGAGGATATGGCCAGAAAAGCTCATAGCTGGAGGAGATCAGACTGCCTATCATGAAAACTCTACAGATCCAAAGGCTGTCTCTTTCAATAGCAGTGCCCAAAATATCTAAGCTGTCCGTGGAATTTCACTCCTATGTCTTGGTTCCAACTCAAGGGTGAACCGACACCACTGTAATCTTCAAACATTTCTGAAATACAAGCTTGCAATCTTTCAGTATCTCTGCTGAGAAACTCAGAACTAAATAGAAAATATTTTTATTACTGACATAGCATTTTGCATGCATCTAAAATTTAGAAAATTACTGTATGCACATAAAATGTTATTTCATTAATCTAAAGTGATGTTTACCTTTAGTATCCCTATAGTCTGCAGATTCTTCTAAAAGATTCTTTAAATAATCTGTATTTAAGAAAAAAAAAAAAGGAGACAGTTTTGTTAAAGAAATAAACAGCATCAGAAAGTAGTCAAAATCACCTTTTTCCAGGAAATCTGCTTTTCAGTCAGATCTACTCAACAAAGATCTACTACTTAATCTTTTAAATCTGTCAAAGCAGTAACATTTCCATAATGGAAGTATATCATATCTTGCTCAGAGAAGGGAAGGTTATTGAAGCAGTGGCCTTCTACAAAGACAAAAAATCCATTGTATGTATTATTCCAGAACAAAACAAGCAAGTAAAAAATAACTACGAATTTTCAATCATTTACTTTTAAGTGAAAAAAATACTGAACAGTACAAATATTTTGATTGGAATGGACAATTATAGATATTTGACTGAGTACTTAACTTGTCTAATGGAAATAAGGAAAAAGTGGTCCATTACAGAAGATCTGATTATGATTTATATTTTTCAATAATAAGAGTATTATACACACTCCCCTTCAAAGTTCAAATTTACACTTTTGGTTTTCAATTATAAATTTAGTTCCTCAACCACGAGATGGCACCCTCAATCCATTAAAGTCCTGATAGTTTAAAAACCTATTTTACTAAGCTAAAATTAGCTCTAAATGTATGATTTCAAAGAAAATATCCCCTTCGAATTTCCATTCCCTGGTCTAGTGTCCAGTTTATCAAAAAGTACAATATCCTGTCAGAGATTAATATATATATATATATATATCTCCTCAGTAGAAAGTCAACCATCTATTCTCCACAATTTTGAACCGTTTCAAATTATAATAAAACAAATCAGGAACATTCAAAAGAATACAGATGTTAGATTTATGATATCAAGACACACTGGTTCATAATTACTTTTTAATGAGGTACTAAGACGCTGGCAGATCTACTGAAAAGTAATCACATGTGATCAAGCAAGCATTCAATTTTAGCTTTGTGGTTGTACAAGTTTCACGTAGGAGTGAAATAATTCAACTCCCATATGCTTGCCCTACCCAAATTAATCCTTTTACTCAAGAAGAATCAGGAGCCAATTGTTCCCGCCTTCATAAGAAGGTCTTGCTTCATACATGCCCCTCAGAGACTGCTCAGTGTATTGTAATCTTTTCTTTATGCAAAAATAAAAGGGAATTCTGAAACTTGTTTCTGCTACAAAGAAATTCTAGAAAGAGTAAGAAATGTTGTCACGGTTAATGAAAGCATTGAGCAAAACAGGAAGAGAAGTATTTGTCACTGAAATTTTATTTCTTGTCAAAGACCTAAAGGAGGTTCCAAGAGAAGCATGCAGGGCAGGTTGGGGTGAAAGAAGAAGAACTGGCTGGGGTCTCCTGCAAGCTAGTGGAGAGAAAGTGCTGGGAGGTCTGGCTGGGCCACAGGAACACCCACAGCTTTTTGCTGTACTCAGAGTTTTCTCTAATCATTATCAGGCACTGGTCAACATGTGATCTGTTAAGATAAGTCTGGCATATCACCAAAACTTCTCCAGCTACACTCCATAAATATTATATCCTTCACATCTCTCAGGATCTTGTGCTATAGTAGCTATTCTATTAGACTTTCCAGCATAGTATTTAGAAGGACAGGTTGATAAGAAGCAGGTGTGAAACGGGGGAAAAAAAATCAACTGGAGGTATTTTGAAAGGAACTTTGAAGATATCTCTGGGGACAAGAGACAAGATGGATATAATTTGTTCATCTGCAAAGGTACTGCTGGCACTCTTAAGGAACTGTCCCTACTACACGGAGACATACAATTTAATATCCAAATCATCCTGAAAACTTAAATCCAGAGACTCAACATGGGAAAAAAATTATTTCTTGGTACATTCATACTTTATGACATGTTCCCCTAAACACCACCACTTAAATCACCCAAAAACATTTTTGATGGATATATTCTAACATTTTAAATCACACCAACAGTGAATAGAAGGAAAATTGGTGATTTAAAAATTCTATATTTACAAAGGAAGGCAGCTTTTTCAGTACAAGACTGAAGCAGCCATTAAAATCTGCAACTGTAAACTCCTGAAAGTGAGTTTACATATTTTTTATCTCAATATTGTGTGTATATCTGGTAATTTGACCTCAGTTTATAGCTAAAACAGCTTCAGAGAAGCATTGAGACAGATATTTTTAGTCTCTTCTGTGCATACACAGTAGAAATTCCTTGGTTGCAGCAACTTTCTGGAGGTATGGGCTTAAACTACGTTGAAAATAGGGTTTCACAGACATGAATAGTGTTACAGTAAAAATTTAGCAAAAATATTCTTAGATAAAATAAATACAGCACTCAAATATGTGGAATGCTATCTACTGTCTTTGCCAAAAATTTTCCCCTTTGAAATGTAATGTAGTTGTTCAGACTAGGAAGATCTTAAGCATACCTTCAGAAAAGTGGAATGAAATTAATAATTTTGCTGGATATCCCAAAAAAAAAACCTAACAAAAGTCAACAGGAAAGCACACCAATACAGGTTTTGTGACAAAATTTCCTTATGCCCTTCTACCTGACAGCAGCCAGCAGTTCTCTGCCTTGCTGTGGGGCAGCAAATGTTACTTCTTCCCCACTAAAAATCCTCTTCTGCTTCATTACCTATCTTTTGTCTCGGGTTGTCTAATTAAGTTGAACTCAAAGCCATGGTTTCCCAACATCTAACTGGTCTCAAGCATGACAACTCTATTTGCAGCTCTTTGAGAAGTGTGCTCAAAGGCTTAATTTTCACTCCGCTCAGCCTCCCCTCAATACACCCCAGTTAAGGATAATAAAATAATGTCTCTCTGTAAACCTTATGTTGGGAAAAAAAAGAGCAAAGAGGCATATCCTACAACAATGAAGAGTCTGTTCATATTGTACATTCTCAGGGCCTCTACTGGAACCAGAGGTTTTCAGGAGGAGAGAATAATCTGTCCTTTCTAATAGAAATCAGAGGCCTCTAATTAGCCTCACCCAAAAGCCATTAATATTTGCAGTATAGAGCTCGGGGCCAGTATGTGGAGAAGCGGAAGTTGGCTTGCTGGACTGGAGCAGCTGTAGGGAAACCACTGAAACCAGGAACACAGCTGAGCTCTGCCTCTCCTTGGCTGATTTACAAGTCCACCTGCTCCAGCTTTTGTTCACAGAAAAGTAACTCCACTTCAAAGCACAGTGACAATCTTGTTTCAGCACTGTGGAGCAGCAGGTTACCAGTACAAAGCTGTCCCACTGACACAGAACATCTAAAAAGGAAGAAATCCCTGCTGACTCAAGCCCAGCAGCTTCATCTCCTGGATTATTTTCACTCCCTTGCTCTTATCTATTGTCCCCTCTCTCCCTCAACGACAGTTCCTCCCTGTCTCTTCGGCTCAGGATGCTGCTGCATCCCTGCATCTCACCTACTGCAACCATACATCCACATATTTTGTGAGTCCTCCAAAGGCTTTGCAGCACAAGTTTCTATAGGGCTGCTGGAAATTAACAGAGAAGACAGGTCATACAAAGATATTTGGAAGAGTAAGAATCTCAAGGAAAACAGAAATGCATGACAAATGGAAAATAATTAAAATGAAACAGATCCCAGATAACACTTCTGAGCTCTAGCATAATTAAATTCTCAGTTTTACATTTTTTTATCACTCCTATAGAACACAAGAAAAATACTTTTCTAAATCAGCAGCCAGCACTGCAATCCTTTCAATAGTATTCACATTTTCAGGCAGCCACAGTAAAGTTTGCACACTAGAGACAGCCACAGCAACCTCCATCACCACATAGTTTTTTTCCAGGTCCAGAACAGCCTGTCCCAGCCACCTTAATAGTTAATGGTCACGAGGAATACCCCTTTAACATCTGAGTTTTGTTTTAGTGCCAGACACCCCGAACTTTCTTGCCTTGCTATGTATATTTACAAAGGTCTTCTGTTCAATATTTTTAATTAAAACCTTTGAACTTATCCAAAGCTCTGTTGATTTTTGATAAAATTGTATAACAAGCTTATACCATGCCCTAAGTTAGTATCCTTTTAAAATACAAAGGAACTCCCAAAGTTCCATTTTGTGGCTTGATTTCATAGATGAAGAGTCACTAAGATTTTACCCCACAAAGCAGTCCATTTAGTAAGGGCTTTTCACCCTTTTTTCAACACCTGTGACTTTAATGAGCTTATTAAAATGAAAACAGCCAACGTTAGTAACTTGGTAACTGCCGTAAAATACTTAAGCCTGTATCTTCCACAGCATCACTAGTCTAAGTACTTGCTGGGGAAATGCCAACAAGTTGCTACAGTGCCAAGAAAAAAGGTCACAGAGCATTTTATTTTGCAGTTACTACATAAACAGAAGCTATTTTTAAATTGCTCATCAAGCAGTGGCTTTCCAAAACAATGCCTTAAGTTTTTCTAAATCCTTACAGGAGCCATCCCCCTCTCTTACAACAAAAACATCTCAAAATACTTCTCAAAGGTGGCATCTATAATTTCTCTCCTTTTACAGAAGAGAAAGCCCAGCATCATTGCTTGAGGTCACCCAAACACACCCATGCCACAGCATGGGACACGAGCCCTGATTTCCTAGTCCCAAGCCAGATCTTTTCCCTACAGTGCCCCTGTAACAAGTCTTAAAGTACTTACCAGCAAGGTACACTAAAAACATGTTAAACATGTTTTTTGCCTGTAAGAGAAAATGGATTTTACAGACAAAACACTGAAACATGTGAAGACTAGCTTCTCAAAACTGTGAAAGAGCCCGATTNGGGGGGGGAAGAAATGGAGAAGCTACTTGCAAAAGTTCACAATTGCAGAGACATCTCTCACTTCCTTCTCCTAGCTACAATTTTCCATACAACCTTTTCCCCCTCATTAAAAAACAAACAAAAAAAAACAAAATAAAAAACAAACCAAGAAAACCTGAACACACAGAAGGAGCATTCCAATCCTCTAGGGAAATTACAGGCTTCTACTACCAGATAAACAAAGCCCACCACAGGTTTAATTTTTTCCAAGTACTGCTCAGTGTACCATCACAGAACGTGCCACAGTGTTCAGATTCTTAGCACCTTGTTTGTGTATCTTACTGCAATCTATATGAATAAAGACATCCTCTATACCTATGCCACATGTTTTAAAAAAGCTTCATGTATCTGAAGTTGGATAAACACACTTTACAGATGGATACAACCACCTGAAAACAAGTTCCCTGAAACATGTGAAAGACTAGCTTCTCAAAACTGTGAAAGAGCCCGATTGTACCTGTCAACAGAAGCCTGTACTGGGGAATCCTCTGAACTGGCTTCAGCAGGTAGTGCTTGAGGGCCAAGCTAGCACAGCGGGGGCTCATCTGGAAGAAACACTCAAAATAAGTAATAATTATGTGGTAGCCAAGGGTTCCAGCATAAGAAATCACACCTAAAAATGACTAATGATTACATCAGGTAAAGTGTATCTTCGAAAGGTGTTTCTAGTGCTCCATAAACCAAGTATTTCCCTGTGTGCAAGACTGTATGTAAAATCAATGGTAAGTCAAAAGACATCATACTCTTCTGTTGAGGCAAAAAGGGTGCTTTTTCTTATAAGGAAGAGAGGTGAAACTTCCCAGAAAGAAAACAAACACTAGAGGCAAGAGCAACATGCTCCTTTTTAATCACTGTTAGCATCCACAAAGCAGAAAGGCAGAAGAAAACCGCAGTATTCACTGAAGTACTTTTAATTAATCTACACATCTAAAAATAACACCAAATTAAAAGATCATGCTTCAAAGCTGTTAAATATATTCAGTTTGTATTAAAAATAATCTGCATCTGAAACACCAGGTCCTTAAAAAGTCCACTTCTTCTTGTCTTTGCTGACTACTTCAAATTTTTCCTTGGCTTACAGTGCCAAGCAGCCTTTCTAACCATTCCTGAACAAACAGCAGGGATCTTCCAAGGGGAAGCCTGTGTAGCAGGATGGAAATTCAGCCTGTGTGGATCCTGTGCTCAGGAAGCTTGCATTTCTTCTCTGATTTGTATTAAGGGAGTTATGTAAAAATCTGGCAGTGTTCTTGGGACATGAATCAGCTTTCATCTGATTTCTGCATGTGTCGGCTTTGAAACGTCTAGTAAAATGCTGGTGAGAAAATTCACTTTTTTAATGTTTCCAACTGAAATGAAACACCCTTCTTGTGAGTATGCTATTGCCCTGTAACGTGGTACAGAAATCAAAGCAGGACAGTCAATTGGTGCACAGTATGTTCAGGAGATCAAACTAAACTGTGTCTCTGATATAATTTGTACTGACTGCTGCATTCTCTGAAAATCAAGGTCCTTCAAGTCAAGACTGTAGGAAAAAAAAAAAGAAAACCCAGACAAAATCGGAAGATAATCTCTAAAGCCTTAAAGAGAATCACAACTTGCAGAGGGTCACAAAAGAAAAGCCACAAAATAGGATATATCTTACAAAAGACTACCATACCTCAAAGTCTTTGACTACTGTAGCAAAACCTGCATTCTTCTTACAGTGTTCATCTAATAGTGCAACATTTTTATCAAATTCCTTGATGTAAGTTGAGTACATCTTTAAGTAGGGACCCTTTTTAACAAATATATCAGCAATTCTTTGATGTTCAAGCCTAGAAACAAAAAGCAGAGCAATTAGAAAAAGCCAAAAACAGATAAAAAATGCTGCAGCAGAACATTAATTTTTTTTTCACAGAAAGATGTGCTAGCTTATGTTCCAAACAAAAAGCTTACAGTTCAGCACACAGGCATCCATCTCAGTAGCTACTCTGGAAAACGTTCCTTCCTTTGAAAGAAGATTTAGCATGGCATTACCTATCTCTGTGCCTTTGTCAATGGAATTCATATGCCTGATTCAGACCCACCCACCGGCGTAACAGAGAATGGATTTCAATGGGATTGTGGCTGTCAATCACTGCTGCATCTGGTCAATAGATCTCATCTACCTTTAAAATGTAAACTGGTCTTCAGGATAATCTCCTTTTCCTCTGATGAAATCAATCTACTTATCATGCCCACACAGGGACCAGAACTTTCAATTAAAAATGAATTTTTAAATTAAAAAGTTTGATTGCTGAAACCATGCGGTGACATCCCTTCTAGACCTTTACAGATACATCCAAATGGCAAAAAGTACATCTATATAGAAAATTATTTCCTGTACTTTCGAAGACAGTCATTTAAGAAGGCACATAAAAAACAAATGAGTTGAACTGTGCTTGCATGGAGTCACATAAACCCCAGAAATAAATTTCAACAACATCAAAGGAGTGTTATCCTTTTATTGATAGTCACCAGTGAGATAATCGCTCTTCCAGTTCCCTCAGGAGGTCCCGGTTGAGTTCATACAGCTGAGGTAGGTAGTACAGGATCTGATTCAGGATTCTGTCCTCAATCACTGGCTTTCCAAGCTGCCTAGAGGCATGCGCCACAGCATCCCGGAAATCCTGTCAGAGTACAAAGAGGACAGAAAACCCCCTTCCCATGAGCCAACAGCTTTCAAAGCAGCAACACAGACAATGGTGCACTCTCTGCAGCCATTCCAGGCGCTGTCCCCTGTTACTGGAGGCAAGACAGGTACCATCTGGGCAATGTTTCTCCGCAGCTTCAGTTTACTCCCCCGGGACTGCCTTAATCCCTTTGCTTTGACACTGCAGCTTTACTTGCTCCTGTGTGCACATTATAGAAGTCGTTCATTATTTTTATAACATGCCCTTAAAAAAATGTGCTGGTACCACATATGAGGAAACTACAAAGGGGAAAAAAGCTGACTGCAAAGGTACTGGAAACCTTGAGTATCTTCTTGCTAAGATTTATTTTTTGCTCAAAAAGCAAAAATATTACATCAGCTCATAAAACCATAATATTCTATTTTATAATACATTAGTTTTAATAAGTCATCTTCAAATGCTCTTTCAGAATATGTGCCTCTGAGATTAAAATCTAGTATCACAAAGTTATGTAGTAGCTCATCTACACACAGGAAAATTAACAACTAACAAAAATATATCAGAACACATGGGAACATGAGATTTTAAGTGTTTATAATGATCAAACACTGGTACCTTACAAACATTTACAGCACGGAGGATAATCCAAACTACACTCAAAGTATTTTCTTGTAGCATTTTCATTCGATAACCAGCTCTCAGTGGTACAGAGCTGAGGTTTATTTGTCCTCATTATCACTTTTTAATTTTGTGGTCTGCTGAAATTGCACAATGGGTGCACAATCTTACAGAAAACGTGACTAAACAACGTGTTCCTGAGTACAATGTGTCACATTTTAAATGTGTGTGGGTTCCATAGGTCCACAGCTGCCTGTGAAACTCTGTAGGATTCTAAAAGAGAAAAAAAAAACCCTCCATCTTTCCTCCTTCCCCATGTCTACTACCACAGGTCTTACTAGTTGTCTCATCAGTCTACCATCTGGCACTATTTAGGGTCTTTCAAAGTTAAGTCTCAACTTTCCCCCGCCTTCTATCCTCATTACATCAGCTCCGGGCGGCATGAGCTCCAGACACACTTTCTTGCTTTGTGACCCTATGGGTCACTAAGGCTGTGACTGGGCAGAGTTATGACAAGAAACTTAAAGAAGATACAGGGCAATAGCTGTAATGGGGGGAGGCTGAGAACGAAATGCAAGGGAGTTAAAAAACAGATGGCGTTATTCACATGGAAATGTTCTGTTTTACATCATCTGGGCAGACTAGTGACACGTAGGTTAACTACCAGCTGCATCTTATGGGTTTTCCTGACCCTAGGGCATTGCTTAACACTGAAATGATACAAGGAATTACAATGGCAAAAGCTCAGATGAAGCATTCTGGAGAGCTTAATGCAAAATGCATCATCATATTATGATAATATTCTTTTCCCCCTCCCCTCCATCACATGCACACACAATATACTGTATGCACTTGGCCATGGGGTGAAACACGAATATTACTTGCACAATGAAAAGAAAAGCAGTTTTATCTGCAGCATAATCAACAACCCAGGCTTTCCCCTGACCAAACAATAAATGGAGAGCAGGGAGCCAGGTTTAAGCACCAGTAGATAAGACAGGAATGTCATTTGTAGTTAAGAGCATTTGTTTAACTTTCTAGATGCAGCATTCAAAATAGCCTACAGGATGTTTTCCAAATACAGATTTGGTTTTTCGACTGCCTTGATCCAAAGTCCATCACCTTCATCAGGTTCTGGATCATACCATGAAAGACTATCATTAAAACAGCGAACCTATACTTCATTTCATCACCCTTTCTGTTCTCCTCCACAACTGAGTAAACTGAGGAAGCCCTGCAGAGAGGAAGCGCGGGGAAGACAGATAACACGAAGCTTTCAAACGATGCAAACGAGCCTGCTAAACAACAAAAGAACTAAACTTCAACCCTTAATTCTTTTTTTCTCTCTTTTTTTTTTTTTATTAAATTATCAAGTCTTCACTCCGGAGGCAGTACAGGGCTTCACTGTAATCGTATTAAGACTTATTTTTAACCTGGCAGTGGGTGTGAAGTAATTGTCATGCCAAGTTCTTCCCGAGATAAACTTAAGAGCTGAAGGCAGAGAGCACATGCCTGAGGAGTCGGGTACAAAAAGTCAAATAAATGTAACAAAGTTAGAGTTGACACTGTTGACACTTGAAGGTACTGACCTTCTGAGAAAGTCTTTTTGTTTTAATTACCTAATCTAGAATGAATGGAGAAAAAATAATACAGAAAACCAACAGCAACAACAAAGTGTATTTATGTTGCAATCACTCTTTTTCAGTAAAACCTGTAATTTCACCTCGAAAGGTGGAAGGTATTCAGACAAGGACATCTTTTTATACAAGTAGGTAATAGACTTAAAAATCAGAAACTGTAGTAATAGCCATTTAATGCACCAGAACCTAAATCCTTCTAACACTAAATCCATTTATTCATAAATATAAATGGAATCACTGTTTTTTATATTATATACATTGCTCTGATACCTATAAATAGCTAGAATAAGTGATTCATGTTACACATGTATTTAGCATATGTAATGCTGATGAAGACGGTGCTTTCATCAGTCTGTTCAAAGACAATCACCTGAGATGGCCTAGAAATTATTGTTTGATGCAATGCAGTGATAGTTTACAGTGAATTTTAGAGAGATATATTTTCTTCTTGAAAATGAGCCTTTCAAGTATTAAAATTCTGCTCATTAAAATAAACACAAAAAGCCCACAAAAACCAACTAAACCAAACCAAAAACTTGACATGCTTTGGAATCAGTGTGCAAATTTCACTGAAAAACACCATTTGCAACTTTAAATGACAGTTTCATATAGCAGAAAACAAAAGATTATGCTAGTTATACTTATTTTCAGTATAGTTTTTCCTTTCAGTTTAATTTAAGGAAAAAAAAATGTTTGCATTTGGATGCTTTTCAAGGAACACACAGACACACATCCTACAGAGGGGAGGAGGGAAGGGGAGGAAGTTTCACACTCCGGGGAACAGCCAGGCAGCTACATGTGACAAACTGTAAACATGACAACCAGGAATACAACTACAGGTTTCACAAATACATTATTTAAAATATAAATAGACAGTCTTAACTAGAGTGAGACTACTGCCCATAAACTGTTCAGTTAAACTATAGCAATGATAACAAGTGAAGATTATGACTAAGTGTGGAATAGTGGTATTTTTCAAACACAGGAGATAGCATTTGGAAAGCACCAAGTATTTCCACAACTTTTTTCTCAGGTAGTAAAATAATTGATAAGTCTTTAACAATACAACATAGTTAATTTTTTACAATAAGCAATGGTTTGACTGGGGCGTATTCCCATAATGGAATAGGCTGGGTAGTAGAACAATGTTTCCTACCAAACCAAAACTATTTAATTAGCTTTCTTAATAAGATAGATACAGCTGCAATTTGTTGTCAGATGCCTCAATCAGCGATTCTAAAGCACTTCACAGAGTAAAGAATTATAAATGTATTCATCTCAGACTGGCCAAATATTAAAGTTATATAGTTGGAGAAGAAGCAGTTGGTGGTTGAGAGATTTTTTCCCTGTTTAACAGTAGGTCAGCTGTAAACCATGACCAGAGGTCAGGGCTTTCTTTGCTCCAAAACCCAATATGCACGTTACATTATTTTTCCAAATCTGCTTTGAATTATTTTTACTTGTATTTGGCTACAATATGTTTTAAATCTATCTTTTACATATATATATATAGTTTTATATATATGTAGTATTAGTATATGCATATATTTTGTAATTTCTTCTGAAAATGGAAACATATAAAAACAGGATTTCTCACTCTTGCCTGTGTCTCTGGAAGGACACACAATAGAAAAAAGAAAGATGTTTAACCTATTTATCTGTTTTCTCCAATAAAAGGCTAATCTTGTAAAGAAGTTAGAAGTGCCTCCTGACACCCTCCTAGTTGCCATTAGAATCCTAATAAGGACATAATAGAGATCTAAGTCAGTTGCTCCAATTCAAAGGCTCAGGCCAAAGACCACAGGTTGAAACACTTCTTTGCTCACACAAAACAATTCTGCCTTACTCCTATTCCAGAAACACCAGGTATTTTTTAAGCACAAAACATCTTAGATAACTGTGACAATACAGTTCACTGTTCCTTTTTTCTTCCAGCAAGTGCCCTCAGGGAAAAACCAG
This sequence comes from Turnix velox, assembly GCA_013400935.1. NCBI lineage: Eukaryota > Metazoa > Chordata > Aves > Charadriiformes > Turnicidae > Turnix > Turnix velox. The sequence goes on along the minus strand of VZTY01012294.1, from coordinate 39,216 downwards.
CACTCCTCCAACACATCTCCTCAACCCTTGTTTCCTATCTGGAGGCCATGCAACCATCTCAAAAAGATGCATACAGATGAGATAGTTTGATTTAAGCCTCTTTGTTTTCAAGAGTTTCTAACAGCATCACACTGAAATTTTACCTTTCAAAAGATCATTATGAACGTTAGGGAAATAAAGTGAGTTCAAAATTACATCCACTGGTTGATTTTTCCCTCAAGCAACCCTATTTGCCTGAGTATGTTTGAGACCTTCAGGGTGCAATCTGAGTTCCACTGAATACAGCTCATAAGTCCCTTATCTCTGTTATGACCAACTTATTTCATACAACAAAAACACCTCCAAGTGCTTATAATTTTCTTAAGAACTTCCATAATGTCTTCAACAAAAGCATTCAGGTGCACTTATAAAGTCTGACAGTGTCCAAATAGGTTAGCACTCTGGTATCTTGGAAGCACTATGCTGCCTAACCTGACTTTGTTAGTATGAAAGAAAAAAAATACTAAAAAATTTCAATGGCACTTGTAACCAGTTTGCAATCACGTCCCCACCTTCTCAACTGTTTAGACTCCACTCCAATTCAAAGGCTCTAGATATTTGAAGCAACTTAAAAAACTTTTTCATACATCAACAATCCAGTTCCCTGGCTGTACCAAAAGCCATGAGCTGTATTCACTGGAACTAGTAAGACAGACTGAGGACAATAC
>VZTY01012294.1:5794-38175 GCA_013400935.1 Turnix velox | reverse complement strand
AAAAAAGAAAGATGTTTAACCTATTTATCTGTTTTCTCCAATAAAAGGCTAATCTTGTAAAGAAGTTAGAAGTGCCTCCTGACACCCTCCTAGTTGCCATTAGAATCCTAATAAGGACATAATAGAGATCTAAGTCAGTTGCTCCAATTCAAAGGCTCAGGCCAAAGACCACAGGTTGAAACACTTCTTTGCTCACACAAAACAAAGTTATACACTAAGTCCTGCAGTGGAAGAAGCCATTCTAAAAGCATTTTCTTCTGCTGCACCAGAAGCCTCACTGCTTATACCAAAATAGCGGAAGGAAACCAAACTGAAATGGGTAGGTGAACAACGAGAGTGACGGGTTTTGGCAAAAGAAGGACATTTGGGACAAAAATGATGACAGCAAATAAGGCAGGCAGCTTATCCTTACAGCAGCAGGGCGCTGCTGAAGAAGCCCTCTCGCTGGTGGAATGCAAACCATTTCCAAAACATCCCTCAACAAAGAAGTAGAAATGGCACCAATTCTGCCTTACTCCTATTCCAGAAACACCAGGTATTTTTTAAGCACAAAACATCTTAGATAACTGTGACAATACAGTTCACTGTTCCTTTTTTCTTCCAGCAAGTGCCCTCAGGGAAAAACCAGCACTCCTCCAACACATCTCCTCAACCCTTGTTTCCTATCTGGAGGCCATGCAACCATCTCAAAAAGATGCATACAGATGAGATAGTTTGATTTAAGCCTCTTTGTTTTCAAGAGTTTCTAACAGCATCACACTGAAATTTTACCTTTCAAAAGATCATTATGAACGTTAGGGAAATAAAGTGAGTTCAAAATTACATCCACTGGTTGATTTTTCCCTCAAGCAACCCTATTTGCCTGAGTATGTTTGAGACCTTCAGGGTGCAATCTGAGTTCCACTGAATACAGCTCATAAGTCCCTTATCTCTGTTACGACCAACTTATTTCATACAACAAAAACACCTCCAAGTGCTTATAATTTTCTTAAGAACTTCCATAATGTCTTCAACAAAAGCATTCAGGTGCACTTATAAAGTCTGACAGTGTCCAAATAGGCTAGCACTCTGGTATCTTGGAAGCACTATGCTGCCTAACCTGACTTTGTTAGTATGAAAGAAAAAAAATACTAAAAAATTTCAATGGCACTTGTAACCAGTTTGCAATCACGTCCCCACCTTCTCAACTGTTTAGACTCCACTCCGATTCAAAGGCTCTAGATATTTGAAGCAACTTAAAAAACTTTTTCATACATCAACAATCCAGTTCCCTGGCTGTACCAAAAGCCATGAGCTGTATTCACTGGAACTAGTAAGACAGACTGAGGACAATACAATTAATTTCAGATCACCACTACTGGAACAAGTCACTGAATTTTGAGAGTTTACTCTTTGGAAAATCAAATGCTTTGGAAGGTGTAAAGGAGCCTCTCCTTAACAGCTAAATCTTTACTGGGAATAAAACAGCCCACCCTGGGCAGAATCTAAATTTTCATTAGAGAAATCTGTCAGAGGTTACTCAACTCTTAAGTCTGTATTTCTGACACTAGTAAGCCATAGTGGTTTAGTGCATATAAAATCAAAAGGATATTTTCATCAATGTTTAAATATTATTCATAAGAGATCTATTATTATATAAACTTATTAAAATAAGATGAACATATATGACTCCTCAGCCATCCTCGGCATTCTGTGGAAATTTGAGGAAAATAGAAGTTTCTACAACCTTTCTCAGGCATGGCATTTTGATTTCATGAAGAATGTGCACACATACAGCCTCAAAATTGCACCCCACTCTGACAAGGCCACTGGACAACTTCAGGACAAAGTATTTTCTCAACTCATGGCCTAACATACTCTCTTTTGGACCAAGCTGAATACATGTTGATTATTATTGATAGCCAAAGAAAGCATTTCTAATAGTTTTTATTTGGCAGCTAGAAGAGTTGTAAGTTATCCATTAAAACAAAGCAAAACACATCCTACAGCATGCACATTTACACTGTCCAGACAACCTTACATTTATCCCAGGAACCTCCTAAACAATTTTCCTCTCCCTATTCTTCCTCTGTTTGCCCGATACACTGGAAAGCAAAGAAACCTTTAATATACGAGTTATATCTGAAAAAAATATGATAAGTAAAAGTCATATAGCTTAAAACTCGTCTTTAATACTTAGGACAACTCTTTTAGACAGCATTTTAAGCTTGAGTACTGTACTAGAAACTATGATGTATATAAATTATGTATTGTCCACAGCTGCCGCCATGCAATTTTAAAAACCAAGTTTGAATGGAGTAAGACAATCAATTACTAAGATGGAAGGCAACAGAAGAATCAGCAAGTGGTCTGGTAAGTTCTTTGTTCCCAAAAAATCTATGTATTATAGGACTATACACATCCATCTATAGGAGCCTTTGTTCCCAGTTTCAGAGAAAACATTTCTCAAGAGACCAAGATAGACTGACACATCTGTTAGAAATGTAACCACTTCTACGGCCCAAGGAAAAACGAATCACTATGCTTGCACTTTCCTAGAGTGACAGAATGGTACTAACACACATCAGTTAAAAAGTCGACAGAAAACACATAAAACAGAGCTAGTAAAGCTAAATTCTGCACTAATTTGCTATTACAGTTATCTACACAGTTTCACAGATGACCGGTCTGCATAAATATGGATTAAATACTTTACCCTTGCTGTGGACAACACAAATCTGAAACTCTAAACTAATACTTAGACTATTTTTTATATTTTGATTATGTAGACAGCAGAAAAAAGTCACAGTCATGACAATAAAGGCTAACTGTAAATCAGATTAAACAAATACAAATAGAAGAGGAAGCTGCTTTTTTTTTTTTTTTTGCTACTTACAATGTGTAAGAGCTTTAGCACATCCACAAACCTATTGGAAAAGCAAGAAAAAAGCAAACAGTTACATTTTAATTGCCCAATTACAACAGACCATGTAGCTGTTAAGCTTAGCATCGACACTTACACTTTCTCCGAGCTCATGATCTCCTTGGCAATATGGTAAACCTTTGTTTTCTTTCCAGCTGCCTTGGTCTGCAAATAAAATTATATGTTATGTTATGCATCTCCTAAAACTGATAAAAAATAATTTCAGGATATCATTACCTCAAATACAATGGGATTATTCTATAATTACTTCTAATAAAAAAAGTCATATATGGCTTTGTAATCTCCTGGTATTTAAATGTTTCAATATCCACAAGAAAATAAATCTGTCTTATAGCTGGAAACAACGGTGTTAGCCAAGAGTAGTTTTTCTAACATTTCTATTTCAAGTGCTGAAGACTCTTAAAAATGAAGCTGTATCAAGTGATGATGATTGATTAGTGAATGTAATAAAGTACAGACAATACTTATTATGCAATTTTTTCTGGATTTATAGTACAACAAGAGTTTTTGCAGTAAACTCAAACTCATGGATTTAAGGAACATTTGAAAAAAAAATACATGTTTTCTTTCCTGAAAAAGAAAACAAAACTATCACATTGAAAAGTCATAGTACATATATGAACCTTTGGTTTGTAATCACTAATGTTGCAAGATTAACTTGGAAGTTTAGGTCTTCTCTGAACCTATAAAAAAGCCTCATGCTCGAAACCAAACTGATAATATTGTTATATTCAAAATAAAAGACATATAGATTTTTTTCATATGAATTTATTGATATAGTGATTAATTACTAAATTTAAAGGAATGTTTACATTTAATAAATTGATGTTGCATCACCATGCAAAATACATTATTTTATTTACATTATTTATTTTATTTGGACATCTTCACATAGAGCAGGGCTTTACTTCTTTACTTCTAAAATTAAATTTATTTAGATTTAACACACTAAACACTTAGATCTGTCCAGTGAGGATCAACTGGATTCAGGCAATATTGTAACACCCACCCTTCAGCCTTTTTAGCAAGCACAGCTGACACTCTCTACAAGGCTGAATTCACAAGCAACTCAATTATGCAGAGCAAGGTATCTGCTGTCACCATAGATGTGACACTTGCAAATGAGATGAAAATTAGTACTTTGAGAACAAGATGCTAACACTAAACAATTACAAAACAAAATACCACAGTCAGTCCCATTTGAAAGACTTTTCACATACCAGCTGGCACTGAGAAGACCATAATGCATTTGCTCAGCCAAAGACACCCTGGGCCTAAGAGAGACTCTAGCTGGTGAATACATTAGATACAAATCAGGCTCTGGGGCACGGCACTGGGAGGGAACCTTGCAGCTCCTCTAATGAATAAAAAGCATCAAAACACCCACATGCTTGTGGTAAGGAAAAATGAAAACAAGGCCAGCTGATCATGGATGCAGAGACTGTCTCCAGCTGCTCTCCCTGTTAGGAAGTTGTCTGCTAATCTCCAGCTGCCAGCTGCATGTGCCTCAAGGCAGCTGAAGCAAGCCAACGAGCACATGCTTCACAGCAAGTGCTGAATTACTACGTAAAACCTGCCTGAGAAGCCTCATAATGGGAATTTTTTCCACTAAAATTCCTTTCTAAAAGGCTGAGGGCATTTTTAGAGCCATGCAAGTTAACTTCTATATAGATACAGTCCTGCTTTATCCACAACTTCCTTTCCCTCCCCCAGTTTATTCTTTCAAGAATCATAAAATGGTTTGGGTTGGAAGGAACCTTGAAGATCATCCAGTTTCAACACCTTCCAATTGACCAGGCTGCTCAGAGTTCCTTCCAGCCTGACCTTCAACACTTCCAGGGATGGGACACCCAGAGCTTCTCTGAGCAAACTGTTCCAGTGTCTCACCACCCTCACAGTAAAGAATTTAGAAAATTTGGTTGAATTACATTCAGGTCACATCATTATCAAGTCTTCTCTTCCAGCACTAAAAAGTGTCACTGTTTTTTAAAATTATTATCATTATTCTTAATTTTTAAGGGAAGGAAGCAAATATGAATATGGTCAAGGGAAACAGAGCTGCCAGGACTAGTGCTGAGGAGAGGCACTGGTCTATGGGCAGGATGGTGTCAGGGCACCCAAGAGTGAGAATAGAGTGGGTATCCCCAACAAGAAAGAGAGGACCCTCATAACTTCTGAGTAGTTATCACTGTCTTCCTGTCTCGTATTCAAAGAAGAAGTAAAGTTAAAATAGGGGAAATCATTCCAAGGTGGCACTAACAACAACCACAACAAAGTATCTGCAATGCTTCAACAGGTCCTTTGTGTGCATACCAAAGTCTCCACAATACCAAAGGAGTGAACCTTAAATGCTGAAGGGCAGTTGAGTCCTTTGTGTTTCAAGCCATTGAAAAGAAAGAATTAAAAACTGGTTTGGACATCTGTGCCCTATGCGGTGATCCAGGCAGTGCTTACATGGATTTCAGGTTACATGGAGAACCTGAAAACTCAAGAAATCTGCCTGCACAGAAATAGTTACTGTGACCCCCAGAATAGGACCATCCAGGCCAAACTACAGCTTTGGAGAGATTTTTTTCAGATGGACCTTTTCAGACTTCAACTAGCACCCTTCTTTGGGCTTCACCAACGTGGATAAATATAGAGCTGATTCTAAATGTTCGGTGAACAAGAGACATCGAGCACTCAAGGGTCTGTGAGGCATAGACAGCCTCATTAAAAAGCATAATTTACAAGTCTAAAAACCAAAGATCTCTAAACACAGATCTGTGCATGTAGCTCTATTAGAGGGCATGGTAGAGAGATGTACACCTCCAAGATTTGGTGCAAAATTGACAAACATTTAAAATTTTAGGAGAAAAATCCACTAAACAATAAGAATGATGAAATCTATAGTTATCCTGACTCAATGCCTTTTATTTGAAAATATGGGTTGCAATGTACAAATAGTGCAAGAGTGAGGAATAGCTTCAGAAGCTACTAAAAAATACCTGTTTATCTTCTTGAGGATCAGGCTCCCCTTTGCTGGAATCAGAATTTGTATCATTGTCTTCATCAGAACTATTCATGATATCTTCTTCATCTGACTGAAGATCTCCCACTACCACATTAGGATGATTGTGGTGATCTTCTAAGGACCTAAAATTAATATATGTATAGTCAATAAAAATATATTTATGTAAAGAGCTTTCAGTTTTACATCACAATACTTGGAACCATGTACACTGAAAACAGCAGTGGGTAATCTGAAGATGAGGATGCCAGTGGCAGGCTTCTCCACAGTGGATTTGTAACTGCAATGTTTTATTGTACTGATACAATACTCACTGACAGTGAGCAAAAGCCACAGTACCTTTGGAGTTATGTTATTCTTGTCTATTGAAGTTTGCCTGACAGCCAAGTCTGATAAATCTATTCCCTTATGTCAAAGCTATAAAATATAACCTTTTTTTACTGCTGTACAATTACTATAGAGGTCTCTTTTCATTAGCTTCAGCTGCATTTGCAATACAGAAATTGCATGAGACAGGCTCACAACCTTCTTCCTCTAAACAGCCTTGACAACTTCAGTTGATATTCAAGATAAGCAATTGTAGAAGAAAATAAAAAAGGAGGTAGGAAAACATAAGGAAGAAAACAGGACAAGAGGAAACAGCCTGAAGTTTGGTACAGTTACAAAAAACACAGCAAACCTCTGGACTTAAAAATGCCTGATAATTGCCAATTGCAGTAAAACTATGTCTAAAGTCATATAACTGTGTTCAAGGTCTGCACAAAGTTGCTAGGATGCTTCAGGCTTATTGTGATACAAGTCAAATTTATTATCTACCCACCAAACCAAATCCTGAAACCCTTGCCCCCAAGCTGTTGCAGCAAGCAGAGAGCTCACTGACCTGCTGCTCAACACCTGATTTTGTGCAGCAACATCTGTCAGTGGAACATGCTTCTATGTGTAGCTGCCCTCTCCCTCCCTTCACAAGGGCTGGTTACGACTGATCTTTTCCTAACTTTGAATCCCGAGAACGCAGAGATGGAGGGCAATTCTTCAGAGCCATTACCTCCAAATTGTTACCAGAAATAAAACACGTCAGCACAGATCCCAGGGGAGGTAGCTACTAGTAATATGAATAGCAGAAGTAAGGAAAACTAGCATCAAGATGATGACTTTTAAGTGATAAAGGCAGAATTTAAGAAACTCAATCCAATAAAGAATACACTAATGCTGATCATAAAATAGAAATATATTCAGAGATGCAGTCAACATAAGTTGGTCTGTGAACAGACTTTGGAAAGTTGCAAAGACAGAGAAAAGATTAAAATAGTTTGGTTCTAGTAAGACAACACAGGAAGGATCCAGGAAACACCCAAGCAATTACTGTCTCCCAGAACTGAATGGGGTTGGGGGAGGAAGGAGACTGCAAATTTAGAAGGGAGTTAAAACTAGACCCAGAATCAACAGGAGGCACCACTGAGGCACCCAGGGTATAGGGAGACACAGTGATTTCAAGTTTGTTAATCATGAACTTTACATGGAAAGAAAGCAGCCACCAGAGAGATAAAACATGGAGGATGGCAATGCATAGAGTATACTATGAACAGTTTCCACGGAGGCAAAATAAGCTTCAGGATGGCATAAAAGCAGGTTTTCACTGGAGCTTCTACTGCAACTGCACTGCGAGGACTCCAAGACTTCTGTGGCTACTTGTTAACCTCAGCAAATCAGAAAACTTCTCTAGTCTCACCTAATTCAGAGTCAAATGACCTATTGGCCTGGGAATGTTTATTTTAGAAGATGCCGTCTCATATTTTTTATTTCATAGATGACAAACACATTTATTACATCTGTAGTATTATACAAGGTATCTATATCCTCCTGTTATAGTCAATACCAGCAACAGAAATAAGTATTGCTGTTCCTTATTTTACTGTATTAGTCACAGTTTTATCATTCCCATCTGTCCTTGGATCTACATCCAATACCATGTATTTTTTCCCCTACTACAAAATATATTAAGTGCTTTATCTCTAACCACACTGGAATTCACTTTCTAGTCTCTTATTTATTAAACTTTACTTGTGACAACAGATGTTTTATTACCCTTTTTCCTATCCTTAGTATTTGTTTTAATTGCTGCTGTAATTTCCTTTAACTAAGATTCCCTCTCATCAAGAAAACATTATTTTCAGACAAGAAAATTATTAGAGCCAAAAGAACTTTCTACCACACTTTGCCTGCAGTGTCTGCCCCACCACACAAAGCATTCCAGAGTAATCCCTGTATGAGCTTTATCTTGTGTTTGCTCAGCTCACAGCCCTCAGCAACACAGCCCTCAAGTTCTTACACCTCAAACATTTTACAATTTTTAGGTGTTAGGGTTTTTAAAAATGTTTTCTCCTTTCTTCTCAAAAGTCAGTTCACCTACAGCCATTTTTGGGAATCAAGTCAAACTGTTCAGCGATAGGAAATACTTCTGGTGGTATCTGTGGCTGTGTCCTCTTCTGAGGAGGAGATGGTGACTGAGTCACTGTGTTAATCTGCCTTTATAAGCCATCTGCTGGAAAACACGTGAAACACGTGTACCTTACGCCTTAACCTTTAATCATGAACACTAGGAAAGAAAGCAGTTTTGTTTTTACTGTTCACTCTTTATGTACTTTAACCTCTGAAGTCACCTCCAGTATAAGTCACTTCTCTTAAAGTTATCTCTGGATGAAGCAATTCCTTGCAGCCTTTACACGAGTCTGGGAATACTAGAATGTATTTAAATAAACAGACTTTTCTACTATATATTAACTTCCCTTTTTCAGAACACCATAGGATTGCAGTAGTGGCTATTTTTAAGCAGCTCTTCTAACAGGTATTTTGCACATACTGTGAACTATTACTATCTTGTTCCCTCTTCATCACTGTTCCTTGTCCTACCAGCAGCACTATGGAGAGAAACTTCTGCATTATCAGTCATGTGAAACACCATGAGTGCCAACTCAACATGCTGCCCACTGAGTAAGAATATCTTGCCATATCTCATGAGCAAGCTATCTAAATATAGATATGGGGCTTTTTTATTTGACACACGAAATAAAGGGATCCCTAGTTTGCCTCGGAATGGACTGTTTGTGGGATGAGGCATACACATTGTGCTGCATAATAAGATAGTAAAACACTAATGAAACAAAACATGGCAGCCCTAGTCAGGCACAGAGCAAGATATACTGTCAAAACTTAAGAAATATCATCAGGGTATTTCAGACAGAAAAATAAATCACAGCATTAAAACCTCTTCTTGTCTTGCAAAGACAAGAGAAAGTCCAACAGAAGCTTCAGAGAATGCTGAGGCTTGACTTTCAGGCACCTTCAATTTAGACATTGCATCAGACACTACAGCCTGAAGTCACAATTAACATTTCAGTCTCAGTTCCTGATTAGTTTAGGGGGTAATCAGTATTTTACGTTTGACTGAGATAACTGAGAGATTCTCTGCCATGGAATGATCCAACATTAAGTATTTCACAGTACACAGGAATCACTTCAAGCATTAGCATCACCGTAACTATTAAAAATCAAGTTCTCACTGTACTGAAGTAGTTAGAAAAAATTAATCTACACTGGTGTGTAGATGAATTATCTACAAATTATCTCGTGATCATCTTTATTTTTGGATGTTTTTTCTTCTTCCAGAAAGTAAGCAAGCAAAAACATATAGGACTCAACTAAAAAATGCACACCAAAGCATCAGAGAGTAAATAAGCACACCCTACTATAATGTTGCATTGAGACTAAAGGAAAAAAATAAAAGAAGCACTACAGCATCTTTTCTGCTAGGTCCTATCTAAATTCAGAATCACTATTTCAAGGTATGAAGAAAGGCTGCAAATATAAAGGTAAGATCCTGAGCAATTTAAAAAGCAATTATCTGATTTGGGTGCTCAAGACAACAGAAGATGCTCTTAAAAAGCCAAAGCAAAAGTGAAATTATTGCCTGGTTAATAATAACATGATTTTGTTTAGTGCATTTCCTCTTGCTTTAATTTAATACTCCTTATTTAAGTCAGTTCCATGCCTTTAGCATATATTGATTTACTTAGTGCAGGTATTTGGAAAAATGTTCTAGAAAGTAAGTATGCTTCTCAAAGCACAAAGATAATAATGAATACTAATGGAGATTGTGAGCTTCTGTAGAAGTTTTAAAAAACTTCTGGTGATCAGCAGGATTAATAAAGACAACAACTAATGTATTTTTGGATTAATTACATTAATCCAAAGCTCAACTTGACAACCACTCCCAAAAAGCCAACATCCCCACAGTCTTTTGTGAAAGCATGAAAACAAACTTCATATCACTCTATAGGTACCTGGACCCTAACCCATCACATTCACCTCATTATTTAAACACACCAACTCTCTACTATAACAACTAGAAAATTCCCTCCCTCATATCCCCTCTCTGCTTTTCATTTCCCCTTCAGGCATACTGGCTATTAAAGCCAGTAAGTGAGGATGAAATGAAGCCTGTGCCAGGTGGCTTACTTATCTGAATTATTCCTACAGCATCAAGCACCTCTCTGTTTTAATGACAGATGCACAGATGGAAAGAGCTGAAGCTATCACATCTCTTCTTTCCAGATACAGTGGGTGGTGGGGAAAAAGGCTGGTGGATACTGCTGTGGCTCTACATTATGGTGTTCATGTCATACACTTTGTTCTTCTGCAGTGACAACTGAATTATTTTAATAATTAGTTACTAGTTCCAATAACAAAAAAGGCAAGATTCCAGGAGTTTTTATTGGTCTGATGCTAAGGAATGTGACAGGCAGTTAGCCTCAAGCTCTCTTTTATTTATCCTTTTTAAGACTGTGAGATCTGTGAGTTCCTTCTGTGAGCTATTCTTCCACAGGTGACATGACTGAGGAATGACAAGGATCTCTACAACACCCTTTTAAAAAAACAAAAAAGCATCACCAAGCAAGAGGCAAACAAACTAGGCCAATGACACCATGATTATTTACATTGGTTGTAACTATTTTGCGAAATTCTTTCTGGGCACTTTCAGTACACAAACATAAACACTCCTCAAGAATCAGGGCTTGAAAACAGAAACAAACCCCATCCAGTTGAACAACATCAATTGAAAATGATCAGAGCAGATCAGGTTACTTTTTCACATAGCAATTTAAAGATTTCAGGAATTCTCACTGAATTATTTTAAGCAATGTAATACGTAGTGTATTCATGCAGAAGCACCCATCTATTTAATCCGAATCAAGATCCTTGATGATCATGACACAACATCAAAAGAGAAGCTCAAGGCCACTGACTCAAAATGCATTTTGGTTCAGAGCCACTTGTACTATGAAAGATGTCTGCTGCCTCCCAGGTGATGGGCTGGCTGCAGACAGGGTCTATGTAGAAACACCAGGAGTTAGCTACTGCCAAGAGAAACACCAAGAATGATCTTTGTCCTGGTCTGTACCTCTGGAATTCCCTGCTCACACCTGTGGTTTCTGGGCAAGGAGAATATCACAAACACTACCAAGAGCTGCTGCTACAATTAGCCTGTTAGAACATGTCACTGGCAGCTCCTCCTACATTTGGCTAAGCATGTTGCAAACTGTAGCACCTCACTAGCTGGAACCAAGTTATTCCAAGTCTTTGTAGTCAGCAACAGCTAGTTCAGTATTTGTTATCCTCAGGCCTTATAAGACAGCACTTCCTTCTTCCCACAACAAGAAGGGAAAAAAAGCTGATTTGTGCTGTAAGCAAAAAATAAGCAAGGCATCTATCATGAGTTTCACACTTGAATCAGTTATTTCCTTCAAGCAATCCATTCCATCCATCAACCTGCTTCAGGCAAACTGTGATCAGTACAGTCGCGAGCACATTTCATCACATGATGTCCTAGTTAGAGTGACACAAGACTAGTTTCTATCCAAATCCTTGTGAAAACACACTTTTAAAAAAATCTAGCGCCTAACTTTGTGAAAATACTTACTTTATAGCCAGCTAGGCTATGTTTCCAAAGTCTCAATGTTTTTGAGTTAAGCCAGGTATGGGGATGAGCAGAAGTGAGACCCGGGCAATTGACTCAAGACAGCCAACAGTATTGTCATACATAATACAAACACCACATTCAATACAAATCAGAAACTTAGACAAGTTATCTCTCCTCCAATGATGGCTGTGGTCCAGAGAAATCCTTGCCCTGCTGTCAGACCCCTGAGGCCTTTCCTTCCTCCTGAAGCCACTCACAGCATCCAACATTTGCCATCCCACTTCTGGGAGAGTACAGCTCTCAAAGGCTGAGCATAACCTTTGTGTATTTTATACTGGCACTGAGATCAATACTACTTTTTTAGCATTAGTCTTATTCTATTAAAGTCGTTTATATTTCAGCTCTTAGTTTTCCTTAATTTTTCCCCTCCCAGGTGGGCAGGAGTCCCTGGGAGATAGATCATCCAAATAATATAAAAATATTGTCTAAATGATAACAAATTATGAGTTACTCAAACTGTAACACACGATTTTAGAAAAGCATAGCTTAAAAAAAAAATAATGGAAACATCTCTCAGATGATCTGCATATTTAGCTGTGATTTGCAAAGAGGAGCTCTGGTGGCCAGGGGCACCCAAGGAGGGCTCTGGCAGCAGGTAGCCTCCCATGCTCACAGGAGCAACCTTCAGCTGGGCCATTGATAATTCCTCAATCCCTTGGAAAGTTTAACATAAACACACACATATGCTTCAAATGTTTCCACACTCACCATAGAAAAGCCACATTTAAAATTAATAAATTAAAAAAGAGAGAGAGAAATCTCAGTTTGAAATATTTTTTGAAAAAAACTAGTGCCCACAGCCGGCCAGTTCAACTACTGAGCAGTGTGGCACAGCCACCCTTGTGACAAACAGGACACACTGGCATCACTGGGACAGCCCCAGCAATGGCAAGTTCCAAAAGACTATGCCCAGATAGCAGAATATAATCCAAGACGATTCAGGAAGATGGATCTGAGCATTGGTCCTGGAAAGTGAAATGCTGCAGCAAACCTCAAAGATTTAAATCCTTGCCTGGAGACTTGCACAGGGAAAGGAATTGTTGTATCAGTTCTTCCCCTCTCCACTCAAAGATATGAGGGATTACCTGTCTCCTAGGATAGGAGCCTGTGCAGAATTTACAGCTTTTTGGCCTCCCTTATTAATTTTTGTTTCCAGTCCTACTTCACAGGGAGAGGTGCACATCAGCAGCGGTCACAGTCAAAAACTCCTGGCATGGAATTAAAAACAAACAATATCAAACAGGACCACCAAAACACAGTGCTTATTTAGAGTGAGAACTTGCTCCATTCACATTTCTCTCCATTCACATAACAGACCCTAGAGGGAAAAAGTTTACCGGGACAGTGGGATCAGAAGAGAAAAAAAAACACTTTATTTTCCAGTTACACAAAAAAACCCCCCACCAACAGGACTCCAGCACATACTGAATACACGTCTAGAAAACTGTGACAAGAAGTCTCAAACCAAATCTCAAATAGGAAAGGGAAAACTTACACCAAGCAAGAACCCAGTAATGCCCATTTCAAACAAAATTGCCATGGTGGCTCTGGCAAGGTAAAGACATTCTAATGTTCAACTACTTCAGCTCCACCAAAATCAAAGTGAATGCAAGGTCCTGAGTATCTTCTTGAGGGATCATTATTCTTAAGCATTTTTAATTCCTGAAATCAGTGCTGTAGTGCCTCACTTCAGTTGCTCATTAAAATACTCTTCCATTGCTTGTTGCATTTAGAAGTAACGTACAATCTGTTGCACTCCATTTTTATGTGTCAGACACCAAGAGAATTACAGCAGAAAGCCAAGAAGCAGAGTACTCAAAATGTAGTCACATGGATTTAGAAAAAACATAGAGTGACTTAAATCTTAAACACAACTGTCTGCATGCATAGAAGCTGAGCAGCTTCCTGGGTAGTCTGCTGAAAAACAGAGGTTGACGCAGTTTGGTTGAAATCAACATTCATGAGCTTTCAAGACTAGACTTGCGCTCTTTCTTCCTCTAATATTTTGCATGTTAGAAGGAAAATGTGATTAAGATGCTTTTTCTAAACTTCTCAGCTCATCTCAAAAGCAATACAGAACATATGACCCCAGGAACCTCACTGGGAGGAAAGCCACAATACAGAAAAATCACCTGAACTCTGTGCAGTTGACATCACTGAGCTGTAAGACTCAGGCTGCAGATATCAAAATGTCATTTTTGATAAAAACTTCTTTTGTTACATGCAACTTCAAGCATTTTCTAGTCCATTTCTGCTTTAGTGGAGCAGTTTTTCATAAAGAGAAAGATATTTTAAAGAACAATTAAAACTTGTGTAAACAAGCTTTTTAAAGCAACTCCTTAGACTCTAGCACTTAAAATAAAACCTACATTACTTAAATTTTGTCTAGTGCATTGAAATGGTATAGCTACATAGTTTCATAACTCTATTTATTAAAATATCTTTCACTGGTTTAAATATAAATGTTGGGAAAATTAAGCATATTAATATCACAGCTGTCATTTAAATAGTACTTGAAATTAATCTTTTGATAGTTTTCTTGCCCAACACTTATTTCATCCCCCCAAATATCTTACTGTTCTACATACAGAATTACATTAGACCTTGCTGTAGTTAAAAAATTACCACAACCAGAGCACTACAGAGCTCCACAAGCACGTTTCCTGAGCCAACACTGAAAATAACCCACAGGAAAAGGCTGTTGTTGAGCATATAAATGGGTCTTATATCAATCCACATGTCACTTTTAACTCTCCCCTCTACATCTGAGGAAAACTCAGGTGCTACATGTTGTTAACCTGCAATTTACGCCATGGTTGGAAACCAGAGAGCGAGCACACATGCTAGAGAGTAATATCAGGAGACAAAAACACAATGTTAGGAAAGCTTTCCCCATGTTAAGAAAAAGGAAACACATAAAAAAACCACTGCAACTATGAAAGAAACAAACATGGAGTGAAGAGGAAAGGAAAAGATAAAGCACTGGAGATTAACTGAAGTAAGTGCATGACACTGAGTTCCTGTTGTCCATAAACAGGGGGGTTAGGAAGCAGGAGAAAGGACAGAGTTTTTAATGTGCTGTTTCACTTACTTCAGGCTCCCCCCACCTCATCAAGCCACCCCTTGGCTGAAGGCAAGAGCCAACAAGCTGAGCTGAGGCAACGTCACCAAGAGGAAGGATGAGGACATCCTTGTATTGTACCGGGAGATTGATGGGAATAGCACTTGGGTTAGGGCATTTTTGCCATTGGAGGCAAGAGCTTCTTTGGTGGGAAATGAAGGACAGTGCAATTATTGCTTGTCTCATAACAATCGATGTATTGACCCTCAAAATTTCTCTTTAAATAAATGTAGACTGCTCTTGCTCCAAGGTTAATGTGATGTAATTTTCTAGATTGTTTCAAAACGATAACAAAAGTTACCAACAACTCATTGGCAGTGGGGTTTGCCCAGCAGCTGGGCAGTGCATCAGCAACTGCCTCATCACCACTTGGATGAGGCAGTTGCTCTCACCACAAGGTGAGAGGGCACCTTGTTCCCTCTCATACTCACACAAATGCACCCAGTCCTAGCTACACCTGGTAAAAAGATAGCATCAAGGACTTAAACCACACCTATTCTTATGTGACACTTGTAATAGCTTTTGACTAATTAGAAGTCTTTCACTACTGCACCTCTAACTCCATCAGAAGGTTCCCTATGTTCTGTGTGTCTGTACCAACCTGCTTTATACACTCATTCCTTTACCCAGAATCAGCAGGGAGCCCGTGAAAAACAGAGAGAAAGGAAAGACCAAAGATAAGAATTGTCTTTCATGGCAAACTCAAAGAGCTTCACAAGTGTTTTCATTTCATAACAACTGCCCAACTTTTAAAGACTGGACTGTACACTAGAATAATGGACCTGGTATTGGAATTCTCCAACTCCTATCACTTGTTCATTGGAGAGGGAAAGCAATGGACCTCAGAATCTTTCTCAACATCAAAACAGATTAAATCAGAACCATCTGCACAAGCATGTGTCAAGACTCTATAAAACAAGAATGTTCCTATTTATTTAATTTTTTAAAAGAGGCAGGGGATCAATATACTTCTCCTAGATTACTTTAGAAGATTAAAGTTATTTTTATTTTCTCAGAGTCCATATCTTCTTATAATGTATGCATTTTATCTCAGGTTGTATAGCAAACTAAATTATAAAGCAGCATGACCAAAAGTCACCCCAATACTAAGGAAAATTCCTTTGCTTACTGGTGTAGTACACTGTGTAGACAATGACCTGCATAAATATTCTTGCAAAGACAGAAAAAATACAGCAACCCCAAACATTCCATATGATTTATCAAGAAAAAACAATCACTGCAAATCTTTCATGTAGTTTCACCTGGTATGAAAGAATTATCTTGACACTAGAAAACAGACTGAATAATTCCAGACCCAAGGTCATTGATTAGAGTAATGCTCGGGAAAGAGAATTAGCACTGGGAGTGCTGAACAGTCCCAGGGGTGAGAGTCCCATCATCTGCACACACCCAATTCCTTCACACTTCTCATATCAGAACACCAATGCTCCCAAGCAATGGTGCCTCCACTATTTCCAATTCTATTTCACCTGGACGCTGATTAAACACCCCATAGTCCCTTAAATGGCAAAACTTGAGGAATCAAAATGACAGTATAGTCCTTATCTCAGATCACCAAGAATTGCTTTATCCATTTGGTGCTCCTGAGTGCCAGAGCTGGGGCTGCCAGATCAGTTCTGCATTCAGCCTGGCTGGGGACAGGAAGTGGAGATCCAAGCCATCTGACTCACTCTTTACTGACAAGCCCTCAGAGCTGGCAGAAGCCTACCAGCTGCACAACACCTACGTGAGAAAGTGAGGCAGGGAGGGGGAAAGAAAAAGGCAGGCTCAAGGAAACAGAATACAAAAAGTCAGTGATTACACACAACCTGATAGAAAATCTGAATAGCATATTGTCAAAGTACTTCCATTAAAACCTGAGGTGCAACTGCAGAGAGAAAATTTAATGTATGACTAATGGGAGCATGGGTCAGCTAGAAACACAGAGGGAGACTGGAAGACAGGACAAGACTGCAGAGGAAAAAGAATCTGCCTTCTTCAAAACAGAAACTAATCATCTTTACAGATCCTACATACCCGGCCTCTACTTAACAGGCAATTATAGCCTTCCAAAAAATTCAGTGAAAAGAAAAATGTGTTTTTAAATGTATAAATACTGTTAATACTTAAAATGCTTTTTGTGCATTCAAATCTCAGTGTGTTTGAGAAATATTTTAAAATGCTATTTAGACCCAGCAGTATATTGCAAATTTACTGTTTCTCTTGAAATGTTTTTCAATGGGAATTTTGCAATTGCAAAAAACCACTCTTCCCTAATCAGCCAATCCCTAAATGACAACACATTTATCTGGTGCAATAGTGCTCATCAAAAGCATGTCTCAACCATAATGAAGTTCAGTACATCAAAGAGGAATATGTATCAAAGCAAAGTGCTTAACCACACAGATTTCAGTACTAAATTCAGTATTCCAGGAAGGCTTTAATGGACTCTTAATTGACCTCTGGGGACTCGGTCACCAAAGCAGAGTACAATCTGGAAAACTGAACTTCCATTTTGCACTGAGATGTTAATTTCTGAGTTATTCTAAATCAGCAGGGATAGAGAAAATAGGAAGCAGTATTTAGTCAAACATTAAGAGTTCAAAGGATTATTGTCACATGACACCAGCCCCAGCACTTTCCAATAAAAACTCCTGACTGGAAACACAGTAACTTCACTATAAATTTAATCAAAATCAATTAGCAGTCATACACATTTTTGACATCTTGAAGGAAGAGTCAAAATCAGCTAATAAGTACAGTGTGCTGTTCCCTGAAGAGTGAAGGAGTAAACTCAGATAACCTGAAGTACAATTCTGTTGCCTAAAACAACAAGTATGAAAAAGAAGCCTGGAGGATCCAGAAAAGTTTTGGTTTTAAGGAAGATTTTGCCATCCCTCTCAGGATAACTTTTTAAAAAAATCTTCCGATGAAAGAGAAATACTTAGGCATTAGTTATCTTCTTTTTAGTATTAAATCTTCGTCTTACTTCAAAACAGAACTATTTCAACCATGTGAAAATAAACATGAAAATAAACCATGGCAATATCAGCAACATGACTTTTTCACTCACTTCTCAGATTCAGAACATTCATTTCTCAAAAAAACCTAACCCAAAGAGCTGCTTTCCCTGTAATCTGCAACTACATAATGATATTTAAAATTTCTTTTACATTTACCAGTACATTCTCTATCTCACAGCATCTATTCTTCACACATTCTGTTTACAGAGTCCTCATAATAACAACTTCACCTTCATTATCTGCTTTATTATGGTAATCAAATAGGCAGGACAAAATTTAAAAAAAAAAAAAAACCTTTAAAAGTGTTTCAAGGTATTTCTCAGTAGTGGAAACAAAAATTATGTGCTCCCAACTACTGTCATTATTTTCTTTATTAAGAATATTCCCCTAGACTACAAAATCCATCAGTAGCATCTGTTTCACCTCAGTAGTTCACACACTGCATCAGGACCTTGGTTCTCTTCCTTTCAAAGCCAAGCCTGCCTTCAATGGAAGGGAGGGTGACAATAAATAATTGAAAAATCAAGTGGTGACAACTGATATCTCACCATATCTCACTAACCACGTATGCTATTTACATTTAACCCCTGTGGGAAGGTCCAAGCTAGCAAAATGTACCCGAATTTAATAAGAATTTAAGATAAGAGTGTCAGAAGCTATTTCCATTCTCCACTAAAGCATACTGGTTTCACCAGATGGGACTGGGAGGAGATTCCTCACTAACCACCAAAGCACTGAGTACATTATGAAAATTCCATTTCTTCCTCCAGAAAGACATGTAACATGGGGTAAAGACACCACATCAAACTCTTCTGGTAATGGCAATTCTGACACCCAGATGTAATATACTGCATATGCACTATTATGACAAGATGCGTAAGGAATCAGTCTATGAACTTCTCATAAGAACAATCTCATTTGTACATTGGCTTTAATCATAAGTTAATTTGCTTTGAGATCCTCATTAGCAGTGCATTACAGGAGTTTTATGTGCCATGATTTATGAAAAAGAGCTAAGTGCATGATCTGACAGGCTGGGGAAAATGCGAGCAGTAATTATTTCAATAACATCCATGCTATTTCTCTAACCGGTTTTATAATACCACCTGGGCCAGGAAATAATAAAAGGCTTTTTAGAGAACTATGCAGAAAAGGTAAGATGACATTGATAAAGAAGCTTCAAAGGATTTTTGATAACAACAGATGGGAAAACCGGAACAACTGCCTGCCTGGCTCCATCAGGGCAAGGACCCTTACACCATCTCCCAAGTCAGTCAAAATGAGCATCTCTACCTGCTTTTCCAGTGGCAGATGATCTACTAAGAGATCACTGCCCTGTTGTGTCCCTTTTTCTCCTAGGAATTTCTTTATTCCCTGAGATCTACTGAAGTCACTGTTTCTTAAGGTAGTTTCTGACTATGTAAGCTAATTCAAAATAAACACACAAAGGATTTCTAGAGCGTGCTTTTAAAAGCAAAACACAACACAAACCAGTCATGTCAAAAACCTCTGGCTTAGGGAGCAGCTACAGTTCCATATCTGCCAGAGCCAAGTGACACTGTTGGTACTGGGAAGGATTGTGTGGGTAAGAAATAATTACAAACCTCTCTCACTAAGCCAGATAAACTGCAGAATTTCACCCAAGGAATAACTGCAGTCTCATGCCCACCATACTTCATATAGCAGAACAGTCCTTTTCTGATACAAAACCACAATACACCCCAAAGCAAATCACCAACACATTTAAAAATAAATAGATCCTTATTTAAGTTTGGTCTCACCCCTCCTGGGTAAATCAATTCAAGGGAATTCCGAGAGAGCCTGGTCAAAACCCTCAAAAGATAACTAAACTTTTAAACTAAAATCACACAGTTAGGAACTTAATCCATATCAAGACAAAACCAAGGGAAACTCTTTTGTAAAAAAGAGTAAAATACTGTAAAAATACTGGAACCAACATGAATAAATATACCAAGCCCATAGCCAGAAATTCTACTTCCCATGATGAGGCTTCGTGTTTTCCACCAAATAGTCAACAAATGTTGTCTGTATCAACTCTATAAGGAACTACTAATATAGGATGCCATTTAAAATATTTGCCTCCTCCTATATAAGAGATGTTCACATGAAGAATGGCCAGCTCTCAGACTCCTTGGTGCATGTGTTTGCTAGGCACGCATCCAGAATTAAAAAGCTGAGCAACTCCTTGTGAAAAATGAAGTTAAACGTGACTGTCTATAAGCTAGCTTATTTATTCTTGCATATACTGTCACCACTATAAAGAAGTTTGTTCGGGACAATGAAATACACAGGCTGAATATTTAATTTAAATCCTTACTGCTGGTTTGAGATAAATCTTTAGGATCTGTAAGACTAACTGATTAGCTGAATTCAAGAAGTTAAATAACAGAATAATAGATCAAAACAATGCTTCACCTGCTGAGACACTCTGACAGGCACAGTGAACAAAGCTATTTAGGGAGAACATACAAGCCCAGCTGCTCTTTGTGGCCAGTTTCTCTTCCCAGCATCCACAGTCACAGTATTACAGATATTAAAAGATCTGTTCTGCCTATTCCATTATCCATCTGTTTTGGACATAGATCTGAATTGGCCCAATCCCTTTGTGAATCTGCTGATGTTATCTGTCTCTACTGCTTCCTGAGACAACAAAACTCAGCAGTAACCCACAGTCACCCAACTCCATCTTCCAATGACGTTCTGAGTCACACAGAAATCACACTATATTTGAAGGGAGCACAGAAGACAGTACCTTCTGTTATATTTAAAAAACTTTCAAGACTTGATAAAAAAATTGCATACCAAAAGCTTGTCTGCTTTTCCCAGATCTATCAGCTGATCTAAAAATATACTAATTTCCCCCTACAAACCTAGCAGCTATGCACTGTGTGGATGCTTATTCAAGTTCATCCTGAGACTGTTGGTCCCTCCCCATTTAAATATCGATAGATACAAATACATTACTCTTTCTGGTTTACTTTCTATCTGGAAAAGCTCTTATGTCAGTTTGTTGAATTTTTATTATATATGTGGAATAACTAGCTTATTTTTTCTCTTCACTCTTTTTCAAGTAGTTTCCAAATCAGCAAAAGCATGTAGTCAAAAACCACTGTCTTGCTAACATTTAACAAAAGGGGTGTAGCCTCTCAACTCACCATCTAAACATGTTTACAATGAACAGAGACGCATTGGGGCTGTTTAACTTCCCTTTCCTCTTTATTTTACCTGCCAAGTCTCAGACGCCTGCTTGTAGCTTCAGCCTCATAAAAGCCAGAGCTCTGCTCTTCCACACTGCTGGAGCTGTGACACTCAAAACAGAGATTCCTCCCAGCAGCCATAGCAAAAGGCAAATTCTCATACTCAGGTATTTCCTCATAGTGACGCAAGTTCTCATACTCCGGAGCAGAATTACAAGTGCTGGGTACAGAATTCAAATGCATTTTGGATGAGTTCTCTCTCAATAGCACATGTCCCTCTAAAGACTCCAGCTTCTGATTACTTTGCACCTCAGGCTGACTCCTGTTTCTCTGCCTCTTCTTGTGTAAGGCAGGACTACTTATTTCTAGAGAGTGTGCCTTGGCAGATTTAGCTTTCCTTTCACAGCCTACAGATGCTATATTCCGGTTGCTGCCACTTCCATGCCCTTCCCTAGTGGAAAGGTTGCCAATAGAACTATCTATTGACTGGCTGCCTTTAGACAGAAATTTCTGGAAGTCACTTTTTAGTAAGCAAACTGATAGTTTCATGTTAAGAAACTTTTTCAAGCTATTTTTCTTCTGGTTGTCTTTGCAAGGTTTGTCTGTTCTTTCCATATCCACAGAAGAGAGAGATTTAGCCCGAGGCTTTGTCACAACAGCTAAGTGGTTGAAGGTGGTAGCAACATGAGCAGTTTTTAGTGCTTCAGAATTTCCTGAAAATGGAAGAATAGGATGAGGTAACTTCCAGACAGGTCTCTCAGAAGAACATTTGGGTATGTCACAGGACGACAGTTCACTCTGCTCCTTGGCTGGTGGATGTATGAAGTGAGATCCTTGCAGAACACTGTTAGATTTTTCCTCACTGGAAATGTAAGAACTTTTCTCTACAAGCTCTGCTGAGGCAGCTTTTTTCAGCAGACCAGCAGCTGGTAGGCTGTGCCTCTGTGGTTTCCTAGGAACAATTTTTGGAGAACTTTCATCCTTTATTTTAACTTCTTTATTTTCCAATTTTTGTTGGCAATTGTGGAGGCTACTGGAGGCAGAGGAGTGCTGACTGCCAGTCAATTTGAGTTGCTTTGGCAAACTCATGGACAAAATATCACACCGGGCAAAGTTAGTCCTTTTGTCGGCAACATCTATCATACCAGCATCATCTGACATCTCATCTATGGAATTAACTAAGTTATGCTCTGCATCTAAAAAACATTCAACCCTTTCCACCAAATCAGAAGTTTTGTGTGACAACTGAGACAAAAGATTTTGTGAAGTTGACTCTGCCATAGTAGGTTCCTTCACCTGATGAGTTTTGTCTGCATTGCTTTGAGTTATCTCACATTTTTCATGATGAAGCATTTCTGTATCATTGTTATAACAAACACTTTGACCAAGGATATTAATTTTTGTTGGCTTTTTAAAGCTTTGTTCTACAAGCCCAAAGGAATCTTTCTCTGAATTAGATGCTTCCTTCATTCCTTCTGACATGTTGTCTATGCCATCCTGACGGACTAGACATGCAGCACGTGGCTTTCTTGGCTTAGGGATTGGAAGTACTTTTGAGTTTAGGACTGAAGATGTTTCAGATGTTTTATCAGCATCTGCTCTTTTACCCCTTTCACCTGAAAACATACTAGTACTACTCAAATTTTCATTTTCCAGGATTTCCTGGTCCAACGGGCAAGAGTAACTGTGATCATTCTCAGTCAAACCAGGACAAATTTCAGGCACCTGAAACTCATCACCAGTGAGCTTATCATCGGTATTTTGTTGCTTCCCTTTAGCTACCTCAGAAGGTGATGAAGACTGTGTAAGTTCCATAAAATCTATTTTAACATCATTCTTGGAACTGCCGCCATCCCCTCTGCCAAGTTTGTCTACATACCTGTGCCTCATAGGACTGCTGGTAGGAAACACACTATGAGTTAGAACATCCTTAAGTTTCTCTTCTAAAATACTGGCTTTCAAAACTACCTGATTTCTATTTGCGAGTTTTTCATTGTGACTATCCCCCAGAGGTAGTGAAGTTTTTTCCCCAACTTTGATGTTCTCTAAGTTTTCAAAGTGCTCAAAAATTATCTCAGTTTTACAGGTGTTCTCCCCATTTCCAAGCTTATGAAGGCATTCAAATTTGCAAGATGACACTGGTAGAATATATGCTGTGTTATCAGTGCTTCCTTCCAAGGCTTCATTTGTATAATTCAAGTGGTCTAGTATGTGAGAAGAATCTCCCCTGTGCTCCTCAAAGCTTTTTGCACTTTTTCGAGTAGATGATGGAGGTTTAACTTCTGGAATAGATGAGCTCTTGAGAACCTTTGGTTTTGGTGCAATCACTGGCTTGGTTTTCCTTGCTGCCTGTATAACACCAGAAAGTAGAACATCTGGCTTTGGTGCAACAGGTGGAGGCGTCGCCTTTTGTCCAATCACAAATTTTGGTTTGGGGGCCACTGGTGGCTTCTTCATTTCTAGAAACAATGGAAAAAAAAAACTTTTGTCAGCCCACAGAACAATTTCATCTGCACCACAAAAGGCTTAGAGGCTTTGTAACATCTGAAATGCATGATCTGCAGGCTGTCGGTGTGCATACACATACATTTTCCTCTTAAAGGCATGCTTCCTTTCCATACCACTGCTTTTTCACTACCTTTCTTTTTTTAACAAGTTCTTAATGTTGCAGGAGATCATTTATGACCAATTTATTTCCATATGCTGGAATAACTATAAATTTCTAAGTTCTTTGACTTATTTTTTACATATGAAAACTGATTTAAAAAATATACTAAAAAATAAACTAAACTACTTTGTTCTTATGTAGTCCTTCTATTACCTTTATTTTGAATAATATTTTTTGCACATTGTCAGGAAGTTACACATGTGCTAAATAAAAGTCAAGAAAACAACAAATTAATGTATCACATGCAAAAAGACTGGATAAGCCACTGATTTATTATACCCTTTAAACTGTTTAGTTGGTTTTTATCACTGTTGTCATTATAGATGTGCAAAGGTATCCTTATCTATAGTCTAGAAATATGAGAAGAAAGTTTCAGGCTTGGGTTCGTTCCTGCTTTGGATTTTTTGGCTTGAAAGAAATATAGATAGTATTAAAAACAACAACAACAACAAAAGGCAGATGCCCTCAGTTGCAAGCATTTCCCAAACACTAAGCCACTCTTTAAGCAGACAGCCAGAAACAATGTCTCTACTATAGAAACAGGAAAGCCATGTTTTTCTAGGACGTGAATCATTAAATGGTATTCAGACTGACTACACTTACACTTAGAATAGCTGCCCTTGCTGCAATTATATCAGCAAAGAAGTAAACCCGATGATGAAAATAATTATTGAGATATTTTGAGGGAATGTAGAATTTCTTTCAAAAGGCTCAATTCCCTGTGGTCACCAAACACAGACAAGAGGAACCCAATTCTGAACTATAGCAAAGGCTGTACCATATTCTGCTCTGCCTCTTCTTTTCCCAGACAGTGAAGAGTCAATAGTTTGCTAAGAAAAAAAAAATTAAAATGACCCTTTGGATGCAGTATCACTGTTCCTGAAAAACAGTGTACAGTTAATTGTACACTCACTTTCAGAAGAGGCAACTGCCTATTCAATTGTAAAATTAAGTGATGCTAATAAAGAAACCTGTTTTGTACAGAAAAAAACTGATGAAGGAACACCCAGTTTCCCACAGAAAACAACACAGTAGTAAAAGCTGATCCGTGCTCAGTAACGTTTATTTACATATTAAAGCTCCCTGAAAACAGGAGAAAGTCTGCTTGGAAACCCTTCCTGATGCCTGATTCAGAGAAACAGATTGCAGAAGACACAGAAGATTAAACACTGGCTAGGTAAGTGATATCCTGTGGATTATGTCTCCTACACCACAGACTGAATCCCATAAAACCTGGAAGTTTCTCCTTGCTTAGTAGGACCACCTAACACTTAGGACAGCAATCGAACTATTCTATTCAGCAGGGCTTTCAACTAGTTTTTATTAGGAAGGACATTGAGAAGGTATGGTGTGGTATTGTTACCTGCATGTAAGACTCATAACTGAAATGTTAAAATAGAAAGAGATACAATGAAAACAAACCAGTCATTTATGTGACAACAGTGGAAACAATGATAAAGAACAGAACCAGAAAAATTAAGTTCTGATAACAAGTGTGATACAAAATTATTTCTGCAATCTACTAGAACTTTTCAAATTACTTCAATATTCAAAAAGCATTGAGACAGACACAAGAGATCAGCAGGCTGTCTGGTACAATAAATTCCCCACCATCTGCTTTAAAGTGATTGCTCATTTTATCTGGAGTGGAATACATGGTTCAATGTACTAACAGGCATGTTACAGTCTCGGTATCAATACAGATCTGCAGCAGACAGCTGAATAAGAAAGGAATGTTTGAAAGGGCCCCTCATCACATAACTATGATGTGAGAGGAAAGACTTCAGGAAGGGAATGCATGCCAACAGTTTTCTTCAACAAATTATCCTAAAGTATCTGAAAAATACATGTATTGAACTTGTCAGAAAAAAAAAAATCACAGCAGCTAGGCAAGGGTAAAGGTATATTACATTTTGATTAGAAGATGAGAATTGAAGTTCAGTTCATTATAAACTAATTTAATTCACCATGTATGAATCCAAACTAGTTGGACAAAAAGAAGTTCTTCATAAGGGGCAATTTCCTACCCTGAAAAGAAAGAAAACTAAGCAGGGGGCAAACAGCTTATATGTAAAGGAACAAACAATGCCTGGAAGCCATAAGAGAATAACTTCTTGCTAAGTGACAAGAAAAACCAAGCCTCTTTGGTGAAAACCAATAAATATTATCAAATACTGTATAATGCTTGAGTTGTTTGAACAACAGGTTTTTCCTCATGCCATGTGAAGCTGTTTATCTAAGAACAGAGAGCTGGTTATGCTTAGGATGGCAGAAACTGAAGAGAATTTGGAAATCATTGTTGACAGTTATTTTACATGAGCTCCATGCATGTCTACAGCTAAGATAGTAAATAATCCTCCAAATTACAAGGAGAAAAGACAGAAGATGATGAAGGGAGCTGAAAACACCACACTTGCCAGAATGTTAGTGACATGCTGCGTCACTTTCTAGCATTCTTTGATAGAAATTTTAAATTAATTCAAGAAATAACTACAGAAGTATGTGAAGTCTAGAAGTCCTGCCACAAATCCCAAGAAAGCTCATTCTATTCAATTTAATTAAGAATTTAAGAAGTGAAATGTTGGTAGCAAATATGCTTATGCATCTGGGAAAGATTTTGGATAAAAGATGGCTCTCTCATCAAGAAAAAAAGGAGACATGATGAGATCCCATAGCTGACCACTGAAGTTTGACAAGTTCAAACTAGAAACAAGGATAATTGACCACAGGACAGTCATGCTGAAGGTTATGGTAAAGTCATCAGCATTTACAGTCAACCTAAATTCACCTTCTGAGATGTGCAGAAGCTTCAGAGGAAATTCTGGACTGGACATTAAATTCTCTTGCTTACTCTACTATGATTTTCTGTACTCCATCCCTTCCATTTCATGCTATTTCTCCGGGAAGATCACTTCATCCAAATTAGCACCCCCTTACTACAATTAATAAACCCAAAGGTAAGAGCAGAAACAAAAAGTTTTATTAGCCTAAATGGATTAAATGGTTAGGAGTTAGAGAAGCAGACAGAGATACCTCTGATTTGCTCGAGCAGGTTAAGGAAGAAATCCGTAAAAGTGACTAACAAAGCTGCCATCACCAACAGGAAATCTGCTGCTCATCTAGTAACAGTCAACACCATGTTCAGTGCCGAGTTAAAAAGCCAGGGCTTAAAAATACCAACACAATAACAATAAAAAACCATTCACATTGCCTACACAGGTCAGTGCTCTCTGTCCTACTTCAGGTTACAGCACAAAGACATTTGTCCCTCTAGTAAATGATCTCTTTCAAGGTGCTGAGTAAAAAGCAACACCCATTCTCATACTGCTCAGCTCCTGTACAGCTGTCACTCACTCTTGCTGAACAAGCATGCATTTCTGTCCTACCTTAAAGTTGTTTTAGAGAAGGATGAGAACACCCCAGAGCAACTCCCAATGTTTTGTTCTTAAAAAAGACCATTTCTGTTCTTGAGATGGTGGGAGCTGGCATTTGAGGCCCTGAAAAATGCTCATCTGTCTTTGCAACACCATGAATAAGGTAAGACAGAAAGACAGAGCAGACTTAAGCACTATTACTACACAGCTTTAAACCTCCTTCTCAAAGTTCTACCTCTTGTTATAAAGCTCATTCTGTATTTATGTGCAGGAAAGTATTTATGGGAAAGAAGTGAAATAAGGCTTCTCCTCACCCCAGGGGAGTTTGAAAGAGAAGCCAAGGGCAGGAAGAGTTGGCCAACACTAAAGATGGAGTCAGTCTAGTACAACATCTGGATGTATAGCTCAGTTGGGAGAGCATCACACTCATAATCTGAGGGTCAGAGGTTCAAGTCCCCGTCCAGGTATGAGGCTTGTCAGAGTTGGGCTGACGGTTGGACTAGATGATCTGAAAGGTCCCTTCCAACCTTGATTATGAAACTATGAAACTAAGGCAAAAAATAATAATAATCAAAGAGCACTACCTCTTCAGCAACAACACTGCTGCTGAAGTAACACTATTTTCCCAGGTTGTGTTTCTGCCCATGCTTCTGAAATTCTGTTAAAAGCCAGTACACCTGGTAATATCAGAAGAACAGAGTTATGTTCACCCACATCTGTCCAAGAAATGGGGACAAATTATTCTGGCTGAAGGGAAACAAACTTGCAATCTGCATCCGATCATTCCAATCCTTCTCTACCAACAAAACTAAAAACAATTCCAAAACGCACAATATTTTAACAGCATCTCTACTTGGCAGCATTGTCCATCATGCAGACATAACTTGATATGCCTTTCAGTGCAACACTTCACATGAACAGAGGCCTCTAGACATCCAAGATGCATCTCCAGTGCCAAGACCCTACAATTCACTCTTAAGCAATATCCCCTCTGAACAACAAATCCGTATGTTTATTTTACCATCTTCCTGCAGTGTGATATAAAATTTTGATAGCAGCTCAACCTAAACTGAAGAACTGGGTTAAGTCAAGTTACTACAGGGTAAACCAAGGTGCAAATTTAACAGGTATTCTACTGAGGCTGACCACACATACAGTCTCACTTTACCACAAAGTATCTGTGATAGATTTCAGCTTTTAGTTGAAAAGGAATAATCTGTTTTACAAACTAATAATCGATTTCATATGTACTAGGAAAAAGTAAGGGCTTGAAACAGTCACTGCTTATGAGCTGGCCTATTGGAAATAAATATACTGGCTTTCTCATCTCAGCTTGTTTACATGTGCACATTGTATCCTCAGAGCTAAGATACCACATCTGCAGGCTATATATGAAAATAATATGATGCCCAAAAGCTGTCTACCAAGGGATCAATGTGCTGTGTTCTTTCTTACAAGAAGGAGAAACTTGCTCCAAAGAGAACTTACAGTTCCTGAGACTACTTCTGGCATAAAACCCTTTGACCCATAGACACAGAACAACAAAGCCAATTCAGCTTTTATAAACACGTGTAAGGAGAGAGACAGTCATGCTATATGTTTGAGTTAAAGTCAGAAATTATTGCAATGGTAGTTATTACACAGCACAGAGAAATATTTTAACACATAAAGCTGTTCTCCAAGAACTTAAGATTTAGCAACTCACTTTTAAGTTCAATTATTGTGCTTTCAGCTATAGAAGTTTCGTTATGTAAACGCCTCTAAAAAAGTATTCTGAGATTATTAATTTATTTCCTGTAAAGGCATATTTATTTTCCCAATATGCAGAGGCTCTGATTTTCTCAGGTGCCACAATGCATTAAAGAAAACTAAAAAAGGAATGAGTCATGACATCCCGGAAGATAACACACATAGGTTTTTAAAATACAAGGGGAAAATGATGGTTTCCATGTCACTAAGTTTTTAGAAAACATCCTAAATAGATTGCAAAAGGAAAACATTAATTTCAAAGTCTCAGGTTATTCAATCGCTGGTTGAAATAAAACAGGAAAGTTTGGGATATCTCTAAAGTAGACAAGAGAGGAATAAATAACCTTTTAAGATCGCATGTGGAAATAAAGCTGAGTAACTCTAACTAGACTTGACATATTAGAGAGTTAAAGGGACACTAAACCCTGTTGGTCTCATTTTTTCAACCCTTGAAAGTAAGGAAGCTTGATTGGAAAAGTCATGTTGATTTTGTTTATCCTGTTCCTGCTATGGTTTTTTTTCCCTTTTGAGTTACATTTTTTACATTAAAACACAACATTGCTGTTGTCAAATCAGATTTTGAGTCTAAGCTATACATTCTGCCCACATTAAATAAGCCATATAGATTCACATATAAGGCTTTCTTCTTCAGTAAGAAATAATTAATGTCAAACTCATAACTCTGCGCTTTTGTTTTTCCCTTTTAAAGGCAAAGCACATACTTGAAGACAGCACAATACTTACAGGAAGAAAATGTGTAAATGCACATTCATGAGTATCTTACATAAAGAGTAGGCAGGGCATGTGTCTGTCTCAGAACTGGGCATAGCAAGCTGACGTTACTCTTATCTGCAAGTCCTACTTTAAAATATTAAATTAATATTGACAATCCTCTACCAGATTGCTTTGTTCTGAGTGTATATTTAAAAAAGACATAAGAAAGAGACACTCAAGACCTTAAATTTAAATTCAAAAAGGAGCATTTCTAGACATTTCACATTCCAACTGAAGGCATCACACACATTAACACTGCATTACGATCAATTGTCAGAAAGCCAAATTACATAGCACAAACCAGAGTGAGAACTGAATTCACAATCTAAATAATGTAAGCATAGGAAATATATCCTATAGATTAAAGCCCCAAATTTAAAATACAGGAATTGGATAAGTTTTTATCTGAGCAATAGCGTTATCAAGCATGTCTATATATTTCAGGAGCTCTGCAGAAATACAAAGTGATGGATGTTAAGACTTTGGAACTGTCTTCTGGCGGTCCCCAGTCTCTTCATATCCTGACTATGAGCTCCTTAACTGAAATGTCAAAAACCATCAGCAGGACTGTGAAGCTGTGATCCTATTTCTCCTGCTCCCCATGTATTTTTTACCCTCACATAATCCATCACACACAGCATACTCTTTCTACCCTCTTTAACAGCCCTCACACACTCCCCTCAGCTTCACTCTTCTTGGATTCTCTGTCTTTCCCTTCAAATCCTTTACTTAAAATTCACATTTTCCATTATACCGTGCCACTTTCTTCTTACTGATACTCCTCAGCATCCCTTTCCTCTTTTGCTTTCAAATTGACTTTGCTAACCAGAAACGCTTCCTTCTCCCCTTCCCGATAAACACCATCACAGCATAAACTAAACCAACAGACTCGGTCACACAACCCCAGCTTTACAAGTGCTGAAATCACTGGTTAGTGCTGAAAATACACTCATCTTTCTGAAACTTCGTACCATACCGAATTTTAAACAGCCCAGCTCTAAGCTCTTGAGCACCCCCTAACACATCCTTTATTTGCACAGCTGTTTAACTCTTAAAACAGGAAGGGTGAATATACAACCAGCGGCACCACTAAAGAACGGGAACAGACAACTCAGCTTCTAAGTAGAGATGACACCCTGCTTTATTACGTGTTTTTCCAGATCTAAGCAAAAACAGTTCTACGAGGAATATTAAAAGTGGAAGCATATTCAAAGGAACAGAAAGATGCATTAATTGCCTTTTGATTTCCCAGTAAGTTCCGATTAACTAAGAGAGCCAAGGTAAGTTTATTAACGCTGGACTTGAAAACCGTTTGACATATTTGAGAAGAAATCGGTGAGAATTAGGTTGATAGGGCTTTTTGCCTCATGTCCCTGCATAGCTTTTTCTTTGGAAGAGCGTTCCCCTAATCCTTACAGGAAGCTGCTTCAGATTTACACTAATTAGTTGCGTTTCCACCCGTTCCCAGCATATCTTACACGACATGCTTTCAAGGCAGAAAACGTCTTCAAGCAGGCTGAGAAAGGAATTCACTAATCTAGCAGACGGGGGAACAGGAGGGGGAACAGCACATCGCACACCGCCACGCAAATACACGCAGAAATACCCTTAAAACACGAACAGCTCTTGTTTTAAACCAAGAATTTGCCTGGCAGCCCTTTTTTTCGCATTAAAATTGGTCAAAGGCAGAAGGAGGGAGAGGAAAGGTAAGGCGAGGGCTAATGTGGGTCAGTTCAAACCCGCAGGTGGGAACGCCAGGCAAGGGTGACAGTGGCAGTGACAGAGCCCCTACTCCCACGGCCGGGTTAGGGATAGGTACAGCCGCCGGGCAGAGCCGCAACTCGGCCGCTGCCCCGCGTAATAGGAGGGAGTCATAACCCGTACCCCGGTGATGACTTCCTTCGTGGACACCCCCGGCAGTCCCAAGCCAAGGGACCCGCTCCCACGCCGACCACGGAGCCTCTCCCAGAGGACATGTCAGGAGGGAAGCGGGGCGCCGGTAGGAAACCCCGGGAAAGTCTGCGTCCCCCCAGCTCTTCTCCCGCTGCGAGGGATGGACACAGCGCCCGCCCCGCCGCGGAGGTGCTGTGAAGTGAAAATCCGGGCGCAACCCCCCGATGCCGCCGGGACGAGAAGAAAGGCAGCGGCGGCTCCGGCCTCGGCACACCTTTCTCTCCCCGTCTCCGCCGGGAAACCGCCCGCGTTCGCCCAAACTTTCCCCGGGCACTCACCAGCGAAGCTCATGTTGCTCCCCAGGCGCCGTCCTCCCCCTTGCCCCTTACGCCACAGCCCCTCTGAGGACCGAGGAGAAGGAGCCCATTGTTCCCCCACGTTGCCACCCAGCCGCCGCTGCCGCCACCACCACCTCAACACCCCGCGCTCGCCGCCGCATAACTCCCCGCGGCCGGCGACAGAGCGAGAGCCGACTGCACCCGCCGCCCGCGCGCCCACCACCGCGGCGCCCCCTGCCGGGCTCGCCCGTCC
>VZTY01012289.1:0-55887 GCA_013400935.1 Turnix velox | reverse complement strand
AACAGTCACACAGGCAGATGTCCAGGTGGGTTTTCAGTGTCTCCAGAGGAGACACCACACCTCTCTGGGCAGCCTGATCCAGTGTTCTGTAACCACACTGTGAAAAGGCTTTTTCTCATATTTCTGTGGAACATCCTGTGTTCCAGCTTGCACCCATTCCCCCTTGTCCTATCATTGGAGGTCACTGAGAAGAGTCTGGCTCCATTCTCCTGACACTTGTCCTTTATATATTTGTAAGCTTTCATGAGGTCACCCCCCTGTCTCCTCTTCTCCAACCTAAATAGAAACAGCTCCCTCAGCCTTTCCTCAGAAGGGAGATGCTCCAAACTTTCTAAATAAATGGAGAAACACGGGGCAAAGGAAGGGTTGTTCTGTTGACAGAACATCACTGTAAATTTTGACCTGCAGATCTAAACTCCAATTTTGAATCTTGAGGTAATCAGTGATACCAGGCTGCCAGCAATGAGCAATGATAATAATGGTCCATCCAAGGGCTTGAGTGGCCAAAGCCTCTAATCTCTTCCTGCTGCTTCTGGGAAGGCTGAATTCAGAATAAATATTATAAAAAAATAAAGTCAGGACTCATTCACAACTGAAATAAATTTTTAAATTACACAGATAGATGTACAAAGCATCAAAGTGTGTCAAAATTAGAAATCATTAATTAAACACACTGAATTACAGGATGAGGTGTTTTCTCTGCGGCACACCTAGGTGTTCTATTTACTTATATTTTTGTTACCTGCAATTACAATTTATTACTTTCCATAGAAATGAGAATTTTCAGGCATCCTAAGTGAAATGAATGATTCAATAATTTAAAATGGAGTATTTGTTATCTTTGAGGACTGCAAAAAATGGATTGCACACTGTTGAATTTAAAATGCCAGTCTTGTGGATAAATCAGTCCCTGGGGATGCTGTGAGCAGCCCTGTCACAAAGAGAGAGCAGGAGAGGTTTCTTCTCTTGTATTTATGGCCTGATGGTCAGAGAGGCTGAGTGCTTGAGGATTCAGCCCACGTGAATCGACTTGAAGGGGCTTCCAAAAAATCAAATCTTCATATATGTGTTTGCATTTGACTGGAGGGAAAGAAAAGTTAGAGGAATATGGGCAGGGAAAAGTCTGAAACATGAGAGGAGTCTGAATTGTGAAAAGTGTAAATTGTGGGCTGCTTTTTTGCATCTTGAGAGATCAGAGGGATTCCCTTTTTGTCTGAGTGGAAAATTTCATGTGAATTTTGGAGAGAAATTATTTTCTCTCTTGGACCAGAGTCAGTCTCAGGGATGGTGTTTGAGAGCCTGGACTTTGTATATATTTTATTCCTTGTGCAAGATGTTTAGATGCTTTAGCATCCTTAAAGGTGGCAGCCACTATATAGATGTAGGGTCCTTTGTTATCAGCATCAGTATTGCTTTGTTCCTCAGTTGCAGGGATTGCCCTGCTGTTCCTGACCATTTGTAGGAGGTGGGTTAAATGGAGAGCATATAGCATGTTTAGATTCACTAAATTTGGTGGGAACTGGATCAGTTCCTGTGCAATTTCATTGTCATAGGTTTTTTTTCCCCCTGCCCTAACTCAAAACATTACAAATCAGTTTCACTGTCATTAAGCTTAATGGAAAAATCAACAGTCATGTATCATATAGGCAACCCTGAAGATGCTTTAGGAGCTTTGAATTTACAGTATAAACACTCATTCTTGCACACATTTCTGTATTTGTGTTGTTTCTCAATTAAGGATCACAAACCATGATTGATTTGATCCATGATTTGATCTTTAAGAAAAAGGGAATCTGAGACTTTGGGATGGCAGCAAAACTAATAATTGAGTGGCTTAAATATGAAACCTAGCCTTGTGCCTCCACTTTTGTCTAGAAGGGGAAGTGAGAAGGTTTTTATCATGCGTGGATTCTGTCATCTCTTTTGTTGAAAGGAGAATAAATATCCTGCCAAAATTCTTAAAAAAAAATTACTAGAGCTTTATCTGAAAGATGTATTTTATTCTCTTTTCAAATTAGTCATCTCTGCTATGTGTGGCATCTTCTGCCATTCAGTACCTTATTTGAAACTGTAATAATTGATGCCACTTTTACAGATTTATTTCCTGTAGAAATAGTTTAAACAGAGTCACAGATTCAGTAGATAAAAATAGCATTGTGGTCATGGATTTCTCAACTCACTGCCGTGATAAAAGTGATTTCCTGTGAAACAGGCAGCCTGGGACTGCAAATGCTTGTGCATGAAGGTTCTGATTTACAGACATGCTTAGCACCCTGAACTCCAGTTTAATTCAGTGGGAGCTTTGGCACCAATAAATTAGTGTCAAGTATGTGTTTGAACGTATTTTATATACTGTGTGACAGGTTTTGATTACTTGCATTGTTGGATAAACTGAAGCCTGCATATTTTTTTCCCCCTTACTAAATACTTTGGGGTGTTTCTTATGTTTATTAGAAAAAAAACCCCACAAAAGCAATTCTCTTTCCCTCAGACCTCCTGCCCTTCTTATAATGTAGGTGTTTCAGCCTTTGCTTTAACACAAAGAGCAGTGTAAGGTAGAGAATATTGCTGAGATGGGTTCAGGAGTGTTTATCAATGATGCATCAGACTTAGTGAAGTGGTAAAGGTTTGTGGTATCTTGAGCAAGCTCAGAAATTGCTCAGGGCATTATGCCCATTTTCAGTAGTACAGATCTTGGAGTCACAGGAAATTCTTGAGACATCAGTGTTTATGTTAATTAGGTTAAACAGTGTATGTGAGGCAATCAAGTGGTCATATGCATGAGTGAGCTGATATGCAGAAGATATAATACCATTTACCACTGGAATATCCATGTCCAAGGAAGAAAAAAAATGAGACAGTTAATGAGCAGGAGCTGCACACAAGAGGTCTCCTTATTACCCAGGACTGTATCATATTCTCTGTGTGTGTTATGCACAATAGTTGTGATAAATAAAAATGACAATAAAAACACCTGCCTTCTGAGGATGAGAAATCAAAAGTTCAGGAGGTAGACAAATACAATTCTGGCATTTCCTGCACTGCCTTAATTCAGCATCTTTGTGCCTGTGTGTTTCAGTGCAGTTGCTGATTATAAGATCCCATACTGGTTTTTGCCACATAATCCCTGCATCGTTTAGTCCACGAGGAGAACCTATTCTTTGGATCACCTGGGATCTGAAATAACTCCATTTGCAAGCTGATAGTTTAAACTCCTAGCAACCCAGACATGCCTACATAACCACCAAGCTTATCTAAGGTCTTTCTCAGGAAATAAATTAACTCATTCAATCCCAGTAGCCAACCATAAAAAGGGAAATGAAATTGCATGTGATTTTTAAAACCATTGCAGTTATTTACTATTTTACTAAAATTTGAAGTCTCATTACTCTATTAAATATCTAGTGGTAGAAGGGTGTGAACATGAATGAGGTGTTGTCATTAATGGGTTTCTGTTTATTTTTTTTTTCCTTTGAAAACTGTAGTTCTGATTTATTGCTATGAAAAAGAAATAATTCCATGTCAAACTTGGACTGACACATGGAGCACAACTGCCTTTGTGGGAACATGTTAAATCAGAGCAGGGTATATTCCTGAATCATGATTTTTAATAGGAAATTTAAGTGGTTTGGAAGCCCTGGTTGCTGTGAATGCTGGAGGGAAGGAATGTGTTACTGTATCTACTTCTGAGTCTGCAGGAGTCGTCAAAGGTGCCTGTGTGAGATGTGACCTTTTCAGTTCGTATTTATTATGTCTTCCCAAATACACACCATGTCTGTACAGTGCCTGTCAACATTGCATTTGGTGAAACTGGTTCTCTGAAGGGAAGAGTTCTCTTTTAGTCTGTGCTTTATGGAAAATTAGAAGAGGGAGAGGGGCAAATCCATATAAACCTTCTTTCACCCCTTTTCTCCCCAGAATCCTTCCTCCTGTTGTCTCATACTTTGCCTTGTGATCTATTTGTTGTTATTTCACTTTGTTCTCCTGATGGCGTTTTTAATAAATGAAATGCAAGATTTCCATCTGTAAGAAAACACAGGCATTTATGGTTCATATGCAGTGTAGTGGTCCTCCATTCCCAGATGTGGCTCAGACATAGCATCCAGTTGTTGCTGCCCATTGTACTGGGTTACATTTTCAGCCTTTCCAACACTTTTGACATCTCCTCCTGACTTTATGGCACTATTAGCTCTGGGATTTGGTGTTTGCAGAAGGGTGAAAGTAAAGTGGTCAGAGCTCTGGACAAGAAAAAATGAAATGTGTGTTAAAGTGATTGAAAATATAGGACATATTCTATAGTAAAACACCAAGTGTCCCACCTAGTTTGACATGATGGGTGAAAACCATTGTGACATACATGACTTCATGAAAACTTGTCTCAGAGGTGAATTTGATAGCTTTGCTCCTTCTGAATTCAAATTAACCATTCCCTACTCCATCTGCAACTGAAAAAAGATAAACAAAAACCCCTAAACCACCATTCAGTGTGGATAGAGTATGCTGTGAAGTGAGGAGTTAGGATTGGTTTGGATTCTCAATAAGATCATTTTGAAAACCAGTTTGTAACCAGTGCTGGTCAGTAGCATGCAAAGGTATTACTTTTATTCAAATGCCAGAAAGGGAGCCATGTCAAGTGGTCTCATTTGAGTCACTGTGATTTCTCAAATCTTTCAGTTTACAACAGGCTTTCAGCATCTTCAAAAACTGTGCTGTTGGTCTTTACAGTAGTATGCCTTTCTTAAATCCCCCTGGCAAAAACTGTTCTCCTTGGGTGGGCTGGATCTCATCTTGCCTGGAGCAACCTCATCCATCTTGCTGCTTTGCTCTGCTGCCGGCATGGTGGAACAGCTCTGAGCACAACTGGACTCTGATCAAGGCCTTTGGACAATCCCCTAATGCTTCCAATAAATCAAAATAAACTGACCAGCTGCTTTTTTCCTGTCCTCTCATTGCTCTGTATGTCTTCTCTGAAATGTGAGAAGGTCTTTTATGGATTGAGTATTTTATCAGGGAAACAAAAATAGCCTCTGGACCCCTCAGGTAGGCAGTCTGATGTGACAGGAAAGCACGTGGCCGGAATTAAGCTTGTAGATGACTGGGACAGCTATCTGAGTGCTAGGTGAGGAAGGAAGTGTAGAGGAACAAAATTTCTTGATCTTGTGATGGCTACAGTGTGGTGCTAGAGCTGCCTTTGGTTTTAAGGAACCCTTTTTGCTCTCTGCAAACAGCACTTGCAGGGACCAAGATAGAGACTAAGATTTATGACCAACCTGCCTTTGGTTATTTAGCTTATCTTTTATTCATCTCTGAAACAGTGACAATTGACCATCTGAAACTATCTGCGTAGTCCTCATGGGTATGCTTCAAATGGGTTGTGGGTGCTGATAAGCAGCAGCATCTGTGCATTGAATACTCCATGGTTTGTACTGTTCTTTGCTTTGCAAAAATTAGATTGCTATTATTTTCTCATGTATGAATCAGCAAATTGTTTGATTTTATTTGTCTCTCCTTGATCAACTGGAGAAAATAAATAAGGCTGAAAGTAGGCAGTTTCAAACTTAGTGGTTTTTTTGTTCTGAATTTCTGCAGAAATTTCTGCAGGTCTAACAGCTGTATAATGTATAAATCATTATAAACAAGGCTTGAAAGGAACTTCACTGTTTATACTATAGCTTCCCTGCCCTTTAGCAGTGATGAAAACTGAAAATACCAGTGCATCTTGAATTCAAAGGAGAAAAAAATAGATGAGAGATCATAAAGGGGTAACACGGTTCAGCTCGACTCAGCGTTTGGAATATTAAGCAGATTTGACCCATGCTGAGAAGAGTCTGAAGAGCAAATTCTTCTCAGCACCATCTCTTATGTCAGGACCCTGATTAACAAAGACATTTAAATAATGTCACTGCACTTCATACAATTTGAGCCTATTTTCTCTTTTGTATAGCTTGTGAATGTAATTTTTTTTTTTTACTTGCCATATTTGACCTCTGTCTCCTAATAGTGGCAGGTGATAATACTTTGAATTATTATGCTGAATATAAATGGTGAGCTTCAAAACTAACAAAGCTTTTGTTCCTCTCCTGATGAAAGCGCAGTTTTGCAGTTGCTTTAAATATTATAGCTCTGAGTCTGCTGTCTATTTTCATAGCCTGGCTTGTACAAATAAGACTCAGGGATTTGAAAGTTCAGAGTATGTCTTGCTGTGCTTAAGCTGCAGCAGTGTTACATATGCTGAACCTGTTTTTATGTTACGAGAGAGGAATAATGCAAGTTGAACCCTGAATTCCCTCATTAGAGGTTTAAGTCTCTAAGGCTAAAACTGAGGCTAAGTTTTGATATTTGTTAACAGAATCCTGTGTGAGTTAATATTTTCCAGAGGGCACAAAGTATTTTGAAAGAAGGGTTCTAGAAAGATAAAGGTAAGGAAAAGCCACATGTGTTTTCTAGGCATGTGAAAATAATTTCAAGGGTCAGTGGCTTCACAGCTGGAATTAACAACATGGCAACAGGAAAAGGAGAAGGAGACTGCACTTCCATTTTTTAATGTGTAGAGCAGAGAATAGTGATGTTTTGAGGATGTCCCTAATGAAATAATGATGTTTCTGGAAATACTGGCTATTTCTCTTCATTAAACAGATTTTTAACTATCTTTTAAGTTTAGATGTGTTTCTAGAAAGAGAAGGGATAGAGGACAAATGAATGAACTAAACCTGTCAGGTCTATTTCAAGCTGTATGTAGAGATTCAGGGCACAGAAAACTCCCCATGATGATAATTTCAGCTTTGAAGTGATTTTCTACCTTTCGGTTTCTGGAGGAATTGGGAATGAAGCTGCTGTTCATTTGATTGATATATCTGAAAATGGAAGTGATTTTAGTGAGAACTTGGTCTTCTCATACCAGGTCTCTAAATCACTTTGCCAAAGCCTCTGTGCTGTGTTTCGAGGTAGTCTGAACTGCAGCAAGTGACTGCCAACTGTCCAGATGGAAACTCTAAATCAGGCAGGAGATGAAGGTGGGATTGCCTCTGTAAACATTTTTCAATTGTTTTGCAGATTAGGAGCCTGTCACACTTCATCTCTGTCACACAACCCTAAGCATTTTGTAGGGAGATACAGGGAGGAGAATGAAGAATATGAAATGACTGAACAAATCCTTATGTAATAGGAAATTTGTTTTATTTATATTTCATTTCAATTCATACCACAAGCAGGACATGTTTCTTCCCTCAAGCCTTATCCTAACCTCTTATTAATTTTACTTAGGGAACAATAAAAACTCTCCCAAATTATTCCAAATCAAAGCTATCAGATATAGTTCTATGGCATTCAATTCACCAAAACTGAGAAGGTACAGAGAATCATATGTTGTCTCCAACAACTTTTCATTTCATCATCACATGGCCAAAGAGAGTTGGTAAAAGGGTGGCTTTCCATCCTGACACCTAAATTTTTGGGTTTTTTTATGTCTGGGGGCTTTTGTCAGTTGAGATGTGTCCAGCATTAGTGGATGAAATGAAAGACACCCTGTGTTATGTTTGGAAACTTTGCACAGCTGATGATTCTTTTGCAAATATTTAGTGCCAGACATGTAGCACAGCTTTTCTGCAGAGATGCAGAATTTCCAGCTATTGCTGCATCAAAATAACTATTTAGCAAAGAACACAAGAATTAGAGAAAAATAAGTGGCATGTGCTAAATTAATTATTTTTAGTAATCTTTACAAATCACTGTGTGTAGAAAGCAAACCCAACCTAAATTGTAAGAATTTATTTAGAATAAAACAATGCAGTAATGTAAGAATCACCTTTTTGTAAGTCTTATGGAGCATAATAAACCTCTTCATACCTACTACAACATACTGTCTGTCTCAAGAGATTTTACTAAATAGAGTAAAATTGCTAAGTCTAGGTTATTCATCCTACCTGTGTATCTATCAAATATTGCTATAAAGAATGGGACAATGTTAGTAATATGCTTATTTTTCCGATTTATTGGGGTTTTTTTCTGAATGGGCTTTGTTTAACTCAGAAATAACAAATGACAAAGTACCTAGTAATCTTTTTGCCCTCTCTTGTCCTTGTGTGCTTGAGAAGTCATCTGTTGCTCATCACAAGCATCTAGGCTGTGTGGTTTTGTTTGATTTTAAACAATTCCCATTTCAAAGCCAGTTTTCTGTTCTGAGGCTATTAGAAACCCAATAGCTGTCAATAGATGGAGACTGGTTTGTTAGTTTTTTCACTGTGATGAATTCTTCAAGCATTAAATAGAATGTCTTGATTTGAATCAATGGGTTTTTTTTTTCCATTTGACTTTCTATTTTATCAATGAATATCGCCTCAAGATTTCATCTGCCATTAAAATGTCATTTCTGTGACAAGCTCTGCCAACTATTTTCTGTGTAATTAACGTGTTCAGCACCATTTGGGAGTGAATCAGGTGTAGGTTTTTCTAAATAGAAATGCTGGTTCTGGTTAGAAGGAGGTGCACTGGAGATAGATGTGAATCTGTGAGGAGAAAGGAGTGAGCAAGAGCTGCTGTGTGTATGACTTTCTGACTGGGAGGGTACAAGGTGCTGTGGGGATTATACCTCAGAAAGAGAGGGACCCTCTGTTGCTCAGTCTCCATGGATTCTCTTTATCTGGTGTCTTTCCTTGCAGTGTGCTGGCAGCATTTCCCCTTGAGGAAATTCCCCTAATTCTGAGAAATCTGCCATGGGCAAAAAGATGATATGGCTGCAGCTCTGCTATGGAAACATGTCATTAGACTAAGCCAGTTGACATGCTCCTGAAAAATACTATTTGCTGTGTAATTCAGAGCCCTGAATAGACTACCAAATGCTCTTTTAAACCCTGCCTGTTACAAAACCAGTTGGAAAAGGAGGATGTTGTGGTGCTTTCCTTGGAAAGGCATATGGGTTGCCCAGCAGAGCAGCTCTGCTCTTGGGAGGTGAGCAACCCACTGATACTGAGAAGACTCTTCCACTGTGTGTAATACACTGGTGGCATCCAAATGTTAGAGTGGGTATGTAATTGCTCACTGTGCTGCTCAGTTCTTGTGTCTCTTTTCCAACTTGAAGATATAATAAAAATTCAGAATTATTGTTCAGTAAATGAAGTATAGAAACATTGCCAGCCCAAAGAAATACATAGGGTGTGATATTGCCTTTCATTAGAGAGAATTAGGTATCATAATTCTGTATTTTTACACTGTGTTGATGATTATTTCAAACAGTGCTTAAAGTGCTAAGAATGTGTCAAAAGCACCTGATTGTTTTTGAGTAGCATATGGAAGATCACCATGAAATATTTCACTCCACAATGGAAGT
The DNA here is from genome assembly GCA_013400935.1 of Turnix velox. Lineage (NCBI taxonomy): Eukaryota > Metazoa > Chordata > Aves > Charadriiformes > Turnicidae > Turnix > Turnix velox. The sequence goes on along the minus strand of VZTY01012289.1, from coordinate 46,562 downwards.
GTGCTGATGGGCTTTCTCTCAGCATATTTCACACACCTTATCAGGAAAGCTTGGCAAAAGGACAGAAATACTTTCCTGTTTGTATTTAATGTTAGCATTTAGAGCAACTTTTTCTTTATTCAGTGCTTCTGGTACACTGCACATGTATTTACATTGACCCTGTTTATGAACAGGTCTTTAGAATTTGGATTGGGATCCAAATGTGAATTTTTCAAGGGCAAAGGCAGCATCACTTGTCATTGATTCTGCTGAGCATTCAAGAAGAAGTGACATTTACCAGGGCTTGTTTTGAAGATTTGTAAATGCAACATAGATTTGGCAAGAATAGCTGCTTGAATAAATGTTGTGCTGTAGCATGTAAGCATGGCTTTTGCCACCAGTGGATTCACTAGCGCTTTGTCATCCAAGTAAAAATAAATATTCAATAAACAATTTATTAGTGATGTGAGTTCACTTCTGCTTCATTCCACTTGGAAAGACTTGACATCTGTTGCCTACCTAGTGTTATTAAGGACACAATGAAATAAAGACAAATTAATTGTGGGATTGTCAAAGCTACATCAGGGAAACTAGCAAAAATAGTGCAAAGAATAGTAGAAGGGATACATCTAGGCTGTACACACAAGTGCTAAATGAATCATAAGACCTGGTTAGAAGCTATTCTTTCATGGGCCCAACTTCTTCAGCATTTTTTTGCTTTTCTCAGGTAGCATCTGAAGAACTTACACTGGGGAGTAAATAGGATTTACAACCATTAGGATCCTTGCTTGGTATAGCAGGTTTCTGTGACATGGCAGCAATGTCTACAATTTCAGGAATATCAAGAAAATTACAAACTGCTTCGTCTTACTGTCAGCAACTCATGAGCAGGTCATGTGGGGAAAGTGGGAAAGGCTCTATTTTGGCTTTTTCAATACCATAGTGAGTTTGCATTCAGAAATGTTTTCTTGTGCTTGCCTGTTCATCCAACCATGTCTGGCAAATTCCTGTGCTGGAATTGAAATAAAATCTGTGCTGGACAACTGGCTGGCTAAACTCCACCAGTACTGATAAATATAAAGCTTTATTGATGACAAATCAATTTGGCATAGGAGTATCTTTGCTATAACCTTGGAAATCTTGACCAATTTTAATGTATTTTCAAGCAAATGGAAGTGATAAAAAATTATCTTTCTGAAAAACATTTAGTTTTTAAAAATAGAAGGCATTCAAGAGTGTACCTTGGTACCCTGTATAGTAAAATTAATCAAACACAGTGAGCTGCTATTTACAATGTAATGCACAAAAGCACAGTCTTAAGTTGCTGTCAGGACAGACTTCTTCAGCTTTTACATTTCAACCTTTGACATTTAGTTAAAAAGTAATTTATAATGGGAAATATTTTCTTTCATACAACATAAATTAAGTTAAATTTATATAAATATAATTTACTCTGTATAGAGAAATAGAAGTCAATGCTGAGTAGGAAATAAACAATACACTGTTGACTTTTCAATACCATGTGTTCCTGTTTGTTGTAGTAAATAAAACAAGTTAATTGCAGGTTCTGTTTTACTCCTTGCAACAAATAGTCCTTAAGTGTAAAAGAGTATTGTTTTCCTAGAAAAAGAAATATTTTTTTTCTTTTTGAAAGTGCTGACAGTGTATGAGGTACTTTGAATAAATAGTAATAGAGGGCTAGATTTGTAATATGTTAATGGATGAAACGGGACATTTTCAATAATTTTTCCATTCCATACTTTTTCCTTTCTAAAACTTGTTCCTTTTTATAGCAGATGATGCCAAACATTTGCTGATTAGATTTTCTTGCTGGTCTACATATTTGGGAACATGATTCATGAGCATTTTGGAGTGAGAAGAGGGCAATTCTGGTTTTATTCCTATAAGGAACACTTCAGGAGGAGTGTATGAAGTACGTAAACACCTTAGGTCTCAGATACATTTGCAAGGGCGTTTCCTCATAATTTCATTACTCTGGAACAGAGATCTTGTCAATGAAATAGAGATCTTACATTAAATACCAATATACTCCTAGAATATATGCAATAATATGACTATTAAACATTGTGTCTTTGGGTGAGAATTAGAGCTGCTCTCAGAGCAATAAGAATGATTGATGCAAGTTTCATCTATCATGACTGTTATAAACAGAGAGGTAACACTGCTCATAATTAAGGTTGCACTGCATTTTCCAGTATTATTTATATCTCTATTGGAGCAATTTATAGGTGAATAATCAATGCTCCCTTCTTATTACATCTATGCCTCTCTTAGAATTAATTTGCAGAGGTTTTTTTCTTAACATGGGAGAAATATGCATGTGACATTTAACCAGGATACCCCGAGGAAGTGGAAAATAAGGCACGTGAATGTGGCACCACATCAAAAGTATGGTAATAGGTAGCAGTGGATTATCTGGGAATACATTGTTATGTCTTAAAGCTGGCAGCCACTGATCAGAAGACTTCTCTTCCATTACAATACTAAGTGAAAGAGAGAAATATGAGCTACTCAACCAATGTTTTTGAAATGCATTATTGCTGCTTCATTTCAGTGCTCTCTCTAATGCAGATTTGTGGCTGTTCAAAGCTGCCGATGGACAAATTTCTGGAACAAAGAGTATTTTTAAGAATACATTTACTTCCTTGATATTACTTTCTAGTAGACATGCACTGAAGTTAAGAGAAAGGAAAAAACAAAGGTGAGACCACCTGCCACTCCATTGAGTAGCTTCTGGTGGACTCTTATTTTGTCAGTCTTTCTTTTTTTTGTTGCATCATGAGTTGAAGGGCAGGTCACTTTTGGCCTGCACTCCTGGTGCTCCTTCCCCCGAGGGAATGCAGGTCCAGGCCACATCTCAAAGCATGGTCTTTGCTCAAAGGAAATTCTCTCTGGTTCATTCTGAGCACAGCAGGTACAACAGGTCTGCACAGTTAGTGTCATGCCTTGGTGGCACGAAGTGTAGATCTGTTTCAGAGTATTCATACTTCAAATGAACATGGATCATGCAAAGTTACAAATTGCTCCCAAGATTGATATGAATTTGATATTCCCTCTGTATTTTTTATTTCAGTGTTATGTCATCACGAAATATTTTGAGATATTTTGTTATGTCAGAGCTTTCCATAGGTGACATTTAAACCTAGCATCTCTTGGTAGTTACAAGCAACTAGGTAGGAAATCACATCAGTCAGATCTTTTCTCACTAAACCCTTTAATTGTTGGCTAAAGGAAGTGAAATCTCATTTTTACCCATGGAGCATGAGCTCCATACATGGGAAGACATTGTACCTCAGCTGACAAGCAGAACAATTGGAATTGGTTTGTAAATCAGAGCCCTGAGATGCAAAGGCTAAAAATGCTTAAATGAAAATGTGATTTGTCATGAAACACACAGTAGAGTGTGTCATCCTCCATTTCAAGGTCAACACACAAAAAAATTTTAGGTGCCTAAAAGAAAAGATTTGAAATACTCCTCTGACTTGAGCGCCACGTTGCCTTTCAGGGTGGCAGAAATTCACTGTGTGAAATTCACTCACATGGGATGAGTTCAAAATGAGGAGCCATGATTGGGTTTTTGGGGCAGCAGTATGACCTGCAGCTTTTTCATCTTTGCTTCCAGCAAAATGACTTGGCTAAGGGAAAACTCACAGGTATCAGCCACCAAGCTTTTTACTATATGCCTTAGGGAGTCCCATCTTCTGCAATGGCTGTGCTGTTATTGAGAGTAATGACAACAATAACAATTATCACTATTGTTACTGCTGCAGAAGGAGACTGTACTATTGCAGAGAAATTTGCAGTCCAAGGGAAGATTCTTATAAGTGCAGAATGGAAGGTTTAGTTGCACACAGGCTCTATACAGTCTTTCTGCTGATAATTTAAAATAAAACAATTAGCTCTTTTTTTAAATTTGATTTTCATTAATCTTTATGCAGGATAGAGGGAGCAGGATACCAAAAAGTCCTTGCCATTGAAAGTATTTTGAGTATGTTGTATTTCCCTCTGTGATACACTGTGAAGGTCCTGCTGAAACCTTTGCTCTGACTCATTCCAGCATTCCCAGCACAGCAGTCTGTACCTCGATCTGAAAGACTTGCACTGGAAACCAAATGAGGGGACACATTTACATCTGCAGCCTTTGCTGTGCTGCCTGGCTTGGCACTGATGTATATTGACTTTGCATCTGCAATTGAAAGCTCTCTTCTGACAGACGAAAATTGATTTTTCACAAACATCAATGAGAGTTCGGCAGTTACATAAAATGGGGGTGAGAGCCACTGCACGGAGCTGCAGGGACACTTCTGCTCATGAGCATTTAAAAATACATGAAGAACTGTAGATCTGAGTTGAATTTGCTAGAGCCTGAGTAAGCTGTACATCCTCTTAATTTTCAATTCTTTCAGTGCCAGGATGTTTCTGACCAATTCTGCCTTGTTACAGATGATGTTTTAATTTCCAGACTGAAGGCACTTCACAAGTCCTTTCCCAGGAACTATATTTTTTTGACAATAGGGCTGTCATCCTACTGTTAGCATGAAATGAAATGGATGTAAAAAAAAAAAGAGAAAAGAGAAGGAAGACCTGCTGATTTTATATGCATTGTTAACTACTATTTGTACAATATCCCCATTCTTAGCACTGTACAGTCTGGCATTACAACCAGTCTCTGCATACTGAAGAAATCCTACGTTATGAGTCGAATCAATGAAAGTTTAGAGTGGTGTGAGACATCTCAAAGAATCATAGAATCATAGAATAGTTTGGGTTGGAAGGGACCTTAAAGATCATCGAGTTTCAACCNCCTCCAATTTACATCCGTTGTTTCTAGTCCTCCCATCCGATATCATATTAAAAAGTCCTTCCCCTACCTTTCTGTAGGACCCCCTCAGGTACTGATAAGTTACTATGAGGTCCCCTCTGAGCCTTCTCTTCTCCAGGCTGAACAACTCCAACTTATTAGAAACTAATAAGCTAGCAAATGAAGGAGAAGGGAAAAGAAAAACAAAAGGTATTTTGACAGAAAACTGAAGACCACCACTTCTTATTCTAAACAGATATTGCATGGGATTAACCCAATAAAGAAAGATGGTTTGTGGTGAGCACTAATGTCAGGCTTTTTGGGTAAAATTTGGAATAGTCACATGCACTTTGATGTGATTGTCAGCAAACAGACATGGGTTCAAACATCAGTGAAAAAAGCAAAGCATTCTCATCTTTGTTTTAGTTTTGCTGGTTTGGGTGCATGTGAGTATTTCCCTTTGTGAAAACTCCTTGGGCTGACAGCTTTGAGACATCTCTGTGAGTGGTCCAAGGTCAGAAAGAAATGGAGGAATAGAAGGTGCATCTCTATTTGCCACAGTCAAGACACCATAGAGAGACATTTTAAGTTAAAGATATAACTGACCCTGAGTTAAATTACCTTTGAAAGTTAATATAAAGTTCTAACCATGCAAGAAGCCCCCTTTTGTGTATCTTACTTCCTAAAATGCATTTTGGTGAGCAGAACCATCTAACATGGTGAAGAGCAGAGAATTTATGTCAAGGATTTGGGAAGTCTTTTCCATGTATCCATTCTGTTCCAGCCTTTGGAAAGTAGCCTAGTTTAATTGAAAGTCAGAAGATGTATTTTGCATTATCATATTATTCTTTTATTACTATCAGCTCTAGTGGCAGAAAAATCTTATGTAACAGTTAGAAACTCTCCCTTGTATAAACCAATTACTTGTAGCTGTCTACGAGAGCTGAAATAAAGGTAAGGAAACATTGCATACAGAGTCCTGTGAGAGTATTTTATAATCTTCTTGGCAAATGAAGCACTCATTTGGCTTTTTTCAAATAATAGAAATTCCAAAAATACAAAGAGAAAAGCCTTCCCTCCACCTTCTGGGATAGTTACTTAGGGTAAATTAAAATCAGTGCTGTAAGAAGATCATGCTGGTAATTTAATTCTATGGAGATTATCACTTTTATGTATAATAAAACAATATATGAAAATTTGAAGCCATAATCCTTAGGCAGCCCTTTCATCTGCTCATTTGAATGGAAGTTCTTTGCCTGTGAATGTGAGTGAATTGCTGCTGAATGCAGTGACTGAAATTCTCACATACTATAGGGAAGATACTTCTAGAATAGCCAAAAGAGGGCAACAGCATCCCAGAGCAATGCTCCTTGGGAAAGCAGTGAAAAAGGAAGTAAACAAAAGCTTCTGAGGACTTCCAGGAGTGGATAGCCACTGTTCCTGGTGAGATGGGCTGAAAAAGAGTGATGAAGACTACTCATAATTCCCAGCGATTTCTTCAAATACTATATATACTAGACTTTCTTTACATGTAGAAGACAATAGAATGTTTGACCAGTAGTGAAATAAGAATTAGAGTTGTTTTTTATTGAAATCTAATTCAGAACTGCTGTGTCAGAATTTGTTCAAGTATTGTAGAAACTACCTCTAGTCATACTTTTTACTGCAAATGATTATTGTAAGCCAAAGCTACAGGGGAATGAAAGTGCATCAATTTGTAGGAAAAGCTGGTAGTGAGCTTAGCTGTGCAAAGGTCTCTTTAAATTCTCTGGTTTTGACATTAAACTGCCATTCCAAGTTTTATTGCATCTTCAGAGGAAGTTCTGGTTTTCTTTTAGCATAACAGGAAGCATCAGGATTTTATTTTTTGGCTGCATTCTTAGATAGAATATCAATTGAAAGAATTTTTTTACGTGCACAGAAGCATCAGCATTGAAGCTGCAGTGTTGACTTAACCAGTGCTGAAATATGTGAACATGATTGAATATGTGCTTGAGCTTGGAAAAAAAGGAGGTCTGGGATGAGAACAAGTGCAGCCTCCTCTAGAGAATGTGGAGAGGCAGCCTGCAGAACGTCTCTATGTTCTCTATGTTGACCTCTCTGTTGTGAAAATAGGGAAGAAAGCAAATCACTCCCAATTCTGCAGACATTCTGACAGCTAAAGTAGGCACTAACAATTTGCAACACATGGTATGGGGGATGAAAGTCTCTGAGCTCTAAAACTGAGTTTCCTGGCTGAAATGAAGTAGGAACTGAAGGTAGCTCAGTGAAAAGCCTACTTCATTATACACTGTGCAGGGACAAAATGGATAACATCACCAAAAACTGGGCAAAAAATAATGTCACAACTCAAATCAGTAAGATGTTCTGGCTTTGAGTGTTAACACTTCTGAGGGGGTTTGGCCTTTTTCCTGACAAAGAATGATCATGTTTTAGTATGTAGCATTCTGCTGGTATACAAGAATCTAGTTTTTAATTGATTTGGTGTGTAAAAATGATTTGCCAATATTTTGAGGCAGAACTAATAATTTTGGATTTTGTTTAGCACAAGAACTGGAAAAGTTTCATGACATTATCCTGCCAGACACGTGTTTTGCTGGACTTGCCTGCAGAAACTCACACAGCCTTAGTTGGGGAAAAGGCTGGAAATAGGAACAGGAAGATTTTTAAACCTTCAGGTGGAGAGAACTCTTGTTGCTTTGAGAGGCTTAAATTGGATTTTCTTGATTTACACCAGAATGTCTATGCAAATTTGAGATGTTGTCTTTCTTGCCTAGGCCTTCTAGGGGGGTGAACTGTGTGAACAGTTTTGAACTGGAGTAAGTTGAGATAGAGAAGTAGCAAGTGAATATTTTCAGCAGTTACTAATTTAATTTATAGCATTAAAGATGTATTCTGGCATATTTGGAGAGGCATCACCTTACCCTAAGATGAAAAACAGAGTCAAAACCGCAGGAGAGAGTGCTGTTATTTATAAAACTGAAGAGCAGGGCAAGGATGTATTTGAATTTTTTCTACTTTTCAGTAATGCTGTGTAATTCATGTAGCAGCAAAGCCAATTAAGTGAGTGTAGACTGAAAATATATGATAAATTTGAAAACAACTTTGATTTCACTTTTGGAGACAAAAGTTAATATTTTATTTGTCAATGTGAGTCTCTGAAAATTGTTTTCTTTGCTATCTGCATGGCTTGCTTTTTTAGATCAAGTAATTCCTAAAAGTATACTCTCTGTTGACATAGCTGATGCTGAATATGAACACAATTGAGACCTAAACAATAGTAATTTCATTTTTGAAGTTGTGAGTGGTAATAATTAATTGTACTGTGGAAAGAAGAGACCTGAGGAGATGCCTCATGATGATAAGGAAAAATCAGATTGTGTCTGGAGCACATTTAGGTTATGGACTTTTGGGGATGTTTTTCTGAAAAAAGAATTTAACCTTGGGCTCCCACACAAATGCCAACTTTCTGTGGGGAAAGTTTATCTGGGTGGGGTTTTATTATGAGGACTCAGCACCATCAGTGCTCTTCAGCTAAGAGAGATTTGATGTCTGCTGCTGCTGTTGTTGTCATCGTATTTCCATCTGGGATCCTTCTCTCTTGGCACTGTCTGTGGGAATTTGTTCTTGGGAGATGGAGCTCCTGGGCAGACCTGCAGCAGGGGGGATGTTGAACCAGGGGCTGGGTGCTTGCCTGTACCACTGCCCATTAGTGACATGGAAGTAATGCTTGTCCAAGGGTAAGGCTGTGATCCTGCTTAACCACTGGAGAGAAATTGTAGTAATTGGGTGGTGAGGCAGGAGCTGGTGCTAGGTGTGTCGGCAGACAAAGGAGCAGGAAATCTTCATGTGGCGTCATATGCTCCTTCTCAACCTTAATTTTGATTGCTGCTGTCAGCATGGCATTATGCTCCTTGAATGAGCTGTTTTATGGAGCTCAGTGTGGGGTAGAGATTTTTTTTTCTGAAAGTGAAACAATGCTGGGGAATGACTGGCATTAAGGTTGGCTTTGGACATGTTGCAGTTCCTGGGATACTGTGTAAGCAACAGCGCTATTAGCTTGCTGCCAAGAGGTTTTTTGGACTAGGTAAAATTTTCATTTCTCACCCACATCTTATTCAAACTCTTATCCGAGTTGGAATCATACCTTGCTTTTGACTCCTTTTTCTGGTCCACTGGATTATGTGAAATGAGTTTCCTGTCTATGAGCAGATACTACAGATGAACTCTTCTTGCTTTAATTTCAACAAGCATCTTGAGTGTGATTCTGTGTATTTTTCCTCAAAGTGCAATTTAGCCTTTAATAAGGCTGATCTTAGTGTTACAGTGTGAAACTGCTGTGATTTTTTGATAAAAGGTTCATAAATTAGTAGGTTTATATCTATGCTAATGATTTGAATTTATATTTTAGTTGAACTATTTTGTTGTACAGTCTTCTGAACTACCATGCTAACTTGGGCTTTTCTGTTGCATGAATTTATAAATCAATATAAAGGTGTAGTGATAGGCAAGAGGAAAGTAAACTTGAACTTATATATACAAACCCATGAAGTTATATATGAAGTTTTTAATGCCAAAATAACTTAAATAATATTACACCAAAATAATCATAGGTACATGGTGGCTTGTTTTTGTGTATTCACATAAGAACATGTTCTGAGCAGTCTTACATGGAGATCTGTTTAATTATTCAAATTCATCTATACACACGGCACATTTGAAAAATTAAAATCTGTATTTGAAAAGAATTAATCAGAACTAAAAGATCTTGGTGATTCTTCCCCCTCCCAAGGGTCTGGAGTCATATACTACAGCCATGAACATCTAACATTGTTTCAGGTGAAATGCTTCCTCAATAAAAGGCAGCACAAGAAAAGTGGGACTATGAGGAGTCAAAGAACTTTTTTCTTTGTTAAAGCCTTTGTGCATACTTACATTGCTTCTATATTGTTTATTATTATTTTCATTAATGAAAAAAAAAAGTTTGAGTTGCAATCCACCTAAATCTTGTCTAAACAGGGACTTTAATTCCTAAAACTTGTCTAAATGTCAGACAACAGCACAGTTTGAATACCTCCTAGGCCTGTCTAATCTTATATCTGACTCCTTCAATTATGTCCTCTTTAGATTGAAAGTATGATGAATATTGAAGTAATTTTTACTTCTGCATGCTTAGAGATCTCTGCTTTGGCATTCTTTTTTAATTCTGAGCCCAAGTAAACAGACATTCTGAGAACAGAGGAAAAAATTGATGAATACTGACCTTTTTTAATAACCCATTGGTCAAAGCACTTATCCAAGGAGAGAGGTGTCCAAGTTCTGGGCTCTGCTGAGTGTGATGATGCTTCAACTACATCATAAGAGACTGTCTAGAGTAACAGATCTGATGTTGCCTATGAAATACTTGCCTATGAAATATGGAGTGAACCAGAAATCCCTCTTCCTAGGCTGATTCTGACAGGCAGATACATCCCCATTTATCTGGTGCTGGAGAGGATTTTTCTTTATGTGGTTTCTTACTGGAAGATATTAGCATGATAACCATATCTGGAACTTTTATCAATATTCACTTGAGGGGTTTGAGGTGTTTTACTGAGCATGGCATAAAAGCAGAAATTCTCATCATGATGTGATGTTTAGATATTAGATAATTACAGATAATTGCATGGGCAAGTTCTATGAACCGAAGTGTAACCGTAACATCTAAAATCTACAAATTGGGTAACAACTATGTTTGGAGTTTTATCATTATTTCAAGTATAATTACCATGAGATTGGCAGTGCATGTAATTAATGGCTAATCACTGGAATTTGCCTTCATGGCTGCACTTCCCCCTTATTGCAAAGTTCTTTGTCACAACATTTAAGTATAAAGATAACATAAATTGACCTCCACACATGTTATACTAAAACTCAGAATACTCATTTTCACTGCAGAACTGGCACCACAATGTTCTAAAAGCAGAGTTCTATGGAGAAAACAGAGAAGGGATGATGTATCATGAATGGGAAAGACAAGGAGCAAACTTTCAGTAGATGGCAGTGAGATAATTCAGTGAGATAATGCTCCATAGCTGTCTAAAGTAACCTTCTCTTCTCTATTAAAGCTAGTTTGTGACTAGCTGAAACTTCTCTACATAAAATCTTTCAAAATCCCATCACATCATCTTCTGTCATAGGGAAAATTTACTTAAAATTTCATATAGAAGAGAACAATCTGTAGTTCACTCTTGATTCCAGTTTAACAAAGTTTCCTTTTAAAAATATTATTTATATAGGAAAACTTTTGGTTAGACTTTCAAGCTATTAAATAATTATTTTGCCTTTTTTCTTCTTCTTCATTATTTGTCAGGTTTTACTTGGCAAGATGATTATACACAGCATGTCATTGGTCAAGAACTCTCAACCATCAACAAAATCCACAACAGACACCTTGATGTATTTTCATCTGAGGGATCTGACCCAGGAAGGTAAGTCTTCAATGGTATTTTTGCTTTGTAGGTCCTTTGGTGGGTTTTCAAGTGCTGAGAAATAGGCTGGCACTGAAGTTGAATTAAATGCATCACCCAAACAATTATCTACATGATAAAAGGAAACCAGTTGTAGAGCAGTGCTGCAAACACCAGTAGGAAAACAGCAGACAGAATTAATTAAAACCTTCAGGCTTTTTCTTCTCATTATCATCAAGTTAAGATAATATGGCTTTTATTGTTAATTTAGGTGTCAGAACTTAAAAGATCAGATCTTTTATCCAGTTGTGCAGTGTCTAGTCTCAGTTTAACCAGATTTACTCATAGCTGGATTAAAAGGACAAAGTTTCATAGGAGCTCATCCACAGAAGACATTTTATTCTGGAATAGCAAAAGTATAGAATGAAATTCTGAGCAACTAAGTGAATTTTCAAACTCATGTTCTTCCCAAACATAGCTGTAATTGATTTGAGTTCCATAGATTCTCAGCTTTAGTTGCAAAATTTATCCAGGTAGGAGAGATTCATGCAAGTTCCAAGGAGAGAAAACAATGTTGGCACATTTCTCTGTGTTCTTTGAATTATAGAAGCCATTTTTCTCATAATACTGAGGGTCAGCATTAAGCATTTCAGAAGGAAAGCATTAAACATTTCTTCCAAAGAAGATTTTGATCTATAGATTATCATGAAGGTGGTTAACACACAGTTGAATCAATAAACATGTTTTCACTGCTGAGATACACCAAAAGCCATTACTTTATGGATGAATCTCTGTACCAGAAATTATTCTCTGTATCAGAAATTATTTTGAATATCTTCTGGAGGACTTTTGTTTTTGTTTTTTTTTAGGATGAGTGTATCTAAACATAATTATCAGAGTAAGATAAAATAGTCCAGATTTCTGGAAGAACAAGACTATCTTCTGCATTCATAGCTGAAATTGTTAAAGAAGATGGAAAAACAGTTTATTGACTGAGAGGAGATGATCACTTTTAGGAGTTCCTGTTGTGATCAGGTGTGAGCTCTTCTGCATTTTTAACTAGGATTATTCCGTTAAAAAAAATAAACCATTTTGTATATTGACACTTTAGGAACATCAGAATTTCAAATGTGTTCCTATTGTGGATAGATTTTTCTGAAGTTACCAAGCTGTGCTTCTGAAAGCATTATCTTCTGTGCCAACAGTTTAAGGCATTAATTGATTTTTCTGGTTGTCCATTTGCAATATATTCTGTAGGTCACAGAACAGCAGGAACTTTTTCTCTGGCTTCTTGTAAATTCTGATAAAGTTTGCTATCTGCTTAGTGTGCACTTGCTAAAAACTTACCAGATAATATTAAATAATTTAAAAAGCAGCTCAATGTAGGTATTTAATTATCAAAAAAACATTATGGCAGGAAGACCTTATATTAAGGATAATGTGTAATAAGACAATAAGAAGTCACACTAATGAGTCATTAATCCCCACAGAGCTGGTGAGAACAAGAAAGTAGACTCAGGCACTTGAAAAGTAAATTGACTTAGGCTAAATTAGTGTGTATGAAATGTGATGGAAGAGAAGATGTGGATTTTTTCTTTAAAAAAATGCAAAATCTGGGAGCTTGATTTCATTATAAAGGTTCTTTCTTTGGTAGCTGACTGGAGTGTATGTGGTATTTCCTGGGCCCTTATTAAATTTCAAAAATCCCTGCTCTTGAAAGAGGATCCAAGATAAAGGAAAAACATCCATTCAGCACACAGGGAATAAATGTCAGTTGTGTTCATCAGTGCAATTAGGCAAAATCACAAATGCTTCCAGCATTATCTCTATAATAAAACCATCATTAAATCAGTAGTATGATTCTTGCAGCAATTAAAAAGAGAGAAACTTGATTCTAAAAAGTGTGGTTTCTATTAATTGAGAACATTCTAGGAAAGTGTAACATCTGAGGTACAATGATAAAGACATTTACACAAAACAGCTTCTGAAGTACTGAGTTTTATAGGAAATTTAGAAATATTTCCATGGATAAATAATCATATATGTTATTGTCTTTATACCCTGAAATTCACTATATGGGAAGTCCTTTTTCAGAACTAATTAAAACTGAAAATACTTCCAAATAACTGCAGAAGAACTCAGCTGACACTCATTTCTCCTACTCACCAGGTGCTTTTATATATTTGTCTTTCATGCATTTTCCAGTAACAGTTTGTCAAATTTAAAAGAAATATTTTAATTCAGCTGCAAAATTGCCCATTTAATTTACTTTTCTTTCCTTCTTTACAAGGTGTGAACAACAGTGATAAGCTGGTGATCTATAAAAATTCTTAAAAAAACGTTTATATGTGTTCATAGGATTTTATTAGGGTAGTCCTCAAATTAAAAAGTATTGCTTTGTTAGACTTTTGCACTTTAAATGTTCAAAACTTTATAAAACATAAAATATTATGCCTAATGTGGAATTTAAATAGAGATCTGAACATAATTTCTGTCTCCATGAGAAAAATGAGGAGTCTTAGGCCTCAGATTTTGTTTCTACCATCAGTGTGGGTGATTATATAGAGTAAATAATAGTAAATAATATATACAGCATATATAGAGTAAATAATATATAGTAAATATAGTAATATAGTAAATATATAGTAAATAATTGTTTATATATAGTAAATAATGGCTAGAAAGTGCAATTTGTTTTTATCTGTGCACACAGTTTTCATTAACTCTGATGGAAAACCCTGGAGAAGCACTTAATCTGTTATCTATTTTTCCCTTTCTTTTCAAAGTTAGTGAAGAAAGGAGAGGAGGATAGGTGTGGGAATTAATTGACAAATGGAAGATGAGTACTTGGAAAGGGGATGCCTTCTACTTCCCCTTTGGATAATAATCATTGATCATCTTTGTAATCCTCCCAGAGAAGTGGTTGATTCTCTGACATTGAAAACTTTCAAGATTGAACAGGACAGGATGCTGGACCATCAAGTCTAGGCTATCTTGTCTAGGCCAAGAAAGGTTGGACCAGATGATCCTAGAGGTTCCTTCCAACCTGGTATTCTATAATTCTCTGGTTAATTAATCTCTATTTAAACAGAAAGCAACATGGCTAGCACTTTCTAAAAGTGCAGAACAGTTTTAGTCTGACTTTAAGCTGAAAAGGAGATGGATAATGTTACTGATGCATCTGCCTTCTATCACACATCAGAACATAGATCTCTGGAATTAGGGGGAAATAAAAATAGCATGAGAAGGAGGCAAGGTTTATTGTAAATTATATCAAGATCACTATAGTGTTCTGTGCAGTAGGCCTTCATTTTCCTAGTGTTTGTGTGCCTGGGGAGAGATGGTGGGGGGCTTCTGGTACTTCAAAATGAGCAAACCTGTGAGCCCTATTTATTTCAATGCCACTGCAGCCAATTAGGTTATTAATTACATTTATTTGGATTCAATTAGTCAGGACACATGTTTGGTGCAACTGTGAGCTTGGAAGGAAGTCTCTAACTTTGAGCATAAAGTATTGTAATTGAACCCAAGATCTGGAAAATGAGCTAATGGAGCTCCCTCAAGCTCTGCATAAACACAATGACATGGTCTAATAAGATAAAATCTTGCTTACTGTGGTGTGGAAAAGTTCAAACTCATCATCATCTTCCTGGGCTCAAAAGCTCTTCCACCTGGAACTGTTCTTCACAAAAGAAGTGTGGGCATTTGGGTAGCAAATGGTGACACCAAAAAGGTGATTTCCCTGTAGCCATTGTGTCACTCACAGGGAAGAAAGCAGGATGGGAACCTTCTCTTTGCTTTTTTTACTCAAAGGGTGAAATAGTTACTGGTGTTGACATTTAAATTATCATCATCATTGACATGTTGCTGAGATATGTGAGCAGAGCCAGTAGTAATTCAGATTCGTTGCACACAGGGCTTTGAATCCCACATAAATACTTCTGCACTGCTGCTGTTTAATTGCATTTTTAGCTTCTCTTTGCAAACATCACCAAGATGTCTAAACCAGTCAGGAATCACTGCTACACTCTGAATCTCAGGCACATAAGAAGACCAGAAGAGATAGTCTTTCTGTCTTGTTATTCCTTCCTTAAGCCTCTCCCTGGATCTGATTTACTCTGTTACTTCTACTTCACTCCATTCTGTAAACCAGTGCAAGGCCAAATTAATGTTAAATCTCATCATTATCCAAAGAATTTTTAAAATTTAGAACAGTTTCAGATTTCTTTGGGGTGCCATTTAGCCATGCATATTTTCATTTTGCAAACGTTTTCTATTCTCACAAATCTGGCTTTCCTCAATGGAGGTTTTTAAATTTGAAATACTGTTGATTCATGAACTTTGATTAGTGCAATGCATTGTTAATAGAGCAAGACTTGCTGACTGCTTTTGCTGAAACATTGGATTTTGTGGTGTTTTTTGAGCTTCTGGATGAGTTTTTGTTATGTGTGGAACTAACTTCAGATGTTTGCTGTGAGTTTCCAATTGAGCACTTTTTACACTGTCCAGATGGATGACTTTCTTTTCCTTGCTTTTGCTGTGCAGGAGTTTGGAACAGAATGCAGATAATAAGAGAAACTACGATCTGGAAAATGATGTGAACTTGGCCAAGTCTCTTCAGCAATATCTTAAATATCTCAGTGTTCTCTCCCAGTCTGCAGCTACAAATTTGTATCCAAGGAAGATGAATGACAAAGCTTCTGTCAAGGTACTATTTTCAAGATGGTTCCTGCCTACTCTGAGTTTGGCTTCCTTTTTCTGAATTCTCATTATTTTTCCCTTCTTTCCTGAGACCAAACATTGTTTCTTAATGCCTCCTCCAGCTGTTTATCATAACTGCACTGACCAGGTCCTTTCCAAAAGAACTGAGCATTATAAACAACATAGCACTTTTAATCCAGAGCATTTTGCCTTGATTATATGTGAGAGAGAAGGACAGAATACACACGAGAAAGGAGAAAGAGTGGAAAAATTGTTGCAACACCTTTACTGGCTGATCTAGAATGCTTAAAGTGTCTAAATGGCTTCTCCCCAAAACACTGGCCAATCCACTCTGGGAACTCTTGCTGGTGGCCATGGTGCTTACAGTACAATTAATATAATCTTTTGGGAGATTGTAATAATAGATCTGATAAATTGTGCCTCAAATTTTCCTGCTTATTGATTACAAAGGAAGCCCATTGTGACCAATTTAGGTTGATATGTATACATTGTAAATATACATATGGCTAGGAAGATAAATAGCAACCATTAAATTTTGAGTATTGCCTCTGCTAAAAAAACACACAAACTCCTACTGAGAACTAAAATAAATTTTTTTCTTCCTAGAGAAATTCTGTCTTGCTCTAAGATAAATTTATGACAATGATTAGATGAAGCAGCTACCTACAAGTGGCCCCTATGGCCTTACATTGCATGCTTAAAAAATGTGTTTATTCAAGGAAATCTCTTACTTTAAAGGAACATGCTACTATTAGAGTGATCCTCTCAAGGAAATGGTATGTGCTCTTTGCATGAATAGAGTGTAAGTGCAACAGCCTTAACTAAAATAACTGATGTTTTAGGAAAAAATGACAGGTAAAGAAAATAAAGAAATAATGAACTGCTAAATTTTTCGAGGAATTAACTCAGAGACACAGTGTATCTGCAGCAAGAGCTCCCAACAACAGCATTAGGTGTAACAACTAGTTACGGTACAACTGAAATGCTGTTGTTCTTGTCAGAGGTTTACGAGCTGTGAAATACTGATTGGCATATGTAGCACTTGGGATTTATGGTGTACATCATTAGGTGTTCATCTGAGCTAGGAGAACCTTGCAGGCAGTAGCAAGGCTGCTTTGGAGATGGATGAGTGACCACCTTCGTGGTCCTTTTCTTCCACTTTCATTTCATGGGCACTGAGTGCAGTGAGGATGCCCTGCTTTGAACCACTGGCTTTCAGAGACAAGGAAACTTGCTCACAAAGTATTTTGGTGGGTCTGGAGCTGTCATGCAAGTTCATAAATAATCCATATGGCTGAGACCTTCTGTGGGGAAGCCTGCTGTGATAACACCACCCACCAACCTTATCGAGTGTTGCCATGGAGATGGGTACTCTGAAGCCTGGGGGAGTGGGATAAAGAGGAGAAAACCTGGAAATGAAGCATGCATAGGAGCAAAATGTGCACTTCTGTTTACTAAGGAGCATTTTAAAAACAACAGACACTGAGTCAGACAGGTTAACTGTAATTTAAAATCAGATTATAAAAGGAAAATTATCTTAAAAATTATGAATCAGTCATGAATTTTAAATTTTCCTACAGACGTTTCCTGTTTCTCTGCAAATCAGATGCACTTGCTATTTAAAAAGGAAGAAGAGGGACTGTATGTTTGTATCTTGATTTGTTGGGTCATTAATGGAATAACATTTAGGCAAAATTAAGTCAGGATTTGTGCTACTCCAGGAAGCAGAGAAAAAAGTGAAACTTAATCCTTTGAAAAGAAAAGGAAGGAAAGTAACTGCAGGGGCTACGTTTGATGTCATACCACTTGAAATGGAAAATGGCACTTATGCACTTTATTTGCATGCTTCTTACTATCTTATTTCTGTATTTCATATATAAGGACAAATTATGAACCCACATTAAATAAGTTTATCTTTAAACAAATTTATCTTTTTAACATTCTTGTGATTTTCTGATTTAAAAAGAGTAAGGAAGAAGCACTTTACCCTACTTAAACTTTGAATTGCAGCTTTTTTAAAACTATTTTTCTTTCAAGTATATATTTACCTCTGTCACTTCATTCTTGCTGCTGGGGAGCAGGAGATGTAACACTCCTCTAGTTGCTTTGATACCTTACCTGCTATTCAGTATAGCTGAATCTTGCAGAAATTTAGTGCTCCTAGGCAGGCTTCCTGAGTGAAGTCTGATTTGTTCCAAAACTGTCATCAGAGCACTCTGAGAGTGAAAGTGAAGAAGAAAAAAGACAAAGGAGATTAAAAACAATTGTTATATTCCAAAAGTTTTCTTTAGTACCTAAACTTAGATATTTTCAAGCACACTTGAGGTCTTATTTTTGCTACTTTCTCCCATGTGTGTTGTCAAAGTGAAAATTCAGAGCTTCAGCATTATCAAGGAGAGAGCACACATGCATAAATTTGTGAAGTAAGGCACAGCCAATCATGAGGCAGGTGATTCCTTTCCTGTTACCCTTGTTCAAACAACTGTCAGCTTGAGGCTTGATAGAATAGTGACAGAAATAGCAGTATTAAATGATATGATGGACCAAAACTTGCTCTAATGTCTACAATTTATTGCAAGAGTTTCTCTAAGTGATTTTTGAAGCACTTGAAATTCATCACTCACTTGGAATTTTTTTCTCAGTATTTAGAGAGTATCAACTGCAGGCTATAATCTAACCAGTTGATAATGACTCTGTCAGTAGATAAATAGCAGTAAATCAGAAGATTCAGTGGGTCTGTTTCCTGAGGATTACAGTTTCACTTTAGTTCAGCTAAAAAGAGTCATTCAGGAAATGGGCACTTGGTGGCATTTGTTACTTAAGGATTAGCTAGTGGGGTTCTGGTTTGGGGGTTTTATTTCCCATCTTGATCAGAATGAAGGGTTTACCATTCACAAGATGCTGCATTATCAGTATTTTCTATTCATTTCTACAAATCCTGAATTTAGCATGGAAAATAACATACATACAGGCTCATAAATGTAAGGAGAAAGCTCAATTTATCTGATGTACCAAGGCAAGAAATGGAGAGTCTTCAAAGCACATGAATTCCTCTGCTCTTCTGCCTTCCAGTTAGAGTAAATCCTTCTCTTACAGAAGAGGGAAAAAAATATCAACCAAAACCCCCAAAATCTTTAAATAAATTGTCTGTAAAAAGAGAAAGCTATTTCCACAGTGACCCTTACAACAAAGCAAAGAGAGGCAGCAAAAATGATCACTACAGAAGAAAATACCTCTGTTACCTACTTTTCATGAAGCAATAAACAATGGTGTTGCATTATGTGTTTTTTTAAAAGTCCAATTGCTTGCATTTGAATAGTTACAGGAGACTTCAGTTGTACTGCCTTCATCTAACAACAAATAATTTTTCAGTAATCACAGAAGAAGATTAGAAATTTAATGCAAATATACTTAAAGTCACCAAAATCAGAAAGAAAATGTAAATAGCTCAGCTGAAAGTGTCTATTCCTTGGACCTAGCTATCATTATTACCATCTAATAGTCTGAGTAATTGATTTTTTTTTAATGCTTCAGGGTGACAGAAGAGTATTGCTCTACTCTGGGCCCTGATGCTCCATGGCCTCCTCTTGGAAACCTTCTAGGCTTTAAGAGTAAGGAAGTTCCATGCTACACTTCCACTGCTGCTGCTGCATTTCTTATTGCAGGCATCTCTGCTTTATGGGGCTAGATGGAGTGTGGAATTGCTTTTTTTCCTTCTTCCTCATTTGACCTCTGGTGGGTCCTGCCTCCTGCTGTTTTCTGCAGGCTGATTCAGTCCCTAGTAGATATTGTAGTGAGGAGGAGAAAATTATCTCAGAGCCCTCAGGGATTTTAATCCAATTTCCAGTGTTTCTGTTTCTTTGGGTTTTAATTAATTGCTTTTTTTTTTTTTAAGGTAAATTTTATGTATAAATATTGTGATTGCAGAAATCTCTGGGTGTTAGGCATTCTCATAACTTCTAAAATGAAGGCTATGGAAAAAAAAAGCAAAATCTTTATATCAAAGGAGTCTCTAATTAAGTTAAAAGTCATTGCAGAATCCTGAAGAAGAAACACATAAAGTGACTGATTCATGACAGAGGGATATGGCTGGTGCAAATGGAAACTATTCTGTCACAGTCATTTTGCTGGAATTTAGGGGAGTAACAAGGTATTGGTAAAGCTTATAATTTAGTCCTTGGGATAAGAAGGAACTTTCCATCTGTTTTTCCCTTCTATGGTCAGAGAAGAGTACTCATAGCTTGGCTGGATTGAAAATTAACTGTTTGATGCTTTGTAATTGATCTCCTGAAAGAACTAGGATGTGTGGTAATTATTAGAAGGATTTTTATTCATTTTAGAAAATCTGAGTGCACAAGGGCTCAAAGATGTACTCTGAACTTATCTGCAAATAATCATTACTGTGATTAACCAGTAAGAAATTACACAGTCATTTCTTATTTTACTCTGGGGCTTTAATTCAAAAAAAAGCAGTACCCTTATTTATCTAACACTAATTAAAATACAATATGAAGGTGTCATAAATTGATTTGATTGCTAAAAGGCAGAAACCTTTTCTGCAATGTACACACTTGAAGTCTGCTTGTACAAATACAAAATTTAATATTTCTGGAATTAAGTATAAGTAAGAAAACGTAATTTGTCCTTTAAGTAAGCACTTTCAAAGAAGTATCAGAAATAATTGATAAAGGAGTATCTCCTCAAATTGTTCATCTATTGATGATGCATAGATATACAACAGCTATTAGAGTAAATTTGGATGTCTCACAAACTGAGGCTAAATAAACAAAGTAGTGAAGAACTAAGATCTCTTTTCACAGACATATTTTGTGAAGCAGTGCAAGATTTTTTTTGGTAGAGTGTAGACAAGAACTGCAGCCTCAAATTCCAGATAAATATTTAGTATTTGGGATCCTTCCCTCTCTCTCTGCCATGTGACCAAATGCAGGTATTTGTATTCCTACAAGTCAATGTAAACTCATTTTATGATCAGGGTAGTATTTCCAAGTTGTGACCCATCCATGCTAATTTAAATATATATATAAATAGATGTGGTGAATTCTGTACTTTTCTGTCATCTTACATGAATGTAGTCTACATGGCAATTATTTTGCTGGAAGGACCAGTGCCCAGACATTTGAAGATGTAAACAGAATCATGGCTACAATTGCTAGTACAGGAGATTGTGGCATAAATACATAACTTGGCATCCTAATGTGATCTCTGATTTTATATCTAGGCTTAATAATTTGCCAAGTGAATATTCTAATGCCAGTATTGTGCTCTTCAAGTCCTAGACCTAACAACTACCTTTACCTACAACCTATTAGTTTATATATGATATAGCAACAGGATTTACACACTTCAACTGAGAAACTGTAATTTCCCTTGACAATCAGCTTATAAAGTTTTTTAATCTTGTAAAGATTAATTATTTGTGCAATTATTTAAATATTAAA
Organism: Turnix velox; assembly: GCA_013400935.1. Lineage (NCBI taxonomy): Eukaryota > Metazoa > Chordata > Aves > Charadriiformes > Turnicidae > Turnix > Turnix velox. The sequence goes on along the minus strand of VZTY01012289.1, from coordinate 25,131 downwards.
ATGCTGTAAAAATTATATTACAAATGATATCTGGAGGCTTGGAGGCTTATTTGAAAGGACAATTCATTAATTTCTAGTAATTTCTAGATGAAACATTGGTTGACAGTTTTCAAATCTCAGAAAATTATTTAACAATATAATTTGCTTTGTATTCAGATTCCCTCCCACCCTTTGAAATCAACTCTTCTTTAGCCAGGTGCCATTTATTTGGAGCTTGTGTTCTTGTTATTTCTCCTGCAAGCTTGGTATTTGTCTTGCAAATATTTACTCAGTGTACCTCACTACACTGTGCTCAGTAAATAGAAGATGGTGGAGCAGGTAAAAATTTTCAAGTGTATTCTATATTGATTTTTAGATCATACTTATGAAATGAGAGAGCAGAGTTCACAGAAATTTAGGCTTATTCTACCTGACCTCTGTGGGAGTGTGCTAGTGTATATATTTCAGGACTGAGCAACAACTAATATATTTTCTGAGAGCAAAAATGCTCTTGCAGCTGTCTGGGAAATGTTTAGTTGCTTTCAGTGGGATTGTAAAGTAAAGTTATGGACATCAACCCTGCAGATTTCTATTAACTTGCATTTCTTTGGGTAAAAGTAGTCTCTAGATTCCTATGTTACAGTTGTAAATATATTGAATTGGTGCTAATGTGCTCAACTTTTGGCAGATTAAGTTCTTAATTTTTCTATGTAAATCACTTCTTGATAATGCATTAGTTCAATATAGCAGCATATGTCTAAAGAAAATGTGTTTAAACACCATTCACCAAAACCTTAAGTAACAGACTCATTGACATAAGAGCAGACTGTTCTCAGACGTGGGAAGATGATAAACCCTATCAACACTGATCACCATGCTCCACAGTTTGTACCATCCTCTGTCGATTCTTTGTCCCTACTAGTAATGTCAGAGAGCAGCTGAACCCTGAAAGAGGGTGAAGCTGAATCTTGGGAGAGGAGAAGCTGCTCAAGCTCCATGTCCCCACATCTGTCTGGTAGCCAGGTGGAGCAAGTGCTGCCAAACTAATGGTTTGGCAGGTGTGCAGCTAGCAGCATCCCAAAGGAGACCAAAAATGGATGGGAATATTTGAAACTTAGAATCATAGAATGGCTTGGGTTGGAAGGGACCTTTAAGATCATCAAGTTCCAATCCCCCTGCCATAGGCAGGGACACCGCCCACTAGATCAGGCTGCTCAGTGCCTTGTCCAGCCTGGCTTTAAACACCTCCAGAGAGGGGGCATCCACAACCTCTCTGGGCAACCTCTTCCAGTGTTTCACTACCCTCACTGTAAAGAGTTTCTTTCTTATGTCAAGCCTGAATCTACCCCCTTCCAATTTACATCCATTATTTCTGGTCCTCCCATCACATATCTTATTAAAAAGTCCTACCCCTGCCTTTCTGTAGGTCCCCTTCAGGTATTGATAAGTTACTATGAGGTTCCCCTCTGAGCTTTCTCTGCACCAAGGCAGTTGCTCCAGCCCTTGGATGATCTTCATGGCCCTCCTCTGGACCTGCTCCAACAGCTCAATCTCCTTCTTATTTTGAGGACTCCAGAGCTGGACACAATACTCCAGGTGGGGTCTCACCAGAGCCAAGTAGAGGGGCAAGATCACCTTTCATGAATTTTAACTTACACATGAAAGAAAACAGTGTACTTATCCTCTCTTTTTTTGAGAGTTGTTTTGCTTAAGAGTGGTAGAATGTACTGTTCCCAATCTGATCACTAGTAACCCAAATTCCAGCAATATAGGTTATTCAATGATGGCCAGATCCCAGACAGTCCTGTCTGCAACTGGGATTAGGAAGCAAAGTCATCACAATGCTCTGCAATTGCTATTAGTAAATCAGGATGTAAATAATAACTGGATTCTAAGCTACATGTAATATATATATTTATCTGATCTTTTTCTATTAAAAACTGTGTGTTTTTTCCCATGCCACTTGGCACAGACCCATAGTCTTGGGTTGTATTTATCCATGGTGTGGTTTTTCTTGGATTTCACCATGTGTATTTCATTTGGCACAAGTATGTTTGGCGCCATGTTTTTTTGTCTGAGATGAGGAAGGAGATTTTTTTTTTCCTCCTGCAGGTTGTTTGCTCTGCTCTACAGCTGTGAGAGCCCTTTAATTAAGTCAGACCAAGCTCCATCAGATGTGCTGCTATCTAAGTGTGCTGTGAAGACAGCTGAGCTGTCGGGGCTGTACTTTAATTAGAACTTTTAATATTTCATCCCTTACTACCTGAGGTGTGACCTGTCAAGCTGCTGAGAGGCTGCCCCTTCTTGACAAAGGTGAAATTCTGAGCCCAAGACTAGCACTTGCTTATATCCAATCTGTGTACAATCACTTGGTGGTTTTGTTATGTTTTCTTTCTTCATGTACTTGTTATCTTCAAGAGCAGGAAATCACACATCTGTTAATGTTAAGGGATATTTGGACTTGTTAAATACCTCATCAAATGCTATCTCCTGACCCTGTTCTTTCACAAGTGGTCTGCCAGTGTCTAGCAGTTTTTCTTCTCCTTAGACCCAATTTATTAGTAAAGCTTCAGAGGCAAAAGTGGTAGCTGGATATAAGATACAGATACAAATAATGATATGGTTACACAAGGTGGATCAACTTAATATCTTTCTATGGCTGAACTGGGAATTTCATCTTCCCCCTCCCCCATCATGTTTCTGCTTTCTCAGCTCCTTGGTCTTCCTTCCCTTGTCCTCAGAAGTTCCTGTAAAAGGTGACAAGGTAGAGACTAGATAGGAAAAATGGCAAGGTATTCATGTAGGGAAGGGAGATGGCAGTGCATGTGAATTCTCTGGGTGCCTCTGTGTCTGCTTGGTGCCATTCTCTGCACCTCCTTCTAGAGAGTGAGTATCATTAAAGAGTTAATTAGCTCATGCAAAGACTGGTTGATATTGAGAGATAAATGTGTGTAACTAAATCCACATCTACGATTTGCTATTAAGTATGGAAACAACATTCAACGTGTATTTTGACAACTGGCTCCCCTCTTGGTGTTGATCTGAGGAATGCATAGCCTGCAGCTGGTGCACTGAAGCAGAGCTACATTGCTGTTGTTTGATAGAGTTCCCAGGGGACCAGGGGACATTAAAATATTTCATATACAAAGCTGCTTGATCTCTAGCTCTATATTCTTTGACATTCTCTTATGCTATCCCAATTTTTGGAAGTTAACAATACATATTTCTGTGTTAAAGACCACCTGAAGCAGTCAAAAACCTTGAATTGGTAAATCAAAAGCCAGAAACCTCACAGTGCCTTTTTTTTCCTGTAATAAAATTGCCATAAATCTACAAATCACCATATAGAATCACAGAATGAACCTCTTGAATCTTTTCTCAGGGGGAGGATAACTCTCTTGGAAAGCAAGGGTTATGAATATATATTATAAAATCAACTGACTGCTATGAGAAGAAATAAAATTGTTCTGATGGAGAGCAAAATTATTGTCCATAAATAAAGAACTAGATAAAATTGAAGAGTTTTTATTCATCTCTGGAATGATTTATTAACTTTACTGATTTTGCTTTTACAAGGTCCATTAAGAAACATATAGTTAATTCTTTTTGGCCAGATTGTCCTAATTGCTCTCCTCTGGGTTTTATTATCTCTGTGTTAAGTATTTTGAAGTATTTTCTGTACTAAACTATTATGTTTTCAGTGCACAGGGTCATCAGTGACCCACCAGAGTACAGCAGTGAGAACTGAAATAATCACTGTCCTTAATTTCCTACATTGTAGTGTGTTCCTATGACAGTTGAACCAAGAAACCACAGATGAGGAGCAGGATATATATAAATACCACATGGAACATGACTACATCCACATTTATTCAGGACACTGGAAGATGTCTGAAGGAATTATAAACAAAGAATCTAATTGGAATAATTCTAGATATAAATAAACCTTCCTGTTCAAATTAGTGTTTTGCAGAGAGTGAAGGAAAATTATTTAGGAGGGTAGAATCATTTGATGGAAAATAAAAATTATTGCCCTCAGGTTGTGATAGAAGCAAAAAAAACATTTCTAGGACTAAAGTATTGTAAATGTCATAGTAATTGTTGAGTTTGTTGTTTCATTGCTGTATAGAGACTTAAAGTACTTAAAGGGAAGTTAGAATTTGTCCTTAAAACTAAATTCCCAACACTAATGAAAAAAAAAAAGCTCAGTGAAAACAATAGAAGTTGTCTCGCAATGCTGGATTCCAGTCTAGTGCATCCTTGAAAATCTGAAGGTTAAAGTGTGTTGTTTAGAGAACTAATTTGGTGGGGGGAAAAAAAAAAGTATAACTAAGTATTGTATATATACAAAACAACAGTTTTGGGGGTTTTTGTGTTCTTTAAATTAATTTTTTACAGTGAAAGTGTCTTTACTGCCTTTACTAGCATTTCTTTGTCTGGCTAAATACAAATACTGCATACATATTCAGCATCAAGTTTTTGTGGTATCTTTCTAATCTCTTTGTTTCAATCTTTAATAGTTTAGTAAACAGTTTCACTAAACTTACAGCAGAGTGATAGTGCCTCTAAAGCAAATGGTGTGTAATCTTTGCACATGTTTCAGAATTCTAATTGTTTTCCTGGTTGGTAGAACACTAAGGATTATGTTTGTGATTCCTGTGTAGCAATAAACATTAGAATGCAATAATGACTCAACCCTTTTTTCCACTTTCTGCTCTTTCTAGAGCTACATCTACAAGGATCCAGTCAGACACTACATGATGCAAAAACCCAAAGAAAAAGCTCCATCTCTGGCTCACCCACCAACACCCCACCAACAGCACACTGGAAGTCTCAATGAGAGGACCTTCACCCAGCCTCAGCCAGACAAGTTCTTGCCAGAGTCGGAAACTGGGCTTGACCGAAAAACTCTGATGGCTGCTCTGCAGACGTACATCACTCACAACTTGTCAGCCCAGAGCAATGATAAGAGCTCTCACAGCAGGACTAAAGGGTCTCATATTTATGCTGATAGATTCTACTCATCACAAGTCAGTCCTTTTGATGGATCTTTAGCCAAAGCAAAAGGGGAAGATTTTAAAATGAAGCAGCTCTTCCAGACAAGACCTGCATCTGGGGTGCAAGGACCAACTCCTGAAATGCTAAATCATAAATCTGCTTCCCAAGGTGATCCAAAGGACCCGCTGAGTGTGGTAGATGGTAAAGTTGATGTTTCCTTATTTTAACTTATGTAAAGTTCCCCTCGTGTTCACTGAGCATTCTTGAGGAAAAAAAAAAAAGAGATGTCGATATGTCTTCTATTGGCATATTTATATCTACCATAATGCTCACAATAACAATATTCACTATTCTAACTACTCTTTCCCTGCAAATATGTACCCACATTCTGCAACCCACCTTCCATATGCATGCAGAAATATATGGCACTCATTTAAAATGTAGCATTTATGTAATGTGTTACATTTTCAAAGTACTTTACAAACAGCATGTAATTTTGGCATATCTTTGCTGCCAAATCTGGTTTTATGTATGCAGCCCACACTATATATAGGCAATACAGAAATGCCTGAGTTTGTTCCATTTCTCTGTGTTTAGGCAGAAAATCAAAGAACACAGGCAAAATTCAAAGTTAGACACAGAAATAAATACTGAAAGGAGTTCTGGCACAAAACACAGATTATTTTCAGCCTGGATAAGAAAAGGCTATGAGAAAGACCTCATGGTGGCCTACCAATACCTGAAGAGTCCTACTAGAAGGCTGGGGAGGGGCTTTTTGCAGGTGTATAGCAGTAGCTCAAGGGGCAGTGGTTTTAGACTAAAGGAGAGAAGGGTTAGGTTAAACATTGTGAAGTTCCTCCCCATTAAAGTGGTGAGACACTGGAATGAGTTGCCTAGAGAGGTGGTGGAAGCCCCATCCCTGGAGACATTCAGGGCCAGGCTTGCTGAAGCTCTGAGCACCCTGATCTAGTGCAGGATGTCCCTCCTTATTGTAGGGGGTTGGACAAGATGACTTTTTCAAGTCACTTCCAACTCTATGATTCTGGTCTATGTAGATAGACAAATCCAGAGTAATATGAGAAGATGGGGTTGCAGTGGGACATTCAATAGCAGACATCCCATTTGTTGTTTTATCTTTTTTTCTTGCCTATGCTGCTTAACTATGACCAGATCATGATTTTTTTCTAATGTGATAATTCAACAAATATTTAAATGAAGATGGAGGGTAACATATCATGGGATTCTGTGACATGGGATATTTTAAGGGATGTTTTATAAGGCAAGATGGGTCTTCATGTCTTGGTTGAGGGTTAGGTAAAGTTTAGAAAATAATTATTGATCACTTCATTTTTTCTCTAAACTAAACTAACTATTGATTATATTCTAATAATTTAGATTGCCCAGAAAAATCATAGCATTGATCCTCAGCCATTGCCAAGCTGTTTCATCTGTTACACTGTAGTCACCACTATCCCAATGGATTTTGGTAATATGTAAGGGGATTTGTTTGAATCTGTTCTGTACTTCTTGTCATCCATAGGGTTTAACATTCTTTGATTTGTTTTGCTGGTTTGTTTTTTTAAAACGACACACAGGAATGTCAGAGTTGCAGCAGAGGAAAGATAATGCTTGCAATCTAAAGGATGCTCAGAACTGAGAGCATTCTTGGTATGGTGCCCAGAGATAATAGGTTTCAAGGAACAAACTATAATGTAAAATCAAATCCAGGTGGCACTGCAAGTCTCTTGCACAGGTTAGACAATTTTGTTGCTGGACTCAAAACAAACTAGGTACATGCTGGTTTCATTATCCTCCAGCTGTTCCACTTCACCTTTCCTGGTAGGAGCCAACCAGGAAAAAAATGCTTAATACTTAGAGGGAATAACACGTTTCACAATTCATTGCGTTGTACAGCTTTGACTTTGCATACTTAATGTGCCCCATAGGAGCTTCTTACCATGCATTAGCTTTTAAATGTTGCAAAGATATAAAATTATGAATTGTTTGAATAGGAAATAGTATTGTGTCCTTTGTGTTTTTGAGACACTTAACAGTCTCACAAGGAAATGGTGAGACCTCTGTGTTTGTGATTTAAAGTGTTGTCCATTGGAATGGTGATGGTTCAGACTCAGATTTGCCAGGCTGATTGCACCCACTCTTCCTGCTTTTAAACTCCTGTTTCTCTGATGCTTCAAGGCTTTAGTACACTTGTGTGTGATTTCTTCCTTGCACTCTCTAAACCACCAAGCTGGCCAAAAACTGGAAAGTGTTTGGGACAGTCATGAGGGCTTGGTTCTCTGCTGCACCTGGCACAGGATTAGAGAGAGGAACTTGACTGAGAGAACAATCCAGTGGCTACAGCACAGATTAGCCCTGAGAATTACTGCAAAACAGTGGCAGGTAAATTAGCTAACAAGGCACCCTGAGGGAGGAATACAAGAGAAGGAAATGTGGAGCTATTTTTCTATCAGATTTGGAAATGGCAATCTCTAGGAGCAGCGTGATGTGAGTGGGTACTGCCTTTGGGGCCACTGTGCTATGCTGGAATTGTTAATTTGTCTTCAGAGCAAACCCTGTTCAGAACTTGGCTCAGTTTCAAGCATTTTGTTTTACTCTACTAATTTTTACTGTATTAAATATTGCAGGATACTTTCCTCTGTTGCTTTAGAAAGCACACAAAATTAGTAATTCAGTTATATTTTTTTAAAAAACCCAAATACTTCAGTACTTATAGTGCAACAGTATTTTTGCATGCCCTTTACCTTGCAGAACTGTGGTCACCAATCTGTGTGAAACTCGGAAATTAGCACAGTTTTCATTCTTCTATGGATGTCATGGTGCCAGGTGATCAAACAATTTTGCGAGCACATTTTTTTCCTACCATGGTGTGCCTTGCAATGTGTCTCTATATATTTAATTGATAAGTTTTAATTTGAATTTGACACTGACATATATTCTGACTTTTCTTTGCTGACTTAATTAGCTCTGCTTCAATAATTTAGGTTGTTCTGTCAGATTATTTTGACAAAATAAATGTTTTCCAAGAGAAATCAATAGAGTTTACAAGGCTTGTCCATTACATATCCATGGATGTAATGGAAATATATTCATATCCAATTCTAAATGAGGAACAGCTTTCTGATTGGAATGGGAACTATGAGAATTTGTTTTTTCCAGACTCTGTGTAACTATTTACATTGCAAAATGTAAATCACCAAAGAACCTGATCTAGTAAGCAGCAATAGCGTAATTTGAAAAAAGTTAAGCTACCTTAATACATGTCTTAAGTATTTTTAATTGATTCAGACCAGGAAAACATCTTTTTCTTTTAAAGAAAAGGTGACAATTTTAAACTTCTATAGGGCAAATTGCTGTATTGTACATCCCCTGGTGCCTGGCATTGATTCATCTTGTCATAAACTGTAGCATCCATTTATAATACTTTTTTCTTTGCAAAAACTGCAGCATGAATGTATGCTTTGGGAAACAGATGCTCTCCATGAAGGAAAAGTTGTCTAGATACTTACTGATGCAAGCAGATGTGCTTCATGTATGCAGCTAAATCTTGTGCTTATTCTGTTATCCAGAGACACTTATTAAGGATGTATTGAAGGACCTAGAGAAACACCAGGTGAATATAGAGAATCTCGGCTCAACAGAACTGGATGCAATCGCTGACACTATCGCCAATGCAATCCAAACAGTTGGCATTCAGGAAGAAATAGAGCAGGCTGCTGGAAAACCTAGAGAAGACAAAATTGAAGAAAGGCAAATGGAGAAAGGAAGTGCTCAAGGAAGAGCAGAGATTCAGACTGGAATAATGGAAAACAGCATTAACATACCAGGTAGTAGTTCTAGTAGTTATGTACAGGAAAAGATGGATGCCCTAATTTTCCTTTGTTGTGTGACAATAGTGCTAGACTTCTAAAAATCAGTTTTAAATGTGACAGGAGGTAAATTTTCTGCATTTTTCACTTAAGACTGTAGAGTTTTAGTTTTGCTGTTGTCTTTTTACAGCAGATACTTTATCAAAAAATGCATCAATTTGTTTTTAAGCTTCACAAACAAGATAAACTTACACATCCAATTATATTGAAATACGAGTTGCTTTATTCTGTGTGGTCTAATTTCTCTTTCTTGAAAAGGAGATGTTTAAGAAAAATAATAATGAGAAATTATATTTCAGTAATTTATTTTGAAATATATGGTGAAAAAGATGTGCTTTACAAATAATCATTCTTTAATGTACCACAATTCTTAGCAGAAGGTAGTCTTAGGCAGGTAGAAAGCTGCTCATTCACTTTTCTGAGTGGGGGAATAGAAGAGTTAATATCATTCTTTGTTTCTGTCTGGACACATATTTTCCTGGTGATGCAGATTTAGGAGCTACAGTAATTGCCATTAATGAGTCAATACTACAGTGGAACATAAGTTGCCACTTAACATTCCTAAAATAGAGAATGGGTATGGTATCTAAGACATCAAAAAACATATGATGTATGTCACATAATGATTTTAGCTTGATCTATTGAAATCCTTATTAGCTAGGGATATTCTTGTTATTTTAATTGCCAGTTCTTTGTGTAGATTTAAAATGAGCAGACTTGAGAGTTTGCTCTGTATCATGCTGAGAGATAAAACAGACTTGGTTCACAAACCAAAAAGCCAGGGTTATTTAACCAAGGTTAATGGTGTGACAGCATATCATCACTGCAGTTAAACTGTAACATATTTTTGTTAGATGGTATCTGTAGAAATGTCTTCTTCCACTACAGTGTGTGTGAGAGATGTATATGTTTACTTTTTCCTCAATGTAACTGCCTGTCAGCCACCTAGAACCTTTTTCTTTTTTCTTTCTTTTTTTTTTTTTTGGATATTGATAAACTGATATGAAGATTGGACACTTAATTAGCAAAATAACACTATTACATTGGCTCCTGAAGTACTCTGTCTATTGATCTTGCATTAATTTGCTGTTGAAGTGGGGTTAGAATAACGATGCTGAATTATGCGGTGCTCTTTACTCTGCCCTTTCAGCTTTGATGTCTTAATGTTTAAATAGCATGAAAAGGCCACCACTATGAAGCAGTCTTTAAGTTGTGTTTATTTCATATACGATGTTTTTCCTTTGTAACTATGTATTTGTGCTTTTTAAATCCTACAGACAATGGAGTGCGTGAAGCCAATGCAAGAACTGATAAAGAGGTAGAGTACCACTGTTTTAACTAAACAAATGTTATATCTCAGAATATCTGATCTGTGCAGTGAAGTTCAAAACCACACTTCTGAATATAAGATCTGTTTTGTCTCTTGTGTAGGTACAATTCAATATCACAGCATGGGCATATTGATGTTGATACACTGGAATATTAAATGAACCAAAGTGAGTTTTGCAGTTCAGAGAACCCAAGTCAAGTCCCATTTTGCCTTTGTTTCCTTAGTAAATAGACAGAATTAATAACAAATCTCTTAGTCCAAGCAAATTCCAGCTTTTTCTCAGATTAGTAAATGCTGAGGTGCATCCTATGGCCCTTCCATCTGGGAAATGTATGCATCCTTCCTTACACAAAAATTCTGATTTTTCAGAAGTAGGTTAGTAAAGCTATTCCTTCTGAGGGCATGTATTTATGTTGAAATTCAAAGTTCTTTCTCCTGACATTCTTTACTTATGTTCTTTTTACTTATGTTCTTCCAAAGCACTGAATATCAGAGGCATTTTGAAAGCTGTAGGCATTACATCTCATACCCTGTATGCTAATATCCAATTTAGGATTTTAATCCAGATTACTTTACAGTTTTTCTCATGAGATTTATATCATACCCTATAGAATTCTGTCCAATATTCAGCTGTTTGGGAGGTGCATTCATCTCTTCTGAATTGCATGGAACAGAAAAATCTAAAAGATGGTGGTTTTTTTTAAACTGCCATAAATCTTCTAAGATACATACTATATCAAAAGCTAACACTCCAAGTCTCATAAATGGGCAGGAGCTTTAACCATGCATTTGACTTTCTTCAAGGAATGAAGCACTGCATTTACCACAGACTTAGAAAGGATCCCATGTACAGATTTGAGAGACAGTTTGACTAAGGGATATGGATATATCATGACACAGAGCTTGAAGTGCCTATTAGCCATCATTTCTTCCCAAATGCTTAGCTCCAGCAAATTTATATGATGAAGCTGGCGAATAGATTGTTCCAGGTGTGGGTTTGAACTTTGCTCATTTATTTATTGTTTCAATGTATTAGACCCTTTTTTTTTTTCCCTCCTATGATCAAATATTTAGCTCAGTGGGTCACTCTCAGCAGTTTGTCACAATTTCTACAGCTGAATAAGCACAATGTAATTTGTCATATAATATCTGTTCCCTTTATTGCAGCACACATTTCCAGTCCCAACACTTAGGAGTATTGATGGATGTTACTATTAATTCTCCCTTTTGTGAACTTACTTGATAACAAAGTTTTTACTCTTATCAATACTTAAACACACTGACATGTGAAAGTGAGCACTATAAAATTGCCATCCACATTTTCTTCTACCTGTTCAAGCCAGAGAGAAGGCTGTCTAGATTCTGTAATGTTTAAAGAAGTAACTATAGACTGTTACCCTTTATTAAAGATATTGAAAAATAGTTTTTTTAGAATTTAATCCTTTGTTATTATTATGAAATAAATATTATGTTCTTTCATAGTCTGGCAGCATACAGAAATTAACAAAATTACTATGAGACAATAATATGAATAGTCTCTGCCATATCAATAAGATTTTGAAAGATTAGAGTTGGTTCAGTATAACATTCTTGTGTTTAGTTTTAAAAATAATAGTAATAATAATATTCTTTTAATACAGGAGAACACTGCAAAGCTAGTCAAATTCTTGAATGAGAATGCATTAACTGAGAGTATGCCAAAAGACCTTACACCTGAAGTATCTCCTAAGACAGAAATGAAGAAATCTGAGGACATTGATTCTTCTTCAGAAGAAATAAATGCTGGTGTGGAAAATGTAAAGAGTGAAACTTTCTCAAGGGAACTGACAGCTGCAGAGAACAGTGAATCTGTCTCCAAAGACCCAGGAGAGACTCGCTCCTGGATGAAGAATGCTTTAATGCAGGATGGAAAGTCCTATGAAGAGCCAAAGAAAAATACAGGACAAGGATTGCAACTTGAAGTGAAATCTTCTGAGGACAAAGGATACGGTTACATTGTCACAGTGAAAGAGTAAGTACAGCAGCCAATTTGAATGGCATTTTTAACTGGAGAAAAGATAAAGTCATTGCATGTAATGAAAATAGGAATGTACAAGAGGAAAATGCCAAAGGCCTGCTTCCTAATAGGTTGGAAACTGTTTGGAACCTGTTCAGTGCTATGATGAAAATGCAAGGAAGCAGTTCCATTTTCTTACAGTTGCCTTTTCTCCAGTGTGGAAGATATTTAGTTTGTAGGTCTTTTACTTAGCCCTCTCTCTATCTTCTCATGTTCTGGTGACCTTCCAATATGTCAGTAAGCGTGCTTATGGTTAGGATGTGGGCTTTAAATATTTGACTTGAAAGTAGACTAAATATCAATGCCTGAGTCATTCTTTCATGAAATGACACACAATACTAAAGCACAGTGTTTTCTCTGTGCTTTCATTTTGATCTTAAAATAACACATAGAGGATCCAAACATCACATATGCGAAAAGAAAGACCTAATGATTTCAGGTCATGTCACTAATGAATTTGACATTCAGTACTATGCTTTCAAAAGACATCTTTTTTCTCCTAGTGATACAGATTGTATTATAGGAGCATTTAAGGGTTTAAAATTCTGTGAGCTCTACTTCATCCTTTCCCCTTGTGAGACCAGTGTTGGAGGTTAGTAATCCAAACTCATCTTCTCTGAGATATTAGGAATTTCTAGGATGGGCTTACAAATCTCTGCCCATCATAGAATCATTATAGAGAGGCTGAGACAGAAACGTCTGTAGCATGGATTGACTCTTTTGACTGTCTCAGAATTCTTAATGGAATTAAAAGCAATAGGTTTGTGGGAGATTCTTGGTTCTACCACAGGCTGTTGCTTTCTAATATGTGTGGCTGGGTATCAGAGCCTTGTTTGCCTCCTTCTAGGGGCTATAGCTGAGAAAGATGGGATTGAAAAGAAAGTATTGTATTTGGCACTGGGGGGGAGGAAGATTTTATACTGACCATTGAGGGATAGGCAAAAGGGAGGAGAAAGGAGGATGAGCGTTGGAAGAAACTTCAATGGAAGAAGGGAGCAAGCATTCTTCAGAGATAATGGAAAATAAAAGTCAGTTTGGACTCACATCAGCTTTGTCTTCCACAATATCTTAATGATACCATCTCCCTTGGCCACCCAGACTTATTTGCCTCATAAATTCTCTAAAAGCTTAGAGCTTTCACAGCTTTATGAAATGTGAGACATTCTAAATTTCAGCCTTTGCAGTCATCAGATTGTTCACTATGTCATCTTGCCTCATTTTCTCTCTATCTAGCTAGTTCCCTGCTGTTGATTTCTGCCTGGATTTTGTCTATTATTGTTCAATTAAACTTGCTGAAGAGGGGTAATTTGTCCAAAGGTTCTTGGTCTTAGATGTCTCCAGTACACAAATACAATTTAGCATAGATTTATTCAGATTCTTTATTATTTTCAATACTAGAAAGACAAAAAATACTTGTATGTACTGAAATATTACAATTTTAGGGCAAGATGTCTTTAGTTAAATAGTGGGGTGTTGTTAAAAATGTTCAAAAATTATGAGAAAATATTTGCAATTAGATGAAACTACTTCAAATTGTTTCCAGTGGTATTTGGCTTTGTGTAATTACACATAGCATGTACTACTCAGAAAACTTTGATGGTAGGTCCTCAGTACATTCTTAGCATTTTGAGTTCAACTAGATGTGACCTTGAAAGTCACTGCAGGGGTAAGAATAAGCTTTCTAATGGCCTGAGTGCTAGACAAATTCAAATGTAAAGTATTTCTAATTCCTTGCAGCAATTATAACATTTAAAATAATAAACCTAAAATTATAATTTGTGTTTTTTAATCTACACTTGCCTTGTGCACACAAAATCAATGCCAAAATATGAACAATAATTATTTGATACGTTAACATGAGAGGTACTTATTTGCCAATACTCCAATATTTGTATGTTTCTCTTCTTCCTCCATAAAGCAACAGGACATAGTTTCAATCTATCAATTATTATTGGCTGTGATGCTTTTGAGTAGGGAAGCTTCTTTTTTATAGCTGAAACAGTGGTCTTTCAGTGCTAAAGGGAAGTAGTCCAACATATTTGTACATGGGATAATGGCTTGAGTTCTTTCCACCTTTTGAGCTGAAAATGGAACTGAAAAGATTATACTTGCTGGTATAGTTGACAGATGTCAGGGGTGATCAATCCATTCACTATTAGATTTCTCAGGCTTCTATGGCTTTGCAAGTCTGACCCAAAGAGATATTAAGACTGCTTCAGTGAACTCCTAAGATGCCAGCTTTTAATTGTGCCACAAAGCAAAGATAAACATTTCCATGTAATACTTGAAGAAAAGGTTTGTGATAGTTTAAAGACTTGTCAAAACGGCAGTGTGATTGTCAGTGGTGAGAACAATAGGTCACTCCTGCTGTGTTTGTCAAGTGACCTTTCAGATGGTTGGAGCAGTGCAATCCATACCAATCCATAATAACCATCAGCACTAAGCTTTGGAATGAATTGACAGTTTCTGTGCAGAAAATTGTCCAGCAAATCCTGCACTGTGCTGCTTCAGCACTTTATTATGTTGAGAAACCAATCACATTGGGTGATTTACTTTGTTTACTCTTTTCTCCTTCAAAAAATTGATATTTCCCCTCTGTAGGATTTGTGTGAAAGAGGTATGTTTGTTTCTCTTTGAGACTGCTTTGAACTGATTCTACTAAGTTTACCTCTGAAACTCTAAAGCAATCTTGCACAACAAAGTTATCTACAGGGTGTTGTTTTTATTTATATCCTACTTTGACCATGATTATAAAATACCTTTCTTATAGTGGGATATATCAATGTGAGCTCTCAGATCAGAAGTTTCTTTGCCTTGGACCAAAGTTCCAGTTCCAGTTTTTTAAGTATGGAAAACTTTTTTTTCTGATTAATAATGCCAACACTCCTGTTTGCTCTGAGCTGCAGGCCAAGATAAAACAGAACATTTAAACAATGTTCAACATTCTCAGTCCCTCACAAGGAAACCCAAAAGCTGACTTTCCAAAACAAGAAGTTCCTACCACCAGCAGCAGAATGAAATGGCAGGTGCTGCCAGCTCAGCAGCTCAAATAGTCAAGCTGGTGTGCAATTTATTAAATGTGAGATTGGGTAGTTAGACTTAAATGCACTGAGAAAAAACCCTGATTTGAGAGCAGGAATTTCATCTCTTCACTGCTTACAGTGTCTTTCAAGCTTTAAAGTCATGATTTTCTGGAGTCTTGCTTGGACACCCATTGCAGAGGCACCCATTATTTTATGTACTTTACCTTAATGTGTTTATGTGCAACTTTTCACAGCTATCAGCTTGTGAGCCTTCTGGCATTAGATTGTAGTCAATTCCTGGTGCTTTTGTGCTCTGTCATACATTAACTCTCAATCCCAGAGAGTCTACATTAAACACTGTAGGTTGTGATTCTGTTCACAACATGTTAACTTAATTGGTGCATGCACACCTTTCTGTGTATTTAATTGGAGGTAGCTGATATTCTTCTGGGTTGCTGTGAAAAAAACTGAGAATGGATCTTGTGTTCATAGCACACAATTGCTATGGGATGGGATTAGTCTGACCCATTTAATGTGCTGAATGCTTAGGTTGATTCCAACTGCTTGATGTTATTTCTCCACTTTTAAAAAGGCAATAAATGATACTGCTTTGCAGATAATGGTTACTTCCCCCACAGATGGTGATGCATAGGTTGGGACCCTGAAGCTGGGTTGTAAAGAACTCTTGGCATTTCTTCCCCAACCTTTCTGCTTTTTTAGGCAAATTGATAGAGTTTTATTTTTATAATTTTCATTATTTTTTCCCCTACCAGGTTAAACTATTTAGTGCATTTTAATTGCACTTAAAAATTAAATTTAAAGTAAATTAACTACAGTATTTACACCAATGAAACACAGTTTAGAGGTTTTAAAGTTCTTTCTTAGAACCCAAGGTTTTGTATTCTGTGTGGCTGTTCAGCTCCTTTTTAGAAAGCAATAGGAAAATGTTCTTGTCCCTCAATGCATGTGTACAAACAGAAATGCTGATTTGACCTTCTCTGTATATATCAGCGTCCTCATGAAATTGTTATTCTACCTGCAATAGTATTTATAATGTTAAAAACATTAATGGATATTATTCACTTCCAATTGGCTGAAAAAAACCTAGAGGTATTTATAAACATACATGAAAACTCTTGATACTCAAGTGTGCTAAAATCATCAAAGAACAGCACTGGTCACATTAAATTTCCCTAGCAGTCTCTAGCCTTGTAGAAATAAGTTCCATAAATATCCAACAGTGATTTTAAAGCTAACAGTTCTGATTTTAATAACGCAGCTCGAGCCTCTACCTAAATAATGCAAATGGAAAATACTTGCCTATGTGTTTATTCAGTTGAGAAGATTCTGTCATTTTGTCTCAGCACCGTAACTGGTGGAGAAATGGAAATGTGAATTCTTCCTTGGATAACTCTTCACAAGTAATTCACACCTCTTATGGTTTTCTGGACATAAAATATTTCTCCCTCTCTTCAATCCTCCAGATTTTGTGTGCTATTCAGAAAGTGATAGATTATTTCTTCAGTCTCTTAATTCTGAAATTATATATTCCCATAAGAAAATGATGGTTCATGTGTCTTATTCTTGAATGAAAAAATACAGTAGTCAAAGCTTGACAAGGGAGGAATATTTACTGTAATTTTTTTTTTCCAATACAAGACTGCAGCTTTGAATATTTTGAACTTTTCATTGTCTGTCATATGCACAGAGTCTGTTCTGCTGAAAGACCGAAGGTCTCTTCTACTGTTGTCCTTGTCTTCTATGCTTCTAAAATTTGTAGAAATACATTATCCTGAAATAAGTGTAGTCTCTCACCTGCTGAGCAGATCACTTCACAAGAGAAATATTCATCCATTTTCCCCTCCTTTTAGAGCTTCACTTCCTTTGGTGTTTTCCCTCTGCTTTGTATAAGGACTAGCTCTTCATTTTTACATCTAGAGGAACATCCAGACTGAAAGTCTGAATTAATGCAGCTGCTGACCAGTCAATCAGTCAAAAGACAAGAAATCACCCAGGTCCCTTGATTCAGGAATGGGAGTGAGTAACTCCAGTAGCATGTCTGAAGTACCATGTAGCACCATGAAGATTCTCCATGTAGGTGAACAGAGATGGCTGTTGGCCAAGTTTTCCAGAAAAGACATTCCCATTTCTGTCTTTTTATGCATTCTTTGCTGCATTAGGATCCTTTGTTCAAGTATCACAGCTGGTGCAGATGCCTCACAACCTCTCTGTGAGCAGATTGAGGTTACTCTGCTGTCCCAAGGCTATAGGCCTTCAATTGCTAAGGCTGCAAGTTACATATTCCCAACTTAGATATTAATTACCATTTAGTTCATTACAAGACAGTGATGAAATTTAAGCTTTTGAAAGGAGTAAGAAGAAAGCCAAAGATCAGGATTCCAGGGAATGAAGCAAACTGAAACATAATGCAGTCTGCTATCTACCAGTATTTTCTTTTTGATCAGTGCTGTCCTGCCCAACCCTGGGAAGCTCAGATACAAAAATGCCTTCATTCAATTTTCATGCCTAAAATTTTGTTTAATTCCTTAACTGAAATATCACACACACACTCTAAATGCCTAACTGCTTACAATTAGAATGAAGTAGTTTAAATCTCACTCAAAATAATTTTAATGTCATTCTAAGGAAGTTTCACAGGTAGAAAACTAGTGAGGACTAATTCAGAACAGAGAAAATAGTTTAATTTCTCTTTCAAGTAGATAGACTGGAATTTCAGTAGTACGTGTTTGAAGAAGGTATGTCACAATCTAAAGACTGCGTCTATCTGCTTTAGACATGATTTATGGTACCTTCTTTAAGAGTGAAGCATGATTTTACCAAAACATCAGTCTAAAAATCTTACAAGTCTGGATCTCTGACAGAAATTTTTGTTTCCTTGAGTTCTTTCTTTAACACTAGGTTGTTGGATATTTATATTTAAACCATTTCTGTTATAAGTTGATGAGACCTTTAAGCTGCCTTGAAAGAAGGGGGAAGATAAGAAATAAAGGAATGGATGATAAGTTAAAGTGCATTAAAAT
This sequence comes from Turnix velox, assembly GCA_013400935.1. Lineage (NCBI taxonomy): Eukaryota > Metazoa > Chordata > Aves > Charadriiformes > Turnicidae > Turnix > Turnix velox. The sequence continues at coordinate 6,817 of VZTY01012289.1, read as the reverse complement.
GTTCATCATCAGTCTCATTTGTTAATTACTTATATGCAAGAGTGATATGAAATAGCAATTTTACATTTTAAAGGCTTCTTTTGCATCAGGGATTCAGGGTTCATTATGTGCACTCCAGCACCATTTCTAACATTTGCCTTAAAATGCATTTGGGAGTATTTTGGAGGGATCCATTTCAGGCTCAGAAAGGAGGGCATCACAATTATGGCACAGATTATTGCCATTATTTCCCTGCCTTGCCAGTGACAAAGCATCTGTATGAATTTGTTGTTATTAACACAGCTGGATGTGGTGAGTGTTAGAAGAAATGCAAGTACATGCTGGCATGGTGTCACACTTGCTTTATAAGGCTAGGGAGTTGCTCTTTCTTGATTTCTCTATCCCTATCATGTTTCCATGATGCTGTTATCTTTTCTGACCTTCATAGCCTGACCACTGCCATTGATTTTTACCTAGTGTCATCTGTGTTACAAATTGGTCTGGACTTGAATCTTTCTGTGTTAAGAGGTTTAAATTCACACTTGCTGGTTGTGGGAAAAGAGGAAAAAAAAATTACAGAAAATGGGAATTTGCTGAGCTGTCAAAGCAGAAGTAAGCTTAAAAAGGTTTTATGGCTAATAAAGCCTTTCAGTAAACAAGCACAGATATATGAAACTGCAGCCCAGTGCAATAATATTGCAGCATCCATAAAATTATGAGGATGACGGGCAACTCTCGAACTATCCTGTGAGTAGTTCTGTGCTGAGAAATTACTTGGTACCTTTCCTAAATAGATGTGAAAAGTTTACAAAGTTAATAATGATTGAACTGAATTTAAGGCACGTGCAGAGTTCAAACCAGGTTAAATCAATTTATTGTGGAAATGTATTCCTTCTCTAGGTCTTTTAGTAGGGGGATGTGCTTCAGGATATATGAAACTACACTGATACATGGAGAAAAGACTCAGACAAGTCAGGCTGTTGTACCTCTGTGAACTGTTGTCACAGAATATCAGATGAGTTATCCTCAGGAGCACTTCCAGATAAGGAATTTGCACAGTTTTGGTGTCCAGACCAAACCACTCTGACATCTCAATTTCTTCTCTATTGAATGAATAATATGCATCTTTCTTGTGATGAGTGAAATTTCCTTTTTATCTAGGAGAAGACTGGATTCAATAGCTTTATACTAGTGGTTTCCAACCTAATGAGAATGGTGGGAGTCATGTCACTGTGTGGCCATGTATTCTCTGACGTGTTGTCTGCTACCTGCTGTGGCAGGAGCACTCACTTCCATGTGATATGTGTTGTGGACACCATACTTTTATTCCCTCCTCGAGCAAATGCAGCATCTTTCCTCTGGATTGCAGTGTGCATGGCTCAGATGCTAGTAGCTAGCATCTGAATCAGTCAGGTTTGGTAAATGTCCTTTCAGATCAGAGTGGTGGTGATGTACTAGAAAGTGCCAATTCTTGGAATCATAGAATGGTTTGCATTGGAAGTGACCTAAAAGATCATCTGATTCCAACCTCCTGGACTGGTCTTCTGAGAAAGAGGCTTTCTTATCTGAGTGAGCTGTTTCAGTATCTCACCACATTCACTGTAAATAATTTCTTCCTACTATCTAATGTAAATCTATTTTCTTTCAGTTTATACAATTTTACCTATCACTGCCCTCTCTGATAAATAGTCCCTCTCCATCTCTCCTGTAAGTCCCTTTCAGGTACTGTAAAGCCACAATAAGGTCTCCTTGAAGTCTTCTGCAGGCTGAACAACCCCAGCTCTCTCAGCCTCAGTCTTCATAAAGGATGTGCTTCAGCTTTCTTGTCATCTGGTTGCAGCAAGTCTGCGTCCTTCCCGTACTGAATGCTTCAGAGCTGGACACAGTACTTGAGGTATGGGTCTCACAAGAGTGGAGTAAAGGGATGGAATAACCTCACTTGACCTAGTGGTCCTTGGTTTTCTTTGATGCAGTCCAGGATGCAGTTGACTTTCTGGGCTGCAGCATCCCTTGCCAGCTGATGTTGAGTTTCTCATCCACCAAGACCCCCAAAGTTATTCTTCTCAGTGCTGCTCACAATCCATTCTCTGTCCAACCCGTATTTGTGCTTGGGATTACTGTGACCTGGGTGTGAGACCTTGCATATGGTCTGATTGAACTTCTTGAGGTTGGTATGGGCCCATACCTCAAGTCAGGAGTCAATGGGACAAGAGAAGTGAAAATCTGAAGAATCTTTGTTGGTAAAGCTACATCTGTTTAGTGATGAAATGAACAGTTTTTCCATAGTTCAGTTACTGCTGAAATTTGCACACAAAGAGGTTCACATTCTTCTATTTCATACTTCAGTAACTGAATTTCCCATCATGTTGCTTGTTAAAATATTTACTAGTCTAAGCAGAAAAAAAGGGAGAAAATAAAAGGGCTAAAAGGAAATTAATTTAACTGTGTCCTTAAAAGCTTTCCTAGTATTGTTTTCAGCTTCTCTGAGCTCAAGAAGTGCTGTGATCACTGACTCTGAAACCCTGTCAATTCCCATTGTAAAGGTTGTGTATTTATATCTGAAGGCCACTGAACCTTGGCCTCCAGGAGGGAGTGCCAGAGACCCTTTCTTCTCTATGGTGGCATCACATGTGGAAGACCCTCAGAAGTGAAGCACATTCTAATGCTGTAGATCAGCCTCTATCAGGAGACAAGCTGCTGCTGCAGCAAAACTGCAAGTTGTACCTACCCTTCAAATCAACAGGAGATAAATGGGATGCTCTTCACACTGACTTTAAGGAGAGTGAGTCACAGAGCAAGGGCCAGGGTGTCACTGTGGATTAAGAACTGGTTATGAGATAGGAGAGAAAGATTTGTCATGAATTACCGCTTCTCAGCGTGCAGGAAGATTAGTGGTACCCCATGGGCAAATTGTCTCTGTTAGGAAGAACTATGGAGGATTTAGAAAAATTCCAGATGGATTTAAATACATTGAGAGATTAAGAGGCACAATAGAAGATGAAATTCAGCTGGAATAAGTGTGACAGAATAATAGACATTAATAAAAATAGTCCTTTTTAGGAAAAAAAAAAGGTATTCTTAAAACTCCTCGTGGTCTGGGCTCTGAGACTGTGGAAAATGTTGAAGAAAAGATTTGCTGTGTTTAGATGCATGAATTGTAGCCTTATTATAATGACACATCTTTTCAGACTTGAAAATTTAAAAGAAGGCATGTGAATCTTGAAGTTGGTGGCTCATTTTCCTGCTTTAAATTTCTAAAGTGCAAACTAGTCTGGTACATGATAATGAATTAAGTTCTCCAGGAGAATTTTTTTAAAAGATAGACATTTTTGTAAGTGATAAGCATATAGATGACCATATTAACTAATTGTTTGTAGAATTATACCATGCTTTTCTATATTTCTTTTGAAGAGGAATGCACTTGCTGTCATGTATCAGGTACAAGGGGCTAACTACTGATCCCTTTGCTGCTCAGCAACAGTGTGTGGCTGAGAATATCATCCCAATCTGGAAAGTTGAGGCTCATGTGTTTCATCAGGTTCATGTGAGGACAAAATGGCACCATTCTTGTATTTAAGGACCAGAGTCAGATACTGAGTCAATTAGAATCTGATGCTTTCATGTATAATATACTCATTTGTTTGTTGTCCCAAGTACTCCTGGCACAGAATATGAATATTGTGCTGACTTTTTTTGTCTGAGGTTTGGACAACTGCCTGAAAACTGGCAGTTTCACAGAAATCCTCACACCTTTTAAATTTGTCCTAGAGGAATTGAGGTCAGTGTTGAATATTGTTACTGGACAACATTTTTAACACCTGTCTTCCTTGGTTCTTAGTAGTGTTAACACAGAAGTGCCCAAGAGAAAAAAGAAATTAAAGAATTAATGGTTTCTGTCTGTCACAGCATTGTTTTTCCCAGGGTAGACTGCTGCTTAGGTAGTCCTTAAAGAGATGTGTATCATCTGACCATTTTGCTCACTCTCCTTAAGAACTTTCCCAGAATTATCTTGAACATTATTTTACATTTTTTGGTCTTCTTTTTTTGGAGGGGTGGACTTTCTGGCTTAAGAAAATCAGGCAGTGGCATGTCCAAGATGCTTTAGAATAACCTCCTGTCTTGAGCTGGCAGCTGGCCTTGAGAAATGAGTCAGGGTCTGGGGATTTGTCCCCTCAGCAATTGCTCTTCACAGCCCTTCTTGATCCCAGTAGCAGAAACTGGAAATTACTTTCTGCCTCTTTATCCCTCTCTCTTGACTGCTTTTAGCAAACAAAACAGTTGTAGATGGTGTGCATCAGCCTGACTCCTCCATGCTGAGCAATGCACTGGGTGTGGAGACATGATTTGAAAGGAATCAAACCTGATACTGGTCCATAATGATGGGTGGATGGTGTTCAGACTTCTGCTGGATTAAAATAATTTTTATTCTTTAGAGTACATAAAAAACAAGCATACAGTTCTATCAGTAAGTAATTTTAAAGAAGCTTTCAGTTATTTCCATCCACCTCAGCCTGAGCCCCGTGACCAACATACCTGGTCTTTTCCAGGCCTGGAAGGAGGATGAGTTTACCTGCAGCCAAGTTAATGCCCACACTTCTGCCAACTAGTTTTAGCAGTAAGAGAAAACTAGTTCTCAACTTCATTAATCCTAAAACTGGCTACTTTATTTGACTCTCTATTCAATGCTATTCCAGTTGAACAAAAGCACAGACAAAATTCTGAATCTCCTCCAGGAGGAACAGGTGAATAGTAAAAGAGAAGCTGACTGGGAAAGTGATATTTAACTCATCAGAAGATGTGCTTTCTGCTATTGCTGGGAGGATTTTAAATCACTTGGGCAACTTTCAGGCTGCAGAGACCCTCTTTTCAACTTGAGCACAGTCCTGCACACTTAAAAATGGTTGAACTGGCCTTCAATGCCTGTGTCCCCATTTAAGCAGATTTTAGGTGGATTGAACCCTACCTTACTTAAGATTTCACTGGGGATGAGAGTGACATTTAGGTTTAAGGAGTGCAATTCCCAGTGTCAGGCCTATTTTGGTACTGTAGGTTATTCTTGGTTTTTGCAGAAAATGATTCAATTGAACTAATGTGACAGGGCTGCCTGGATGTCCATTAGAGCGCAGCATTACAATTGCTAAACAGAATATTGGAAGGGCACTAAGTACAGCCTGGTAAAGACAATACAGAATTTGAATGATGGCAGTAAGGGAGCATTTCAGAGTTCAGTAAGTGGCTTTCCAAAGACACTTGGTAACTGGGAGGAGGACAAGCAAATGAGAGGAGCTGCTTGTAAGACTGACATAACCTCAGCCTAACATTGAGCTACATCTTGCTCTCCTTGGGCTGGGAGCAGGCTTGGCAAATGCAAGCAATCAAGCCATCTGTATAACTGGATATGATTTTCCCTACCAAAATGGATCAGTTTACGGGATTGTTTTGACAGGTATCTTGGGAAATACAGAACATATACTTTTCATCATTGTTTTCTTGTGTTTTTCCTCTTGTTCCTTTTGACATTGCCCACTGGCTTTTATTAGAGTTTGAGCTCCATTTAGCTCAGCATGTGAAGCTGGCCATGCTGCCAGGGTCATTCCCTTCAGAACTCCTCCTGTTCCTTCATTTACTCGTTACCTTCTTGTTCTTTGAGAAGAAAGGAAAGCTTTGAGCCTTAAATTCGTATATCATGATGTCTGAGTCAAAAATAGATAATCCATTTTTCCAAGAGGTTGTTCACAGTGATTTCTGGTTTATCTTGGGATTTTCTTGGAAACTTGGAATCCATTTGTAGCATTATTCAGGTAACTGCAGCATGAAGCTGAACAGGTCTTCAGATCAGTATCCAATATTCAACATTACTCTTAAAGCAGAGGGATCTAATCAACCATTTGTGAGGCACGTCTGCTTTATACGGATCCATCTGCCTGCAGCAGGGATTAAGCAAGAGCTTCTAAGCTCCTAGTGAGGAAGAAGTTATCTTCACTTGGATCCAGGTGCTCTAAATATGCTCTAAAGTTAGTCAGTTGTGCTTTAAAACCAGTAAGATCTTCTCTGTTGGAAAAGTATGTGGAAAATTTTTTCATAGGGGAATGAGGGAGTATTTTAGTACAACTAAAAGTTACTTTTCATGTGTGTGGTCTTTACTACTGCAACATCTTCTCTATACTAGGTAAGAAGATATATATAGAACCTTTAAGGATGGCCAGTAGAGCTGCTTTTTCTATGTTTGCATCCAAAAGGGATACAAGTCAAATAGACTTTCATATAGCAATACTAGACATCTGAAAAAGAAAGTTGGTTTCACTGAATTAATTTTACAGATGGTGAAATTGGGGGGTCATGATAGGCCTCTACCAGATGAAGACATATTCTATTCCTCATTCCTAATTCATTCAGGAACAGATGTTCCCTGACTTATATATAAAACCACTGTTGATAGTGGGATTGCATACAGATTTAAAAAAAAAATCTTGAGAATTCTATATGTTTTGTAGCATTGTAGAAGAATAAAATGTAATTTCTCTTAGTTGTGCCAACTTTCTGGGACGGTGTTTTAAAAATGACTCCTCATCACTGTGTTTTTCTTATAAATGGAGCTAATGAAAAGCAAGATCTTCAGTAGACAATAGAACAGAAAGATATTAATCCAACATTCTATTATTTTAATTGCCTTTGTAAGTGGATTACACTAGAATATTTCTGTTTCAGCTACCTTACTTGAATGGATTTCAGTAACAGAGGAAACAGAATATTATTTTCACCTCTGTACAATTTGGGGAAAAGTTTTAACTATTATTATAAATCTGGGTCCCAGGTTAATGAAGTAGGATGGTTGGTG
>VZTY01012287.1:0-16541 GCA_013400935.1 Turnix velox | reverse complement strand
CTCAAACCAGGACAACTTGTAAAAAGCAAAAGGCTCTTTAAGAGATCATAATTCATTTTCCTTGGACTGCAAGAAACAAGACCTCCCTTTTTATAATGAGCTGCTTTTGAGGAATACTCTAAATTGTATTGGTTTAAATAAAGTAGGCATTTCTGAGCCTTCCTACACCACCAATCCTACTTGTGACAAGAGCAGAACAGATGCCCTAGTAAAATGTAGCAAATCCTTTTCAACTTTTCTTTGAAAAGTAAAAAGAGGGAAATATATTTCTACTTAATATTTGCTAGCTTAAATATTCCCTGCATGTGAAGCACAACTCACTCCACATTTAAGCCAAATGAACAGAGTTCACACCTGATAAAAGAACAGTCAAGGTTGCAAATCTCTCTCAGAGTTTTATTTTAAAAGAATATGTATGGAAGAGATGTACATTAGGTAAAAGCCTATTGAAGAAGACAAGGTATCTCATAAAATTTCAGCATTCTGATAGAAGAATCTTTGCTAATACATGATATGCTTATTTTGTTCTTTCACTATAAGAACACCACAACTAGATTCTGATTAATTTCTGGAATAAATACTTTTCCATTTTGCAAAGGTATTTATGAATCTGTTTGATGTCTAGTTAAATATAGAGTACTTCAAAAGAAAATTTAACTGGTAAAGCTTTCATATAGGTGAGTGAGATGGAGACATGGGGAAAGAACATCTGTGTGTCTTAGAGAGATGATACATTAAATTTATCTACTGGGTGATGGCTTCATGATTGACAAGGCAAATAGATGAACAAAATTCTATTTCAATGAGAACATCACTATAGAATCATAGAATAGTTTGGGTTGGAAGGGACCTCAAAGATCATCGAGTTCCAACCCCCCTGCCAAAGGACACTATGAAATATAAGGATTTGTTGGCATAAAATATTGAGAGCCTTAACAACAGTTCAAAAAAACACTTCTTGGTGAAGGTTCAGTGAGTCAACATCTGTGGTACAGAGTATCACACTGATCATTCCATTGTGCTGTCTATGGTCCTTCTCAGCTTTCATAGGAAAGTGAAAAAAATATCTTCAATATTATGAACATCACCTAACAACAACTAAACATACCAAATCTGGAACACAAAAGCTACTGGGAAAAATTAACTATCCTAGCTGAAACAAGGGCAATCTCCAAAATAAGTATTTATGAAGGTAACCAGCAACAGTTGCAAGTATCTGGAATAAATGAAATCACAAATACTAAAAATAATTACTGATTTAGGTTTACCATTCTCATGCAGGAAGCAGTGAGACAAATTCTGGAATCTATCTCATGTTGAATATGCTTTCTTTTACCTAAAACACACATCTGACCCCATATTATTTCTCTTCTTTTTTTTTTTTTCTGAATGACAGTATTTAGTTTCAAGGAAAAGCAAGTGTCCTCTCTCACAATAGACAAAAGAAGTAACTCTTGTCAGTACTAGGTCATCTCCAAGCTCACTTCTTCTGCTGTTGATGCTAAATAAGTGCAAGGGCTCTGAGATGGATTGGTGATATTGCCACTAGCAATTGCAAACAAACTCTCCTGGGCACAAACACATAGCAGCAAACCCTGGCCTTCCTGAGCAGATGCATTTGCAAATATTTTCACCTTGACCAAACATGTCAAACTCATAAACTCAGAATGTTTCTTGGTGGTGGAGTGCAGTGTGCTGCTAAGAGAAATGGGAATTATCTCCATTTCAGATCTTTCTTGTTTTATCACCTTTCATATCTGCCACTTCTTTTCTATCACATGATGGGTGTGACATAAGAACCAGGCCTAAATCATAGGGCAAATTCCTCTAAGGATTCTTTTATAGTCTCTCATGAAAAAGAAAATAGACAAAGTGAAAAGTTAGCTTGCAAACCATGTGTATGTTTTACTGCATGGATTTTAATAAGCAGGGAAGAAAGGGAAAGAACAACTCATAAGATGGAAGTTGAAAGCAAGTGTGTGGTAGATACACAATAAAATTGACAACAGTCAAAAAACTAATAATTAATTACTTTATCTGATTACAGTACTAGCTGTTATCATTTATGATACAATAAATACCTAGAGTACATCCAGATTTTGTTTAAATATTAAATCTAATAAGGTATCAGCTAAAAAGTATATGTACCCTGCTTCCAACAAAGTCCAGCAAATAAATCCAGAAAGAGGATCACGTAATTTAGTACTGTATCAATATTAATTGTACAGAAGTACAGAAGACAGAGGTGAAGGGAAAAAAATCTCAAACAAGGAAGGGCTGCTGAACAAAATCAAAAAGATTCTTATCTAATCTGTATTTTGGTTTGTCAGTTCAGTCAGGGATTATGTTCTCTTCTAAAAACAAAATTCCAATTATGTCCTATCTCAGTTATGCTCATTTTTACTTGAAATAGTTAATAAAAAAGGAAGTTTAAATATTATGATTGTATTTAATGTATAATATTCCAGTTGAGAACACTAATGGGTGGAAGGGACAAGCTTATTACAACCTGTAACACTGTTGCTGAAATCAGCAATAAAATTAATAAATTGGGCATACTCCAGAGTTTTCCCAGATCCTTGTGTAACAAGACCTCCTCAGTCTTCCAAAAGGCCTAAACTGCAAGAAAAGTCATGATGTTAAGTAGGGTCATGCTAAATGACATTACAAAGCTCTGTGTCTGTTTATCTCTAACCTAGTACAGGAATGATTTAAGAACTCAGCACATCGCTGAACCATGGTCTCTGTCTTTCCTTTTTTTTTGAGGGAAGATGTTCCACAAAACACCAAATTCAGTGTTGTAATGGGGTTATAGGAAGGCAGGAAGCCAGCTTACACTGATTTTCAGTGAAATCTGGGTTTGCAACTCCCAGTGGGACTAGTGAAATGTCACCTCTAATTGACATTGAAAAAACTTACATTATTCTGCATTAAAATTGTGGTGATTTCATAGGATTGTCATAGAAAATTATTGTAATTACACAGTGGTGCATGTTAATTTTTCCATATCACTACCCAATAAATTCTGCAATTAACCCATATCATTCTCTATTATCATGTACTTTGGGGAAATCTATTCAATTACAAACTCAACAGTAGGAGTGGAGAATTGGATAGGATGTCTAAAATGGATTTATGTTGTTCATTTTCCCTTAAGGTTAAATAGGGTTTTGAAAAACAGCATTTTTAATTTATGTAGTTTATAACTGTTTTTTTCTCTCCTTCCAACTGAATCTGTGAATGATGTAAAATCAGAAAGCACAGTAATAAAAGTCATAGATTTGTATGTTTATTAAAAGGAGAGATATAATTTAGAGTTGTCATAAATAAGTGGTAGCTGTTTGAACCACCATCAAAAAATGAACAAAGACTTTTATTCTAGCCCATATAATTCTTTGCAAGCACCACAAAGTGAGTAATTTTCCATAGAAATTTAAAAGAGCAAGCCAATAAAAACACAAACAGTATTTGATCTCTAAGAATGTGTGTTATTTTCCATTTATAAATAGACACAATCAAGTACAAGGTGTTTATCATAACTAGGCTGTCTATAGAACACTGTCTGTTGAGGCCCTGCATAAAGTCCCTTCTATAGCCTGCATGAAGTCCCCCAGTCTTTTTTATCATTAATTAAGCAAGGTATAAACTAGTTTTTAAAAACTCAGAATTTAGCCTTAGCTGTCCAAGCTGCATTGTGCTCTCATGAATTTTCTGCTGTCTCAAAGAACAAATTTGATGGGTTTTAGAGGTTATATATGAGAGAAATTAAAAATTCTCCAGTGCAAGATGTCTAATTCAGCACTGATCACATCTTGATGATGAGATGTAAAAGTTTTAAGTTCTGAGCCTTGTAATACTGACAGCTTAGGTGCCTATAATGACTGATAGTTTAATTTATAAAAAGAGTTATCTTTTCTATAGAGGTCATCCTTGAACTTGTATGGATTTTAATTTCTCCATCTCCAGAGTTACTTTCCAGAGAAATAAGTCTGGAGGATTAATATGTGATATTAGGACTAGACTGGGAAACATTCTAACTATTGGAAGTCGAAGTCCTTCATCTGAGAAAAGATTAATAGACTTTAATAGATCATGAAGACACAAACTGCTACATAATGCTCCCTCCATGTTACATGTGATGACACAATACTAATTTTTAAGAACAAAATTTTTAACACATAATGTCTGAATGCCAACCTGTATTAACATCAGCTTAACATCAGGTAGGGATAATTTGAAGTTGTTTAACAAATATAATGGTAAATAATACCCTAAAATTTAGAAAATATTTTCAAACTTTCTTCTATAGAACATATTGCAAATAATTACTCCTCACTAATAAAAAACATAATGCCATTATAATTTTTCTTCCTAATAAACTACATATAGATGTCAATCACTCATTCCTGTTCAGCGTAGGTTTTAATTGCTTTGATTTGTTATTTGCATTGCTATGAAAAATCCAATGTCGCATTAGAACATCAGAAAATATAGAGATACATTTTTATTTTGAGATAAAAAATACTGTTTGTTTTTCATGTTCCAGTCTGTAGTTTGGACTTAAATCCCCTATGGGCATATTTTAAACTAAGATGCTAAAAGGAAACAGGCTTATTTCTTCTCTTTCTAAGATGCAAATAAGAGTCAGTCAAATTGGTTATCATGATCGTACATAAAAAGATCCCTCAGATTTCTATTTCTCCTCTAGTCCTTCACCCTTGAGAGTTAGTCATATCCTAATTAATTTGTATTAGCACTTTATTAAGAACATACAATTATTTTGAGTTTCAAATGGCGTGTATTTGTTTATCTTTTTTTGTTTTAAAATTATGCTCTATTTACTGGTGTACTAGAAGTAAGCAGCAGGATATTTTTTTTCTTAAATCTATCTACAGCCCAAACTTTGTCTAGCCCAGTGCTGGGGTTTGCAATATTGGAGGTAGCACAGAAATTGCAGTGAGAAATCACCAAGGAGTTTGATGTTAAAATGTGTTTCTCCATAAAAATACTAATTTCTACTAAACATCAGGTGTTAAATAAGCCCTTTCATGTTGATGTTATGATCAGTGAGTTTAGCCTAGTTATTTGGTTTTCTGAGCCTTTCTCAGTACACAGCTAGATTCTCCCCTGCAGTATGTAGGAGGCTATCTGAATTAATGCTTCTGCAGTTTACAAAACCTCTTGTGGTACTTAATTCTGCTGGATGGAAAAAGATGGAATTAGATCTTTTTTGGCAGACTCAATGCAACCACTCACATACGAGCTGTCCTGCTGTTTCCCCTCTGAAAAGCCATTGTCTCTCTATCATTGTAGACTTCCATCTTGGCAAAACTACACTGTTACAGTGTGATTTCAATAGGCTTTATTTTAAACAGAATTATTTATGCAATTCTTGCAAAATCTAAATCATCCTGAGAGTCTCTAGAGTGAAAGTTAATTCTATTTCCAGCAGCTGTAACTTTGGCCTCTGAAGTTGAAGCTTATGGTGGCATCAATTAGTGGCCATTCCTGTTCCTATAATTTTTTAAGTATTTTTCCTTTGATCATATATGTGAAGCTTATAATTCTGTATAATCATTGATCGCATGAAGTGCCAGATGATCTTGTTTTAGCATCATTCACATTGCTGCTATTTTCTAGTCACAGAGATAAAATGCATTAGCCTAGATGATGCTACTTTCACCTCAGCACCCTCATGTGGCAGAGCACCAGGTACTTTTCCCAATCACTTGAAATCCCAGAAGCTGGTTACAGGAGCTGAAATTATTTAAAAACCTTCAAACTCTCCAAAAGCCACAAAAACTAAGCAAAACAAAACAATCAACTACCATCTTTACTGCTATCATGAACTTCTAAAACTGCAATGCTGAGAACTGCAGCACCTTTTAGTCTTAGCACAAAACACTTTTCTGCAGACAATTGCCATTTACCTAAGGTCCAATGAGTGAATGTGCTCAGGGGAGAGCAGAACTGAAAAACTGTCAATAAAATACAGCCTTTAGGAAAAACTGCAATTGTGTTAATCTTTAAAGTTCAGAAGTACAAGGTATTGTATGATCCAAAGTATTTAAAAGGTTAAGAATGGTCCCAAAAGTAGAGTGCTATAGACTAAAAAGAGGTGGATGAATGAAATCACAAAGGGGACCATAGTGCCTTTGTTTAGAATCCTATGCATCATGTAGAGTAAGTGTAAAATTTTTGTTGCATATTAGAGACCTTCTGGAGTAACTGGAGCATGTTCCTCTAATGATGTGTTGTATATTGACCATAAAAAAAAAAGTGGATTTTCTTAAATTTTATACCAAGGAGCATCAGAAAATTTAATTTTTGGAAAAAAAATTATACTAATAATTGCTATTTTAAAAAAAAGTTAATATCTTATGTATTTTCAGCTCAAATTTCTAAAACAGAAAACCACTTGGTGAGCAAATTGAACCTGTCATTTTGAAAAACACATAATTGTGATTTTTTGACTATTTCATAACTCTTTATTCTTGCTCTCCTCCTCATAGTGAATACATTCATGTAACAAAAACACTTCCTACAAACTTTCTTTTTCAATAGAACTGGACTTTATGATACCCTCCAGAAATTTTAAACAGCTGTAAACTCAGCTGACAGGTAGCATCATGTAATGCTCTGATAAACCAAAAGGAACTAATACTTTTTATCTCCTTATGTACATAATTTCTAAATATATGCCAATTCAGATGCTGGGAAACATCTGGAACAGGAACATCTTTCTGCCACTTGAATAAAACTGCACTCTTACAGTAATGATAATTTCATATTCTTAGTATACCATGAAACACTTTAAATCCTTCAAGCCAGAAGTATTATGATAAAATACAGTTGTCAGAGGGTTTTGTGTTTGTACTGAATTTTATTGATTCAATTTTTTATATTTGTCACCTTCAAAACTTTGCCCTTTGAACCTGTAAGTTAGAAATATAATTTTTTTACTTGATTTAGAAAACTTATATTCTGATGGGAGGGTCTACCCATAATATTTTCATATAAAAAAGGAAAATTGCTAGAGTCTACATCAAGCAAAGCAGCATGTATCTTGTCACCACATCCAGTAATGCACATTCTATTTTATAGTAACTTCTAAGATTGTTGCAGGAATTTATCTGTAGACCTGATCTTTACCAAGGATTATTTACTATATTTGACAAGTTTAGATATTCAGATATTTCTCAACAATCCAAAAGGCAAAACATGGTGAAATTTCTGAGGCAGAAGTCCATCAATGCTGCAGTTATAACCAAAAAGTATGTTTTTTTAAAAAAGGCACAAAATGAAAGAAGAAAATATATTTACAAGTCTGTCCTGGTTTTGGGCCAAAATTAATAAATTAGCCCCCCAGAGACAGATGGTCCTCCCTCTCTCTCTCTGAAGAGAGGAGAGGAAGGAAGGAGGAGATTTAAGAGTTCGGAAGAATTCCAAACTACTTTAATAAATAATGAAACAATANCGTTTTTCTTTAAACATTATACAACGATAAACAATCTTACAGTAATAACAAGTAAAAATATTAGTACAAACACAAACCAGAAAATTTACCCCATTCTACCTCAAACCAGGACAAAGTGGTATAAATTAACAAAGAGAAATTCCAAACAGGGGTTAAGCATCAGAAAATGTTAATGATTTGAAAATATTTGAAACAGTTTGCTCATTTGTTTTATTATGGGTTTTTTTCCAGTCTTGGGTTCTAGTTTTTATATACTTCAGTAGAACCAAGGGACTTGAATTTCCTTCCTGTTATCACGCTGCATAGAAGTAATTCTAACTAAAGCAGCAGTGCAAAGCAGAAACTATTTAGTAATAACAATACACATGTAGATTAAGCTCATTTGGACAAACATTTTTCATCTTTTTCAATAATGGCTCTTATTTTCATCTGAATGACTTTCATATAGCCCCTACTTTTCAGAGTTTAGTTCCTTGATAACTGAAGAAGTGAAACTCATGATATTTAGACATTCCAATTTGCATCGTTGACGGGGATCATGTAATTATTTTAATTGCTGATAGAAGCTGCCTAGCTTTTAACTGGCTGCTGTAAATAATTTCCAAAATATTTTTAATTTTCCCATATCTCCCATAAGGGGTCATAAGTACACTCAGTAAATACATATTGCAACAGTGCGTCATTCACAATACAGCGCATATGAATAAAACCACAATGCATATTTTCATAAGGGATTACTAAAATAAAGCTTAGTCTCCTCTGTGTAAACAGCTACATCACAGGTGTCAGCCAGAAGTTTTCTTTACACGTAATGGAGATGAACAGTAGGCACTGCTCAGTTCATTTTATGTTAGATAAAAAAAGTCACAAGGGAATCATATCCTAAAAGCACTTAATCCCCTTAAAAATTGAGCTTATGAGAGAGAAGATCAGCTATAGATGACTGAATTGTAGACACAAGCATTACCCAAGACATTTTCCAAATCAACTTTCTCATTTTGATAAACAGATGGAGGCATCCAAAGGTAGCCAATCTTTTAAAGGTATTTTACTCTTTGAAAAAGGGGAGTTCTCTCTCATTCTACATCAATTTAAACTATAAAACAAGCTATAAGTTAAGCCAACATAAAACTTTCATTGTCAGATATTAAAAATAGTGTGTGCTTGTTTGAAAATCTTTTGGAATTTATAAGCAGAGTAATCAGGGCCTTTTTTTTCTGCTTGCTTGTGTTTTGTATGAGAAGGCATAAATTAACAGATTTTTTTTAAAATAAAGCTTTCAGGTGCATTGCTTATGTTATTCAAGTAACTTGTATCACATCTAATGGAAGGTTTTATAATACTATCTAATTTTTCCTCTCTCAAATTTAATTTAAAAAACAAACAAAAAAACCCCACCAAAACCTAATCACAATATGTATCATTTTAAATTTTGAAAACATCAGCATTTTTCCTCCCTATGAGTTCTAGAATGAAGTCATATTTAGGAATGAAAGAATGGTACTTGTAAAAAATATTAAAAATTAGTTTTTATAAGTACCCATTTTCCTTTGTAAAAACCTGTCACCTTACACATAAACTTCAAGTAAAGCAACTGTTCAGAATATTTTAGATACAGTGTTGTTATTTGAAGAATTTAAACTATTAGTAATTTATAAATGGTATCATTTACCTCAATGCACTAGTAACAAAAACCACACATAAAAGTTCAGCAATCTTCATTAAGAAGATGCCTACAGTTATTTGTACAAGCTTTCATTAACTTCAACGGTACATAACTGTGCATGCATATAAACATCCTACATACTTAGTTATTTTTTCAGCAGTAAGCTAAATCTGGAAGAAATACTACAATTACAAAAATATCTTCTCAGTTAAAAAAAATATAAACAGACAAACCTTACCCTTTTATTCCCAATTTCAGAGATCTCTTTGAGCATAGGATGAGGCTTCATCTACAGGAAAATAATAAAGCAAATGCAAGAGCCAGAGATTAACTAGGGTACATTATCCTATTCCCATTTCACTTTTGCTAAAGAGAGATTGCCACTACAAAATTAAGAGAGCTCACAGGGTTTTCACATTGAATTCTTTGAAGAAATGGATCTGCTTATCAGGAGATCATATACACTCTCATGAGCAGCCTGAGGGTTGAGATGTGCTGTAGAGCTTGTCTACACGAAGTACATACTGCAAAGCAAACTGGGCTATGAGCTTCAGAGATATTTCCTCATGTGTACAGAGAGAGGGCTTTTCTGAGGGGCAACTTTCTCACCTTCAAAATGGAAATGATTGCACTTCCAATGGCTGTTCATAGACATACTATCTGATCTATTCCAATGTACTCTGTGGACAGTGCACTGAACCACAAGGGGAGTGAAAATTTCTTAATTTGATTGCAAGAGAATCATGTTTTCTTAATATTATTGTTATACAGTAGCACTAAGAAATAGGTGGAGTAGAACGTAGAAATAGCGAGCTTAGATAAAAAATTGCATGGGTTCTTTTATTGTACAGGAGATCATATCAACTACAATTCTGATATAGATAATTTTGATATGCAAGTCTGGATATCATTACTATTTTAAAATTGTGGAGAAGTAATAAACTGAAAGATAAAGATAACAGATAACATTGACTAGATTTCGTGAGCTGTATTACCAGAACAAGCTAGAAAAAGTTGAAGCTCTCTTTCGGGAAGACAGAAAAAAAAAAAAAACCAAAATGAAAGAGAGTATTTCTTGATGTTATCATTTTTCTCCTCCAGGTGCAAATAGAATCTTTAAATTTGCATGTGTTTTAGTCATAGTCAGACATCCCAGTTATAAAATGATATTTGATCTTTCAAGTAATTAAATGTTATACTGGAGACACTGCATTGGATACCCACACCACATGAACAGTTTACAAAACAGGTGAAAAGTTCCTCTTCACTAAAGAAAGAAGTCTGGGGACTGATCTAAAATTTCCTCAGGGATAACAAAAATATATCAAGTGCTTTAGTTTTAGGAAGTCAATTT
Organism: Turnix velox; assembly: GCA_013400935.1. Classification (NCBI taxonomy): domain Eukaryota; kingdom Metazoa; phylum Chordata; class Aves; order Charadriiformes; family Turnicidae; genus Turnix; species Turnix velox. The sequence goes on along the minus strand of VZTY01012287.1, from coordinate 6,044 downwards.
GCTGAGAAATTCCAATGACATGGCAATGAAAATGCAACTTTTATACTGAACAACAGAAGATAATCCCATTTTTGGAGAGGAAAATGCTATGCTACCTTCTTCAATGATCATGGGTGTGGAGCTAGTTATTTCCTACCAAGCAGTCATCAGAATAGCCCAGGACATCACTTTATTTATTTCCTTGTCACTGTGCTCCAGAAGTCATGATATGAATCTAGACCTCCTATACATAGTCAACTTCCAATTTTTGAGATGCAAGCTGAAAAATAATTTTCCCACAGGTAGATAAATATATTCCAAGGACTAATTCCATGTAACTACAGTGTGAAACATAGTCAGTTACACTGGAAACCAAAAGGAAAACAGGCATCTATTTTCACCCCAAAACCTTTAGTACTTTAGCACATAGTCAATGCTAATCTACTGTCTCACTTTTAACAGTCATCAGTCTCTTAATTGTTGGAAATAGGAAGTTGCATTAAAGAGGGCTGAAAATTTCATTAAAGCAATAATTATAAAATGCATTAAAAAAATTCAGTGGATTAGTAATAACACTTTTCCTTACCAGAAATATTCTAGGAGTTCGAGGAGAAAAGAAGTGCAATTACAAGTACAATGCAATTACAAAATCATTTACATATGGATATTATTCTTAATTACAAATACATTCACTGGTATGTGGTGTATTTTTTAAAAAATAATGAACACTTCTTCTTAAAATGTTCTGTAACAAATAGCAACACAGTAACACTACACATTATAACATATTATTTGAAAATTGGATCCACGTGTACTATAATCCACATTCATTAAAAGGGTTGACATTTTTAAAGTGAATGAAGCTGTTCTATAAAACCTACTCACTAAACAACAGTAGCATATTACAAACCTGTAGTTAAAATGCAGTCATTTAAGTGGAAGGAACACTAATCCAGCAGTAATAATTCCATTAACTCAACATTTCCTCGTAATTAAAAAAATAAAATGCCCATCATGCATCTGTGAGACAGCTGATGATATCTCTAGACTCAGAAAATGTTCATTATTCATGAGAAGATGGATTATTATATATAACAAGTTTAAAACATACATTTAGAACTGGAAAAGGCAAATTACTTGCAGAAACACTTTTATTTTCCATCTATATCTCCTCATTCCAGGACTGTGTATTTGATCTAAAATTAATGGGTGTGCTTCGGTTTATTATGTTAATGCAAGCTATTAGATTATTTATAAGATATAATGACATCTAAGTCTGTAATTAACATTATATCTCTACTGAAAACATAAGCTGCTAAGTTATTTGCAGATTTTGAGTTTCAGAGTTTTCTTCAGGTCTTTTTGATTTATTGCAGAGAGTTGCAGAAGTTATGTTTGTCTTTAATATTCAGCAATAAGCAACAAAATGCAGCAGTTAGGAAATTCACAACTGGTTATTTTAAGTCGCTGAAGTCCAACTTTTGTTTTAAGAATAGTCCTCAGTTTCACTGTGGAGCCCATATTCAACTTCATGTATCAGTGTGAAACTTCAAATGTGTCCCTTTGCAGAGGTGGTGATTATGATCAAGATTTTTTGATCTAAATAGCTTACTTCTTCCTTCTCAGACAGTCAAATTGTTTGGATCATAAGAAGCATCTCTTTTTGTTGCAATAGACCAATTTTCTCTTTTTCTGTTTTTGTGTATACAGTGTAGAAATTTGGCAGGAGAATGGCAATTATACAAGAACTACATCTATCTCCTCCCATAAATAAACTTAACCCATTTCAGTCCAGTTATGAGGCTTTTTAAAAATGTAATTTGCACAAAAAAGGAATACTTGCCCTTTAAATCCATGCTGAAACCTGACACACTTCAATGTTTATCTGAATGGGGTTAGCTAGAGTAGTGATTGAAAGCCACACACAAAAGTAACTATAGAATCTCATATTTCTAAGATATTTTGTACCTTTGGCTTGCAAGACTGCATATCAACAAGTTATGCTGTATAAAGGAGTATAAATGTCCTAGCATCTGTTGAATACTTTTTAGTGTATACTACATATACTTGCTTCAGCATCAAGTGCTTTTTGAGAAGTGATATCCATAATTCCCAAAATATTCCTTATACAGAGTACATTCTGTATGGCCACAGCACTAGAAGACCAGCATTGAACTTTGCTCAATTTTGCTTCGAGTAGAGAGAAGACTTTTGTAGTGCCTTTACTAAGACAAGCTAAAATTGTTTACCAAGGCCATATTCAACCACAGATAAAAAACATTACCTTCTCTTACATTTTGATATTCCAGTGAAGCTATTTCCTACCTATGTTTTCATATATTTAGTTGTCAAGATAATTATCTCAAGAAAATCTCAAACTGCCTTTGGGCAGATAAGACACAATCAAGCTTCACTGTGATTACAGTTCTCACTGTGAAGAGATAAGCACTTACAGTTTGATTCCATATTACCTGCAGTTATGAAAATGAGTGACAGCACAAGAGAGTTGGCTTAACATCTACTCAAACCCATGAAGACAAACCAAGAACATTTATGCCAAGAGCACGTATGGAGAAGCAGTTCACAAAATGTATCCCACTTGTGAAAAAGAATAATTATATTGTTTATGGGCTTTAGGAAGCTGAAGACACTGTCTATGGGTATACAAATTCAAACTGCATGTAAGGATTCAGATGAGCAGGAATGCAAATTGTCTGGTGATCAGTGAGAGGATCCTCACTTATGTATGACATGAAGTATGGACCAGAAACTGAAAATGTGATGTTTGACTGTTTATCTCATCTGCCCTTATCTCTAGTAGATGCACAGATAAATAATGATGCATAGAACTTGCACAGATTACAAGCATAGTTATTACAGTGAAAGAGAGCTATTCAGGTTAACTATTTAACACAACTCATTCATCAGCAAATCATGTGATTTTCTGGTAACAACATGCCCCAACGATTTCAAATATCTTGATTCTTTTTTACAACAGCATGCTACACTACAAAAAAAACTTTCCTTACAAGATATGCATGACAGGCTTATTCACTGCTTTGTTAGGTTTTATTCCCAAAGAATTCAGTTGTTTCATGACAAGCATCCACAACTGTTAGAATAATACAGTAACTATATGAACTCTGATGGTAATAGCATGTTCGTGTTAAAGTTGATCCAAATTTGAAACAAATCTTATGAAAAGATGCATTAATTTATATACTATCATCACAACCTATTCCTACACTTTAAGCATCACTAGAAAATTTTTTGACTGATACTTAAGGTCCATTTGGTCACACACTGACAGACTGAAACTCACATCTGCTATTAAAATTATATGTCCACCTATTCCTTTCAGCATAAAACAAACAATCTCACTAAATCTCTTTTTTCAGAGAACCTTAAAAATCTTTTCTCTGAAGGAAAGATTTTATAGAGAGGCAATGAGGAACATTCTGCCCTCAAGACAAGAGAAAGATTGAATGCCTCAATAAAACTTTGAAAAATATTGCTGACTTGGAAAGAAAAGCTTGAATATTCTTCCATAAAGATGTCTTACAAAGTTACAAGGTTCCATGTCATTCAGCAATTCAAAGAACCCTTGCTGACCTACAGTATGGATGGAGAATGCATACAAAGGACAATGTTAAATGTTAATGTATTACCATTGTCTTAATTTAAATGACCACAACTGAAAACAAGACTGAGCCCAAAAGAAACATCAAAAATTTGAAAGGCACACAGATTGCCAGAAAACACCTTGAAATATGTATTTGTGAAAGTACAAGAACCCTGAAGGCCTCCAGAAATAAGATCTCACTGTGTTTCTCTACTGTCAGCTTGATTGATCCTTGTTTCATTCCATGGCAAAGGGAATGCTATGGCAAAGGCAGTGCCTGATCTTGCTCTCCTCTCCTGGTTCATACACTTATGCCATAGCTTTCATCATGTGGATCACAATCTTCACACTATTCTGTGACAGCCTTTGAGGTAGTCTTTTATGCAGTCTGTATTGTAATGGGATTTAAGTTGTTAAAAGAATTTATTAACAACTAGGGCTTTTTCTTGTGTCTCAAGCCATACAGGAGCTGGGAAGAGAAGCAATGCTAGGAGACCATTTCTGTCTGTAGGAACTGAAATAAGACTTTACATTGTGGAACTCAAGATCAGTTCCAGATGCAGTCATAGAAACACAGTCTTCAAATTATTTTCACATCCATCAGGATAATCTTCTTACATGTTTGCAGCACCCTAAATAAAGTGCAGCCATTCTGGGCCAGTTGAAAGGGGGAACATAGACTCAGCACCTTGGAGCACATCATATAAATGGATAGGCCAAGGCCCTGTCTCTCAGGGGCTATATAAAAGGACTAAATATCCAGACTCTGTCCTGAATAGCTACAGAAAGTTTCTCATCTCTTAACAGAAATGGTGCACTGCTTTTACTCATTAGTTGGCTTCAGTTGATTGCTGTCTGCTATTCACTGCAGCGCACAGGAGCCTCACCAATCAGAATCCTCCAGATATAGATTAGGGAGATCAGGTAAATTTATACTAAAAGAGAGTTAGTCATTATCTCATTTAATCTTAAATTATAGGTTATTGCATTATTTGGCTGTGTTTACTAATTGTATAAATACTGTTAAAATAAGACACTCACTGTACTCACTCAATCACTGTACATTAAGGCCACCCAAGGTAAACATGAAGCGCTTTTGCATTGGTGTTTCTGAGTAGAAGTCTCTCAGTTGCTATTTGGCAAAAAAAGAGCAGATAACTTAAGCTGTGATATGGACTACTATCTGTGATTTCTTGCCACATGATTTGTAATTGACAGTCAATACTGGTGGAATAGACTTTTTAAAGCCTACACACACTCTGTTCAATTATACAGAAATAGTGCAGCCAGAAAGGCTAGACATGGTTCTTAGCTGAATTTGTTTGGAAATTTTTTAACAATTCTACATCTTAGCTGATAGTTCCTATTGCAGTTTGCTCCTTTACCACCACTTAAAACCACAGTGCATCTTCAGCATATTTTAGCAGTCAACACGCCCCCAGATTAAAATTACACTGAATATGTTTTTACCTCCTGAAAACCATAGAAAGCTATGCTTTCCATGCCAGATGTTTACTTCTGCACACTGTGCATCAATTATGATCAGGCTTTAGATGGGAATGCACAAGACTGTCCCCCTCTCTATTTGCAGTGAATTGCTGCAGCCAACTTTCAAGCTTCTCAGCAGGAGGTGAAAACTTTTCTGAGGGAGATCAGGGAATGCAAATGGCTTTTCCCTATTACTCCCTTTGTTTTACTTGTGATAGCCCCCAGTACAGTTCATTCTTACTCAAAGTAAAAGCTAAGGGATCGTACACCTCTATCTCATTTTCCTCCCCTCCTTGGAGACAGAGGTTGGAGAGACCACTTGTCATTCTCATTGGCCTAAACCGCAACATTGGTAAGTAATTCACCTCTTCTGTTGAACAGCAGGCTGGTATTTCCCTTCTGTTCATCCTTGTTGATTACATATCTAAAGAACCTTTTGTTGTTGTTTTTGATGCCTCAGGACAATCAATTTCAATTCAAGCAGAGCTTTTGCTTTTCTAACTGAACCTTTGCACGCGCTGCTAGTGTCCTTGTAGTTCTAAAAGTCAGTCTCCCTTTCCATCTTCAGTACAATTCTCTTTTGGTTTTAAGCAGACTCAGAAGCTTACCGTTAAGTCAAAGGGTATCTTGCTCCACCTATTTGGCCAGACATTATAAGAGATGAACTGTTTTTGTGCTTTTGAGTGAGTGTTCTTAAAATAATCCCAGCACTCAGTAGCTCTTTTATCCTACAGAACCTGCCACAGAATCTTTCCCAAGTGCTCTCTGAGTAAACTGAAGGTTGCACTTTTAGAACTGAAGAACTATCCTAATGCTTTAATCACTGCAGTTAAGGCTACCACTAACAGATATTTCAAAGCAGCTTTTCTTGGTTTTTTGAATACCAAATGAGCAGCACGTCCATAGGTGCCTCATTCCTGGTTGGCACACCCTTGTCCTGGTTTGAGGTACAATG
>VZTY01012282.1:35323-55360 GCA_013400935.1 Turnix velox | reverse complement strand
ATGATTCTATGATTCCCTTCCTATCTATGTTGGAAAAGGAAAAAGTATCTTTGTCTTTATCAGCTTTGGACATATCAGGACATTGCTCTGTATGTTAACCACTGCAAGATTTTAATTTGAGAATATATTTTTTGCGCTTTTCTTTGTAATCTATGTTTTTTTAAAGAAACAGATAAATTAAAGCTCTAAAAGAAAAATCCACAGATTGCAAAATTATCATTTGCAGAAGTAGAAGCATCCATCCTGTTCATTATATGTAAAGAGAGGGCACAGAGAGGGTCTTTGTGCTGGTCAGCTGGTCGAGAGTAATGAGAGATATTTTTGTTCTGGAGTTTTGAGTAGTTTGATACACCTTGATACCTTTTCTCATCTGGGTTTTTTCCTCATGCTTAAGTTTTATAGTCTTTTACTGTATGTAATTTCTGCTTTCAGGTTTTACTTGTGGTGGGAATCTCTGGTTTCTAAATAGCATGGAAATGTCTATTTTAGCTTTGCTGATACATGTATTGGTAATATGTCTGTTTGCATACTCTGTAGGGAAATGCAATGATCTCTGAATTCAAAGATGGTAGGATTCGTGATGCTAGGATGAAGGTTTGGCGTGGGGGTCTGGTGCTGCTGCAGGTAGTATTTTGACACTGGTGACACTCTGCATTAGTCAGTCACCTATCAAGTTTTGACATATAAATTAATCATGCATGATTTATGTTTTTTGATGATTTAGATTTCTAATATCTCTAATGAACAGAAATACTCATTAAGACTTTGGAAATTGGTTTATATATTCCAACTTTGTTGGTGTAATTATACATCAAAATTAGTAATTGAAATTGAAATATTGACAGAATTTTTTTCAGTCTTGACAACTTTAAAGAAGTACAGAAAGAAGTGTAGTTGCAGTATGCTTATAAATATCTCCCCTATGTGTAAGATTTTGTCCTGGAATGTAAAGTTGACCAGAGGAAAATGGGGTTTTCTTTGGCAAGCGAAAGCTTCTGACAAACGTGGTTAGTACCAAAAGTTCTAGAGAAAAAGTATCAATTGGTTTAATTTCTCGAGTTTTTGGTATTTTTATTTGTGATTACATTAATTTTCTTCTTTTTTCCAGCAAAGGCATTAAGGCAGCATCTTGGTTGAAGAGGGTGGCCAAGATGGTAATGTAGCTTTTTAGCACTGGCTCTCATGTCTTCATATGTTGACTCTGAGTGAACCCCTCTCTGTTCATATCTTTTCAATGTCTTGCCTGCCTGGACAGTAAATTCCCCCTAAACTGAGGACTGTTAGTGTGGCAAAGCTGTGGCGTGATGACTTGTTATTATTTAAATGTGCATAATTTAAAATTATTTGAGTCACTTTCAAAGATTACAAGGTACTTACACTGAAAAGTCAAATGTCAGCGATGAGGTATGTTAAAATTCAGAATCTGGCATTGCAGTTATGTTACGTGATCTGGAAACAATCATGGTTACAGGTAACAGTTTCCACAGCAGCATTAAGTTGTCCACAGTCCACTTCTCCATTTCAATCTCTGACATCATCTGTATGCTATTGAACTGCTGCCTTGAGAGATGGCTATTTCATTCAGTGCAAGCCTATGTTATACAAAATATTTTAAAACAATATGTATGTAAATATTTAGCTCTAAGAGCTAAACCTGCAATTGAAGCAGAAAAGCTTGTGCTGTTCAGATTTCTGTTTATTTTTTAACATGATTTAACTTTTTCAGATGTTTCTTTTTGCCATAACCATATGTCTCTGTTTAAAATATTTCTAAATATAGATAAAAATTTGATCAGTGTGCAATGACTGCAAAATTACTGGCATTACTTAATGTCGTAAGAGCTTTTTATTTTGAATTTGTCATTGCTTGCTTGTGTTTTACCACGGTTTTCAGCCCAAAGGGAAGGTGGCTGCTACCATAATAATAAACTCAATTTTTGCTATTGTAGAACACTGAATAAAATAAGGTCGAAATTTCCTACCCCTGTTAAAATAGTAGGTTTGCCAGTTTATGTTAAATATTTATAGTCATTAAGGAAATATGAAAAAAATTTCTTGATCTTGCCTCTATAATAAAGATTTTAATATTTTTTATTGTAATGCAATGGCAAAATTATTATCATCTATGGAAACTAATACTAACTTCTATTAATATTGCTTCCTAATTCAAACACCTGTTGCATTCTGCCTTGCAAGACTTTAACCATTCAAACTGCAGTCTTTAATAAGCTGGATTTCTTAGGAAAATTGTCAGACAAATGTTAATGTTTTTTTCCAGAAGTGAAGCTAGTTAAACAGGCAAAGTTTCTTCATGTTAAAAATAGAAGAGTTTGTGGTAATTCTTTCTGCTGACACACAGGTTTACAGTAGAAATTGGAATTTGCCAAGCTACTAGCATTTATGTGATTTTTCCTTTACCTGATGCTGTGAAGATATTCAGGGAAGGAAGAAAAAAGTATTTGCAAGTGCTTGGTAGCACACAGCAGCTAAATTTCCCTCTAAAGCTGAGGTTTCTCTGAGTTTGCTTTTTCTCAGAGGTTAGTGGTAGTCTTTCAACCTTGTTGCTGCTGGTTTTGGATTAGGTTACAGTCACTGTGACAAGGCATGAAGATGTCTGCTCTTTTCTGGCTCCAGGTAATATCACTCTTACTCATTTCATCCAGTGTTGTCAGTTTCTGAAGTTGAAACTTGCTGATTAGAAATTGTAGGGGGCAAGAGCTAGATTTGGAAATCAAGAAAAGGTACAAGGGAGAGAAGACTGACTTGCAGGTGGAAAGGGAACTGATAGGAAATGTGGAGGTGGCACAGAATGATAGGATAGCAGAGGTCACTGGGAGCACTCCTTGGGCAGGAGGAGTATGTTAAAAGGTGTCTGTGCTGAAAGATGAGAATTCAGGGGACCAGTTAATCTGGGGACAGCAGGCAGATGAGAGGGGTATGGGAGAGACCTGGCTGTGGAACAGAGAGGTGGTGGTAGAGGAGAATGGAAAATAAACCAGAAATTAGAGACTAGACTAAATATACACAAGTGTAAGAAATGCATGCAAGGTTCTCATCTGTGCAGAGCAAGAACATCATACAGTTGTAGTATCCATTTTAATGCATGAGCACAAAGGCTTTGAATCATGTTTGTGTTAACATTATAAATCTAGCACTTCTAAGTTTCAGGTGTTGGATTTTGAATCATGATAATGCTTCTTTAAAAAGAACAGCTGCTTGTACTATTATTGTCTGCATGCAAAACTTTGTAAATTATCACTGACCTTTGTAGAGGTTTGGAAATGCTTCAACAGGTGGTTCCTTGGTTTTATTGCAGATCACCATGGCATCACTATGCTCTAATACATTGCAAAGTAGAAATTTACATCAGTATTATGAACAATGGTCATCTGATGATAACTGAAACAAGATATGATTTTTAAAATAAGTCACTCATACATTTTTAAATGTAAGGATATTTCAGTTTGCTAGATTGATAATTGTAGCTCTGGTTTCTGAATTGCTAGAGCAACTTTTTGAAACATTTCCAAAAGGATAAGTTATTTAGTTGGAGTGATGGAATTATAATTGTTAGCACAGAACTATGATGTGGTAGTGATGACAGAGAAATACAATATTGTTACTCGGCTGTGTAATAAGTCCAAAATAATTTTGATGGCAGCTTGGCTCCTATCAGAACAATGTTTACAGTGGAATAAACTGATGAACTCAAAGTCTTTCTTTTGCAGACTGTAAACCCAGACAGATAATTTGCTTGCAGAGACATATTTTCCAACCTTCTGTCTGCAAGAGATTGAGATAATACTACCTAAATTGTTCTCATTTGCTACTTAGAGTTATTCTTCAGAGGGAAGAATGCATATAGCTTTTTTAATCTTTTGCACTTTCCTATGTAAACTGCACAGGTTGCTTACTCTGAAGCTGTTCGTGGTATTAAGTAGTAGCATCTAACTGGTTGTTAACTGCAGTTGGGGTTGATACAACTGGTTTTAAGATATATCATTGTTTCTTGGACAGCCTGGAATAGTGTGCTTGTTATGATTTTAGAGCCTGTACAAAAACTGAAGTGGTTATTGTCATCTGCAGAAAAGACCAGGTACCCACTTAAAAATGGTATGCTGAGGATGGTCTTTTGCTGTTGCAAAACCTGTTAGTTTTGCTGCTCTATGTATCTTTCTTCTGCTTGCATAACATAGTACAGAAGAATTTTTACAAGTTACTGATGCTGCTGAAATCTGATTTACTGACTTAGGTGGTTCTTTTTATTTAAACTGATTTGTAGATGTATTTAGTTCTTATCACTAAAACTCATGATGATCTACCAGTTCATCAGATGGTTCTTTCTCTTTGCATGTGGTGATCTGTTCCCTGTAGAAATAAATTATTATCTGATGAAGGTTTGTATACCAGAAGTCAGTGTTCTGGCAGGTATAACTAACATGGTTGAAGGTATGGGCCCTTGCTAACTAAGCATATACTTTCTTTCAATGAAATCAGTAAATAAATCTTTGAGGAAAAATTTATCTTTGCCTGTAGCATGATGCATCATTTAACTACTTCGAATGATACAGCCGTGATAGCAGTATTGAGGTAATTGCTCGGTATGAAGGAAAAAAACAAGATTCAGTATTTCCAGTATTTTCTTATGACTTAAGAAATTCTGGTTTTAAGAACTGCTAGGATTTCTTTATTTCTTCTCCTTTTCTGATCTTCCTTGTGATGCAAAGTAGAAGAAAGTATTGATTCATAACAGTCAAGCAATTATGGCATGCAGATCGGTATTAATTCAGTTGCTCTGTGAAAGATATCTGCCAAACTTTTTTTCATGTTTTTAAAAATGTATGATTGTCACACATGCTGCAGGGGTGAATAACTGGGATCACCCATAATTATTTTTCTTTGTAAAACTCCATGCAGTTGAATTTCAATACTTACCCCTTCTGCAACAGAAATAAATATACTAATTTCATTAAACTAAGTTTTCTCCTTTCCTGTGATAATTTCTCTTCCTATATTTCTGCACTGAACATTTCACTGAATCTCTTTTTATGTCTTGCTAAACCAGTTTTAAACATAAAAATTGGTGCCAGTGAGGTATAGATAAATATCGTATCATGTTCCAAATGTTACACGATAATATTTTTCAGTAATGAGGTTTCTGTTGCTGAATGGTTGAAGTTGGCAGAAATCTCTGGAGGTTCATCTGGTCCAAATGCCTCTTCAAGTGGGGTCACTAGAGCCAGTCACACAGGTGCATGTCCAGACAACTTGAATATATGCAAGCATAGAGACTTTACCACCTCTCTGGGTTACCTGCGCACCCTTACAGTGAAAGTGTTTCCTGATGTTCAGAGGGAACCTCCTGTGTTTCATTCTGTGCTTATTGCCTCTGTCCTGACCCCTGAAGAGTTTGTCTTCATCCTCTTTGCAGCCTCCCTTATGTATGTTGATGAGATCTTTCTGTGCTTGTCAACATGATCATCTGGTGTTCCAGCCCTTCCTCCTAGTTTGGTGTCATCACCAGACTTCCTGAAAGTGCACTCTACCCCATTATCCAAATAATTAATGAAAATATGGATCCAGTAGTGACTTCTGCAGTGACTGCTAGTTACTGTCCTCCAAGCAAATTTTGTTCTACTGATAACCACTCTCTGAGCTTGACTGTTCAGTCACTTTTCAGTCCACCTTACTGTTTACTCATCTGGCCTACACATCAGCAGCTCCTGTAGGTGAATGTCAGGAGACACACACTCAGAGGTGTCCCTGTGAAGTTCAGTTATTCACTGAATATCCACTGCTGTCCTGTCATCTTGCCAAAGTACAATAGAATGTAATCATGTTGGTCGCACACAACTTGTTCTTGATGAATCCATGCTGACAGCTTCTGATTACTTTCTGTCCTTTAATGTGCCTGGAAATGTCAAGAATTAGCTGCTTCATCACCTTCCCAGGGACTGAGGTGTGGCTGACTAGCCTCCAGTTCTCCAGATAATTCTTTTCACCCTTCTTGAAGAAATGAGTGACATTTTCTTTCCTTCAGTCCTCAGATACTTCTTCCAGTCACCTGGATCAATGAATGATCAATGAATGAGTGTCCTCTCAGTGACATCTGCCAACTTGTTCAGCACTTGTGGGTGCATACTATCAGGGTATGATCTTCTGTGTGTCCAGTTTGCTTAATCTTCCCAGACGTGATCCTCTTCCACCAAGCTCATGCTTTCCTTGTTTCAGCATGCTGGTTTTGCTGGTAAAGGCTGAGGTGAAGAAGTCATACAATTCTTCAGCCTTCTCCACATACTGTGTCACTAGGTTACCTACTTCATTAAGCAGTAGGCCTATGTTTTCCTTAATCTTGCATTTGTAACCTGTCTACTTACAGAAGCCCTTTCTGATTTAGACATCCCTGACCAGATTGAATTCCACTTGGGATTTGGCTTTCTTAACTTCATCCCTGCCAAGCTTGTACAGTGTCTCTGTATTCCTCTCTGCCATTGCTTTATCCTTCTCTAGGCTTCCTTTTTCTGTTCTAGTTTTGCTAGAAGATTCTTACTCATTCATTCAGGCCTTCTGGCACCCTTGCCTGATTTCTTACACACTTGGATGGACTCGTCATGAGCTTGAAGGAGGTGATTTTAACCAGGTTTTTTGACACCTATTTCTCCAGGACTTTTCCAAGGAGATGTCTGAGGAAAATACAAAATACACTTTCCTGAAGTTTAGGGTTGTGATCTTGATTTTTATTCTCCTTGCAGGATCCCAAACTCCATCATTTAGTGGCCATCATAGTGAGCAAATAATACTTCTGTAATGCTCAAACTTCAAAGTTCCTTTGGAGAATACAGGAGTATAATATCTATAAGAACCACAATGAAAAAAAATCAGAAAATCACTTGAGAACTTCCTATGTATAAACAAAGTAGTTGCTTTCTAATATTTACTGAGTTGATTCTGTTAGACATTTTTCTTTCTTGGAATGGCAAGAGAGAGTAGTATTCTACCACATTTAATTCCTTACAAGAAATTGTTTTGTTTTGTTGTGCAGAATGAATGGCATGATTAGCATCTAGTAGATTTTACATGGTTCTTCTGTAAAAACACACCAAAAAATAAACAATGAACTACTGCAGAGTATGATCTATACTGCTTAAAGAAAACTAAAAAGAAAAGAAATAGAAAAACTTTTTCAGTGTTTCTCTTTGTGCCTTTGCTACTAATTTTTACAGTAAACTATAGTAACTTTCAATGGAAGTTTTCCTTCCAAGAGAACAAAGGAGGAATTATGCAATTACAGTTCTTACCAGATGTTGACATTTTATATGTTCTATCACATGTGTTGTAGCCTTCATCACGATGTGAAAAAGCAGTACGTTAGGAACCACAGTAGGAAAGATGATGGTAAGGTTTTGATTTAAAAATGCAGTTATTGTGATATTTTTTAGTAATAATCAGTTTGCTGGATTACAGAATCAAACTTAGTTTATTCACCTAAATCAGCTGTGAAATTAGCTTCCATTTCAAAAATATAGTAAATTCAGATTAAGAAGAATCTAATTCATTCCTTATTATTTCTTATACTGCATACTATCAAATTCATAGAAGATGACAGACCTCCACATCTTTGTGTTACAGTTGGCAACTAAAGTAACAATTTTTCTGAGGGGGGCAGCGAATTTTACAGTGATCAAAATCTGTGGCTACTCTGGTTAATTTACAATTTATAAGAACAATTCCTAATAGATTAAAACAAGGTTTAAGATTGGGTATGCCCTTCTTTGACATTGAAGATATTCTCAACACTGCTGTTCTATTGCCTCTCTGTGAATACTTAGTGTGGTACTTGGCACAATCAGGATGGAAGTACTGTACAATGTGGGGAAAACAGAGAACAGTACTTAGCATTCATTGGGAGAGGGGCAGTAAGGAGAAGATGTTTGTGTTACTTTTTTTTCTCATATAATTAGGTTATATCTAAAGATGCAATTTTATCTGAACAGTTGGTAACTTCAAAGTAAGTCTGAGTTATTCTGGAACAGTTAAAGTACCAAGTTGCCCAGATTTAGAGGGAATTATTTAGGCCAAAGTATATAATACCTTGGGGTTTGTATGGAAAAAATAAATAGAACAACTGATAGAGCAAGCTTTGTGCCAAATTTGAAATGGCAGTACTATTGCAATGACAGTGATTCTTGGTACTTTATGGTACATTTCATTTGAAGAGATGAAATAAACTATAACCTACTGTCGATGCAGTTCTGTCACTGCAGCCTATGAGACCTTACATTTCAATTTGTTAAATGCATTATGGTACCTTCTTTATCTGAAATCTTGTTAGTCAAACTGATAACTAGGTTCCAGCTGCCTGGCTTGTTCATTCAGAGTGGAATGTGTCTTGTCAGGCCATAGTTATGAAATGCAATTAAAAAAAAAAAAGATTTTATATCAAAGGGTTTTAGAGGATTTTTATGGTACACTGAGTTAAGACACTTCTACTTTTTAGGAATTATAGTGTTGCAGCTTTTGAGCAGATTCTATGGCATTGCTTGAAGAGTTGTTGTGATTTAATAATTTTGAGAAAAGAGATTTTTTTAAAAAGGTGACCATGACACAGGATTTTTAAATCGTGATGCGTGCTATTTATATATTTAAAGATAAATTGTTTGCGAAAGCACAGGCAGTCCTTTTTCTCCCGCTCATAATAGCTGTGTTTACAGCTTTGAGATGCAATCAGCAGATGTTTATTCCTTCTCAGTAGGCTTTTCTGCTTCTCAGTTTTCTGTGCCCACAGCTCACTCTCTTCTCTGTTTCTTAGATCGTTACTTAGAGCCATGTGTGTTCTCAGCTTTCATTAGCCATTTCTTTCAGCCCTCTTGCAATTGTTAATTTATTGTTGGTGATCTTGATCCTTTTGCCTTTTTTATTTTACATATGCTCAACTTCTGTTTCTTTTTATTTATATAACACTAGAAGTTTGTGCTTCCTTCTGAGTTCTCACTGAAGGACTCTGTGACTACGAGGCTGCAACTGCTTGGAGAGGTGTCAGTTCCATTGGCACATGGCAGGTTTTTGCACTGTGTTTTTTTAGTGTGATGGTGTAGCAAATGAAAAATTAAACCAGTGCAATGACTAAGCACAATGAGCAATGATGCTAAAGCTAGCAGGTGATCCCAGTTGGTGTTGGTATAGCCACAATGCAGTGCTGTGCTTTGGATGAAGGCCACTCCTGCTTGTGCTTGTATACCCATAGATTTATAGTTCCTGAGGATTAGACAGTATTTAAAATCCTAACAGTAAGATTTCTGGAGCACTTATTGTTATGTTCTGCCTCAGGAGTTTCTTCTTTGCTGCAGAGGACTCTGAAAAGTCAAATCTTCTTGGCACATTAAACATTATGAGGAGTGGTTTTCCTGAAGAACTCACATGTGCTGGCAGCCAGGTTAACTTTTGCTGAAATTCTTGTGTGTTTGACTGTTTTGCAAATAGCTGTCGCTAGTTTTATGTGTGATTATGACTGCAAGAGATAGTAGACTGCATGAAGTTAACTTTTTTATTCCCTGTGAGCCCTTCTGCAATCACCTGAAATATCCTCTCCAATAACTTTTTCCTGCTGTAGCATTTGAGAGCTGTCTGAATGTAGTTAGTTTTGATCATTCTGAGCTAGATTCCCAATAGTAATTTGCAAGTATCATACATCTCGTAGTTCCCTAGCCCAATTGCCACTACTTTTTCTTCCCCTTGCCTAAAACAAAACAGAATGTTTTGATGGCTATTCTACTAAATACTCTTTTTGTTATTAGAGGAAAAAAAAAATTTTAACTTAGTGCTGTTTGTTCTGGTGCTCTACTAACTTCCATTTGGTATTTTAATAGGAATTATGAAAAACAAATGATCTAGATAAACAGACCTTTATGGCCACAGTGAGGTCATGGACATTTTAACATAGCTCCTGTGCACATTAGTGGTACTATGAGCTATTACATCAAAAAAATTATGTGTTTTTTGTTTTCACTGCTGCTGCATTTCATGCATAAAATTTATATGCAGAAAGATAAAGACCTTGCACCCTCATCATTAGCAAATCTAATAAATAGTACAGAATTTATGGTTATGCTCAAAGTACATTGATTATGATTATTAAATCATTGCAATACAATAATGTAAATTGTCAATATAAATCAAAGTCTTCATTTTATGAAAATTTTTCTAAACTAGATTGCATCAGTTGCTTCTTATTGAAAGAAAATTAACTCTGAAATAAAAGCAGAATGCAGAGGACAGGGAGTACACTTCTTTAGTAGGTTATGTGCTTTGGAAAAAAAGCAAAGTGCAGTCCTAGAGCATCAGAAACTTTCAGTTTCTACAGTACTGTTGAGAGGGTTCTATTCAGTTTTAGTAGATGGAAATTCTAAGACTGGATGATATGAAAAAATAATTAATTGATGTATCTTGGTCAATAGTGGCTGTCAAAAAATATTGTCTTAGTAGCAGACTAGTAAATACCACAGAATATTATGTTAATTGATTGAGGATTTGCAATTTTTTTTGGTGGAACAATTCTGTCTTTTTTATTTCTCACACTTGAATTCTTAAGTTCGTTTTGGATTCATGTTCCTATATTGGAAACGGAGGCTATTTCTTGTGTATGAGAACCTTAAAACTTGTATTTTTTTAACCAAAGAAGGTAGTGCAAATACAAGAATTTTTTTAGCTTTCTGTGATGCTAATACAACCTAAAAAGTAAGTTACCAGAGCCACCAGTACAATTGGGCTCACAGTCTCTTCTAGTTAGCTGATAAATAACATGCACTTACAAAGCTGTGATTGCAATTGGCAACCCTGATAGGCAGTGGCTGAATTTTAGTATTGTGGGTCACATTCACTTGGGTCTTTGTCTGCAGTTCAGCAAGACAGTAAATTTAACTTTAGAGACATGTACAGTGTAGAAGTGAGAGAATGGCAGAGGGAGGAATAGAAAGAGGGAGCAAAGGAGGAAGGAAGCAGAAAGAAAAAACTCACTAGTTAGTGTTTTTCAAAATATTTTGGCATGTTCCATTTTTGCCAGCATGTTTCATCAGGTAATGCCTGAACTATCTTATTTTTATGCCTGGTTATGTGTTGTCTGTGCTCTGGTAGTTATTATAAAAGGTACAAGCTGGTGTGGAAGCTGTTATCATTCCTTTTCGATTATTCATTGGAAATACAGACATGTGACCATTTTGATCCAGATGGAATTCATTCTGCTAGGAATCTAGTGGCCTGGAGTTCTGGTTTTAATGGTTTTGGTACCATAGTTTAAGCAGGAGCTTTTAAGCATCTACATAGAAGTTGGGAGGGGCATAAGGATACTTGAGCCCTGTGCTCTGCTTCCACTGGAGCACTGCTGTAAGGGCAAACTGTGAAAGGTGAAAATCAAAATAGAAGGAGCTCTTCCTTCAGATAAATTGAAAAAAAAAAAAAATTACTATTTTTCTCAGAAGACTGGTGGATAATGCTAGATGGAGAAGGCAAGCTTCAAAGAGAAGAAATAAAAAAAGTCCTTTTTTTAAAAATAGTGGGACAAACTAACATTTGAGGATATGCAATTGCTTGATGTTTACATACTGCAAATGATCAATGTTTATCAAGGTAGGCCTACATATGTTCGTAGTGAGTTATTATAGGAAAGCTGAAACCTGAAATTAATTCCTATTTTTATTTAAAAACTCATTGTAGAGTTTACTATGTTTTCCAAATGTTCTGATATTGAGTGAGAACTGGATTAATGTCATGTTGAATACTTTTCATGAGTTTTGCAAAGCATTATTCAGGGCTTTTTAACTGTTCTAGTAATTAGATTTTGTTTTTAATTTGGAAAAAAAATATAATTAAAAGTGGTCCATTTTCTACTTCCTTAAAAATTAGTGAATAGATTGGCAAGGAGTGCATTCCATACACAGATAGTTAGATTGCTTTAGGAAAAGACAAACCAGAATACTGAAGCTGACCAAAAAAGGTAATATGCTTTCCTTTTGTGTCCCAAATGACAGAGTATATAATCTATTACAAAACTTTATGTAAGGCTAGCAGCAGGACATGAACAAAAACACATCGAAATTTATATCTTGAGCCTTCTAAAGCTGCAATCAAGCAACACTCCTTTGTGACATATAGCTTTCTGGAATTACTGCAAGATTACTTAGACCTTTTTTAATGTGTAAGATTCTTGGCATGAATTCCAGTTGAGTTGGAGCAGAAAGTCATTAGAGATTCCAAATGGCTAATTGTTTTATAAGGAAGAGCAGTAAGTGCATGTGGAGTATTTGTCCCAGGGCAAGAGGAAACATGGTGATCCCTCCCTTCCCATACTTAATTTACTTAGAAATTACTCTTATTTGTGTCTGTTTCTCTACCTTTACAGGCCTGTTCTGAGTCTTAGTGTTTATGTTGTTTACACGCAGTATTTTATGTTTTCTAAATACTGTATCTACTATGTATTACTTACCCCTTTAAGCAGTTACTCATATTGGGGAAAAAAGATGTCTGTTTTAGTTTGAGTTAAAAGAGGATCCTCTGGAGGAAAAATATTTCCTGATGGAAAGAACCAGTAATCATTTGGGTTAATTTTTTTAATATATATTTTTTTAAGCTACGGCTTTTGCAAAATTGTATTTTGGAAAATAAGACAGACACATTCTGCCCTGTAAGTATCTGGATTTTATTTTTTCCTTCTTTGCATAACTGATTTGAACTTCCAAAGTCTGGCTATTTGTTTTCTCATAAACTGCTTGTCAGTAATATTCTAGCTTGTTGTCATCTAAATGGACTGCTGCATTATCTTGTTTTGGCCATTAGAATATTTTATTTTAGGCCTTTTATCAGCCTCTCTAAAATGTTTATTCCACGCTCCTTCCCCATCTCCAGTTTTTGATACATGAGAAACCCAGATGTGTTTAGTAGTGCCATTAGCAATGCCACTTTTTTTATGTTGCTGTTGTGCTATGATTTCCTTTGTTACCAATATATTATTAAACATATTCCCCATGTTTTTGTTCATGTTTTCCTCTTCCTCTGAGCCCTACTTTCTCTGACAGTGTTCCAGAGAAAAGAATGTTTCCCGAAAGGATTACTTCAATTATACATGCAATTTAAAACCTGACCATCTCAAGGTCTGTTTGTTTATATCAAAATACTGGTCTTTGTTAGACTAAGCACATTAGAGAACAATGTCTGAAGTCTTCAGTCCTTTCTGTAGACTGATCATTTGACCTATTAAATGATTTACTATGGTAGTAATAATAATCTCAAAGCAATTTCTTGGGCAGCTGTCTGAAGGGCTCTGGTATTTTCAAAATCTTATCTGCTATGAATATAGAGGGGACTTCACTGTTAATGAAAATCCATACTGCCCACTCTTACAAAATAATGTTCTGTCGGGCATCTTCTGAACAGGGCATAGCTATCAATGAAGCAAAAGAGATGGCAGTAATTAGACCATGTCCTTATCTCTGCTCTGACTCATAACTCGCAATAAAGGATGTAGGAAATAAATGTAGCTATATTAATGCATCCATTTATGCAGCTGATGATAGTACAGGAGGGTTTTCACTCCTAGTAATTTTTAGTGGATTTTAGGTTTTCTCTTTAAAGAATTAGCTCCTCCACAAACTGTATGTTTCCATGTTTCTCTCTGATTGAATTTACATTGCTTCTAATAGTGTAATTCTGCAGTTTTGCCTGAGGTGCTTAGGATTAGAGTTTTATCTCCAAGGCACATGATGTAATAGCTCAGCTTGACACTTGGCTGTCAAGAATTTATTTTACATTTAATTTTGTCCAGGTTTTATCTATTGTGCTACATCACATTTTATTGACTACAAAAAGTTCACTATCTTGATAAAGCACAGATAAAAGAGAGCTACTTTCCCTTGATGACTCATCTTGTAAAGAATAACAAAAGGTCTTGACAAACGAACAAATTACTTTTATGAGATAGTGATTGGTCTTGATAGAGATGAAAATTGTGGGTGAAATAAAACAAGAATCAAGCTCATTTCATAAAAACTATACTGACATAATCAGTATGGATTTCCAGGTTCAGAAATCTGTGAAAGTCATGAGGAATCATAATTTGTCCCATGTTATTTTGGTCTCACTGACTGCATTATTTCAGTGCTAAAATTGTGTAATTGCGGGGAGTTTGGATTTCCAGTATATATTCAAAGAACACTTTCTTTTTTAATTGCAGGAGTTTTTTCTTAAGTGATTTGAGTGTGTGCAGTAATAAATGTTTAATTTAAAGGAATGCCATCAACATGACGCATACTCCTTTTTAAATTCAATTATTTTAGCTGAGAGGAGCCTCAAAAGACTATGGCAGTGTTGTGATTTCATGGCCATTCAGCTTTTTTTCAAGGTTTTTTTTTTTTTTCCAGCAAACAAGAAAATTGTTTAATGTATAATAAGCTTTATAAGACATGTGAAATGTGAAATGCATAGAGTTAACTATTTTCCCAAAGTAATTGTTAATCATGACAGATCTGGTCCTGTGCCCTCATTATTACTGATATTTATTCTTATTTTTATCTCAGGAGTTCATGAAACTTCTCAGTATTTATATTCTCAACTCGGGACACCCATAGTTTACAGGGAATCACAGGGTTTGTTGGAGGAATTAATTTTGCAGCTGCAGATCGTAGCTAGGACCACCTCCAAAGCTTGGGGCTTACCTGTTCCTAGATCTCTTAATTTCATCTGGTATGCTATTTGATGAGAGAGACTAGTTAGCGGAAGCACATAGCTCTATGTAGTGTATAGCAAGCATGCTGGGACTGTGGGTTTCACAGCAGAGGCTGTGAAGCACTGAAACTGCAGAAAAGGAAATCATTGCTGTGAAAGCACATTTCATCACTTTCTTCCCATGAATGGAAATCCTTACACCTCCTGCCTCCTCAACACAAATACCCCAAAAGACATTCCGTGCCCCAACCCCTGTGACACCCTTGTGCAACACCCCCCCTCCCCATTCCCCGAGGGCTCCGGCCGCACCCGGCCCCGAAGGCTCTTGAGCCCAGAGTGGGGACGGGACCGAGCCCTGACGGGAAAGGGCCAAAGAGGGGGGCAGGAATGTGGGACATGGGGATGGGGACTAGGGGACAGGGACATGAGGGGCTGTAGGGAGATGGATCAGAGAGCACAATGGGGGACAGGGGGGACATGAGGGTGTGGGGACATGGTGGGGGCCACAGGAAGGTGGCAACATGGATGTAGTGAGGGACTGGGGATGTGGGGAGATGGGACATGGGAGTATGAGGGTACATGGGGGTATGAGGGTACATGGGCAACTGGAACAGGTTGCCCAGAGAGGTTGTGGATGCCCCCTATCTGGAGGTGTTCAAGACTAGACTGGACATGGCACTGAGCAGCCTGATCTAGTGGGAGGTATCCCTGCCTATGGCAGGGGGGTTGGAACTCGATGATCTTTAAGGTCCCTTCCAACCCAGACTATTCTATGATTCTATGATTCTATGAAAATACTACATTCACTAGTGATCTGACGGACAAGCTGCAGCACATCTTGCTGCAGCAGTCTGAGAGGCCGCTATTCACCAGCTGTCTGAATCTCCTCTCTTGAAGGCTGTTCCATCAGAAGCCTCTGTTTTTAACTCTGTTCAGTCTACATACTTTTGTTTTAAATCTGCCTTAATTAGAAGTATCGCCCTGCCTTCAGTGACCACTGAAGAATCCAGGTAGGTCAAATCCAGGCAGGCCATTCAGAAATGCTAAGGCTCACCACTGCTTGGGATGCTTGTTCTGCCAATAGTGTCTCTGAAGCTAGTTTCCTGTGGTGCCCCATAGTTAATTCAGTGATTTCTGTTCTTTCTTAAATGCAGCCAAGCTGTTCTGTCATAAACTCCCAACTGACTCTTAGACTTTCATTCTCTCTGAAATGATCCTCAGACTCTTTTTCCTCCTTGTCTTCCGTCTTAAATCCTGTCAGATGGTTACAACACACACTTCTGCTCTCCTTTGGCTTTCTTCCCTTTTTTTGCCTCCAGAACAGTATGCATTATTTTCCTAAAGGGCCTATAAGCTGTATATGCCATGGGTACATGTTCCCTTTGACATCCTCCAAGTCCTGCTGGTGTTCTGTAGGCTGCTGTGAGCCCTTGCCACACTGGTCAATGTTTGGGGTTTTTTTGCATTTGATGTGTAAAGTTAGTGGCTGCCTTAGGTCAGACATTGGCTGTTGTATTCCTTGTTTGAAAGCACAGCATCCTGTATTGACTACACTGAAATTGGGCACAAAGTTTTCCCTGACGGATGGAAGAAACTTCTAGTAGCATTTTTAAATATTGCTACAGCAGCTCATATCAATGCCATTATAAATTTATTGAATAACACTGATCTTTAGAAATATATTGCTAGGGCATGGAGCAATAGGATGAGGAGCAGTGGTTTGGAAGTAAAGCAGGACAGGTTTAGATTAGACATCAGGAGGAAATACCCCTCTCTGGAGGTGTTTAAGGCCAGGCTGGACATGGCACTGAGCAGCCTGATCTAGGGGGAGGTGTCCCTGCCTAAGGCAGGGGGGGTGGAACTTGATGATCTTTAAGGTCCCTACCAACACAAACTATTCTATGATTCTATATCTGGTATGTTACTTAGTACCTGAAAACACTTTAAATGGGTTCTGTTTTATTTTTTAAAGTTCCAGATACAATGTATTTTTTCAAGCAATAAATTTTTAATGTTTATATGGGTTTCTGTATCTAGAAGTATGCTTGTAAATATTTTCAGAAGGACACAAACTAGTAATTTCTTGTTTAATTCTTCTATTTATGATTGGATCTTGCAATATTCTAGTTAATAGTTTATTATTTTGTTTCTGTTTGCTGTTAACTTGGGTCTTGAGAAGTGTCCATTTCTTCCCTCTTCTAAGTAACTAGTTGATCAGCTGTTTAATCACTGATTTGCCAACAGCATAATGTTGATGTAGTCTGACAAAGACATAACTAAATTCTTTCTCTAAATTCATTGCAGGTAAACCATCCATTTCTCTGTTGTTCACAGTTCACAGGTTGCCTTCAGGCTCCAGAAGTTGTTCCACAGACTTTTATAACCATGCACAAATAAAATATTCTGTTTTCTGGGATTCTTGAAACCTTTGTGAAACAAAATTCTATAAATCCTATAAATTCATTTTACTGCATTTAAGATTATTGTAGATAAACGTAAAGTGAAATTGTCATATTTATGTATCCCGTTTATATCTCTCATCTGGGGCTTTAAGGACATGATACTATAACAAGTATTACCAGCATTTCTGAAATTTGGCCAAAAAAAAATTGTCTGCCAGAACTGTACTGAAATGAGTATGTGTTAATACCATATTAGCTTAAAACCTGTCAATGAGGTCTGAGCACAGACGAGATCATATGGGAGGCCATGCTGGTCACTGAGTTTCTGTCAGTGTCTTCTGCTGACTTTGCTTTATTGCTGGCAGCCTGTGGCAGAAGGGACAGTTGGTACATTTGTAAATGGCTACCACAGCATCTTGTCTGAGAGCTATGAAGCAAAGTTTGCTGCTAACATCCCTGTGTAACACCAAAGTATGTGCAGGTCCATACTGAGGAACTGCAAGCTGTGTTTATGGGTTCTAATTGCAGGGGTACCATGGCTGTTGGCACAAGTTTCTAATTGTTGCTCTTGCTAGGAAAGGATTAATCCTGGCAGATGTGCATCCTTTTCTTTGTTTCTGTGTATGTCAGGGAATTTGCTATTTCAGAATGAACGTGTCCCTTATACTGTGTATCCAGAGTAATTATTCTTTGTCTTCTTGACAATTTAACTGCAACTTATGTTGAAATTTTTGTCAGCTCAGTTAGGGCAGCTAAAAACTTGTCTTCTCTTCCCTGTTGGATAAAGTAGGTGTGCTGTCAGAACTCCAGAAACATAGACCTGATGTGAAATTCCCAATTATTTCCTCTACCTGAATGAAGAATGTAAAGTTATATTCTAACTGTATTTTGCAGTGCAGAAAAGTGCACACAGGGAACCTCCTCAAAGCAGCATCAGTCAGTTTGTTTCTGCTATAATTTTTTTTTTCCTTTCCATACAAATTGTGTCAGATTATTTGGAAATATTTTCACGGGAAATGAATATTCTGTCCATGTCAAATATTTGTGGAGACTGATTATAAGTAAGCTTCTAATGTAGAAAAGGACTAACTAGGTTCTTTCTTGCCCTCTTTTTGTACTTACTAGCATGCCCTGCACTTTGACATGGGGACATGAGGTTGCAAATCAGATCAGAGAGTGTGAATCATGCGGTTTGTGGCATTGCTTTGGAGAGTAAAACCCTTTTCAGATCTTTCTCTGCAGAGCTAATTGTTGACATGAAGTGTAGTGATTTCAAATGTATTAGGTACAGTGTATTAGATGGCATTGTTTGGGTACATAATCCAATTAAAATCCCTATTCTTTTAAGTTACAGGGGGCAGTACTGAAAAGAAACAATACCCTAATGTCATTTAAATTGATGCTTTATCATTATTGCAGTTAAAGTCATTGTAACTTTTTATCACATTAGGGACTAATTTTGAAATTATGGTGGTTACCTCAAGTTTGCTCCAATAATTGAAAAACTGGATTCAGTTTTTTTTGACATGAAGGTGAATGTGGCAAAATATTAAAGCTTGGCTCTGACTTTTCATGCCTGAATGCCTTTTTGAACTTTTATAGATTTACAGGACATCACAAACTTTTAACTTGTTTCATGTGTCAGAAAACGGATAAACATTTTTTTTGTTTTCAAGAATCAAAGATGGTGAAAATGACATGTGGTTCCTGGTACTACAAATTAAAAGAAAATATCAAAACAACTATAGCTTGTTGAGTCATATAAAATTAATGAAAAGTTCATTTTTTCAAATTTGAATTTACACTGGCTTTACATAGCCATGAGTTGGTCATCATGGGAGAAAGAGGATATTGGTGTAAATAGAGTTGATGTAGCTTGGGTATTTTAATCTGTCTGACCAGATTAAATAATCTTAAAGCAGACTGAGAACAGAACATCTACCAAAACCTTCTGGATTACTGATTAAATGCCACTTCTCAATTGCAACCTCCGAAGCCAGTCCTTTCTGAGTTAATGACAAGTCGTCAAGGACAGATGCACTACACTCTTTAAGCTTTGCAGCTGTCAAGAAAACTTGCCTGAATTTGAGCAGGATTTCCTTATGGAAAACTAACAAAGACTAACAAAGAAGCAGCAAAAGTGTATAAATGATGATTCATAACAGACTTGGCTACACTGAAGGAATGCAATAGGTAAAAGGTCATATCCTGTGAATGGAGCTCTCGTTGCTTAATTGCCATTAGTTAACTATTTGTAACTAGATACAGCATGAAATGTGGTTGAATGTAGAATTTTAAGACAAGATTTTACTACATTAATTGAAACCTGTAGTGCTTATAGGAAAACATTCTTAAATCTTGGATTGAAAAATAGTACTGATCTTGACTGTGCAACATGGTTTGGTTTGTGCATTAACATGGCAGGTCAGCCATTTTTTGCTTTTTACAGAAATAAAGCTGGATATAAGCAAATATTAGCATGAGCAATGGAAGACAATAGCAATCCAGGATATTTGCTGTGTTTATAAAATAATAAGAATCTCATCTTTGACAGCAGTACCGCATCATTGCCACAATAGGTGAATTCAGTCTATACCAAATTCTTGCATTTCTCTGGATCTGGTGTGTAACAGAATCCCTCCAAAGAATCATAGAATTATAGAATAGCCCGGGTTGGAAGGGACCTCAAAGATCATCGAGTTCCAACGCCCCTGCCATAGGCAGGGACACCTCCCACTAGACCAGGCTGCCCAGTGCCTTGTCCAGCCTAGTCTTGAACATCTCCAGAGAGGGGGCATCCACAACATCCACTGGGCAACCTGTTCCAGTGTTTCACCACCCTCACTGTAAAGAATTTCTTTCTTATGTCAAGTCTAAACCTACCCCCCTCCAATTTCCATCCGTTGTTTCTAGTCCTCCCATC